>CM061044.1:1821430-2135021 GCA_030762985.1 Adelphocoris suturalis
ATTTATTTTCCCTGGGCCGCATCCTGACCAATTCAAATAACATAAGTTCCCACAACTTCGTCGCGAGTGATTTAGTTCGTGACGATGGGTTGTTCGTGTAGTTTGTAAAAGAATCGTGGCGGCGGAATTATACTCGTACGAATGAAATACGACGTTCCTTTTTCAGCGACCGGTTAGGTGGAGAACCAGAAAATTATATCGAGATTGCATTCAGAAAGCGGGAGATGGACCGCGTTCGGAAGAAAGTAAAAAGTCATAGCTGAAAAGCCTTTCTGATAGAGTGAGGAGATTGAAAAGGAAAATAACATTGGTGGCACGGAAATAAAAGGAGACGACGTTATAGAGATCTATAAGAAATCGGAAATGTAAGTAAAAATAGTTATTTATTTTATCGAAACCAAGATTTGGACGGGCATTGTGATTTCTAAATGTAAGAGCTCAACAACAGACTCACGCTGTACTAAATAATTAAGTTAACTGATACCAATTACCACTTCCATTATTAATACAGTTTTATATAATATTCACGACTTTTTCCTTTCTCGATCAACATCATAACAATATCAAAAGTAGAATACACCACAAATATGTTTAGCCGTAAAGACCTGTGAGGCTCTCATTCCCCTCATCACTCGTCGAACGAGTTCTCCCAAGGGAATTTCAAATATTGGTCAACCAGCTGTGTGACTTCCCTCAAAGAAAAATGATTTGGTGGCCCTCAAATGGGAATTTTTGATTTCCCTGACATTTACCTATCTTTTCCCTACCGAACTTCAGATTTCCCTGACAAAATTTCAAATTCAATTTTTTTGTTTGTATTCTCGTCCTTTTAATGTACCTTTAATGCTTCTAAAACGAAAATCGTATGATTTAAAGAAGAAAAAAACAGACTACTTAAATGCAGTCTACTCATATTTAACAATTTCATTGCCCTCGAAGTGCTCAAATATCATAACGATTTAACCTAAATTAATACGATAATTTACGAAAATTCACCCAAACGATCATGCTCCATGACTTTCTATTTAATATTTTATGGTCTCTCAATTTTGCTGATTTGTAAGCCTTATATTGTAATTCTAGGGGATATTCAAATTTTCAGCTAACAATTCTACCTTCTAATACATAACTTCTGATCCACCAAATTTGTTTTTCTTATTTAACCATTCCCATATACTCGTAGATTTGTCTTACTGGTCTCTGGGTCCCAGACTTATATCTCAATTCAAATTTACTCGCACAGAAGGTCGATGACAAAGGATAACGAGTGAATCACATTCATCTATGTATCGAAATTCAATCCAAACATACCTAACATTTAAATTGTTGAACAGGACAGATGATGCAGTGATACAACTTCAACTCGAATTTAATGTCACTGTAGCGAATCCACAAACGAAACAGAATTCTCGAAGTCGATTACACGTTGGTAAAGAATTTTTGTCAATACTATGATACTAATGAGAATGATACTAAACAAAACATAATAGATTGTCTCACTTTTCGTCACAATTTAGACACTCATGTGCAGTCCAAACTTTGCAAGCTTTTCCCAAATTCTATAACATTAAGTCGTGCCATCCTGAGTTCAAGCTCACTCAGACGATGTGATTCACACAGTCAGCACAATGCTGGCAGAGTGACTGATTTGCTTTTCTGGTAACTAAAAAGCGGGATCAATAACCACTACTCTGCTGGGTTTTTTCTCCCATGTTCAAAAAACTGTAGATTATTCTCACAAATGGTTCATTAGGGGATGTACTCGTAGTTACCAGGGAAGCCAATGGCACATCCTTTTTTTTTTTTTTTTTTTTTTTTTTTTTTTTATGTGCGTGTAGCGTTATTACTTTTGAACAATTTAACCAGCACTCTTGATAATTATTTTTGTCATTCGTATAACTCACCTATGAAATAATATGAACCTAGAATGATAAAGTACGCTATTGAAGTTTGATTGTAAGGGAGTTATAATATAACTGAAAACGCTTCAAATTATTGCATCAAGTTTTCATTTAAAAAAGTCCCTGACCTTTGGTGGTTTTTGCGGAATTCCCTGACATTTCCCTGACTTTTCCCGACGCAAAGAATTTCCTGACAATTCCAGGTTCTCCCTGTCTTTTCCAGGTGGGGGTCATCCTGGTAATGCTTCAAGAAGCTGACAGCAAGATCAAGGGATTCCAGAAGACCACTAGCGTTGAAAAACTACCTCGATTATAGATACACTTCTCTAAGTAACCGAAAATGGTTGAGCTAGCGATGCCGTGGTCAGCTAACGTTCCAGCATCACAATGGATAACGGAGATTTAAATAGATCAGTCGAAATGATACAACATGTTTCTCCTCCTTCTCACGCAATCAAAAAGTCGCAGAATCGATGCAGCATCATCGGATAATGGAGATTTCGATCGTAAATAAAAATGTTCTCACTTCCATTAACTTACCTTATCCCATTAACTTGATATTGGTTAACAATTTTCTTGCACTCAAAAAGCTCAAATTTCGAAACAATACTACATTATACAATACGCTGATTAACAAAATTCGCTCATGCTGCATGACTGGAACTTTTTTCAAGAATTTTCATTTTAAAATATTTCGAGCCATAGCAATAGCTCCACTTTCTTCGAAAATTCGCTAAAAACGCGATACTTCCTCCTCACCTCAGCAACGTCAGATCTGGATTACGGGGATTTTGATTGCAAATAAAAATGTTCCCATTCACACAAAAAAAAGTTCCAGTCACGCAGCATGATCGTAAGAGCGAATTTCTCAATTTATCCGTCGTATTATAATATGTTAAATTGTATTGAAATTTGAGCAATTTCAGTAGAAAGATAGTTAAAAACCAATTTTATGGAGAAAAACTCATACAAAATAAAATTCGGTGATTCGATAAAGGTTTTGGATTTTTAGGTTTTTTTTTGCAGTTTTATAGGTTTTTCAGCAATACATTAATTAAATCCAAGTACGTTTTCCACCATAATTTTGTGCAAAAATGGATGAGCCACCCTTTACTTCACATCTTTAAACCCTTCACACCCTTTATATATAAATAGTAATATAAGTAGTGGTACTTACTTCGGCCCTTAGGTAGCGCCCCTGGCATAGGGGAGGTGGGACTATCCAATAGAAGAATGCCTTTCTGAACGAGCTCATCTCGAGGAGCTCTCACAGAAATCTTTCTTTCTAGAGCTGAAATGAAAACAAAATAAACATCATAATTGCTAGTCAATACTTGCAGTGTCATTTGAGAACATTTTAGCATTAAACTGCGCATTCAATGACTTTTTCAGTAAATTTCGTTCAATCGGGCGCCAATGGTCTGCCACTATTTCCAAGTTAATTTTGCATCTCTCAAAAATAAATATCTTGAAGTTTTCAGCATAATTTTGTGCAAAAATTGATTATTGTCCTAGCTGATCATTGATGATTTAGTTTGACAGAAATTCTGCTAAAAATTATTAATTAAACAATTTTTGGCCGTTTTTGCCATTTTGTGATTTTGTTAAGCAAATTTTTTAGAAACTTGACCAATTTAATGTGCTCAAAAAGTCCTGACTAACAAACTCATCCTTTCATTTGGAAAGATTGATTTTTTGCCGCAATATGAAAATGCAAATTATTATTCTATTACCTATTCTTCGTGCAAATATGAAAAAGCGCAAATTTCAGGAATTGTTTCAGAATGCTTCAAACCGGATTTCAATGAAGAAATGTTTTAAAAATTTCGATTTTAAATTTTTTGAGCCAATTTAAAAACTTCATTTTCTAACGGAAATTCGCTAAAAAATGGAACGCAAATATGGGTTATTTACAAACGTACCTACATATTGCATTGACGGCAAGACAGTAGAGAGTTTTTGTTCTTCCCGTAATGTTCTACCCGTGTACGCAAAAATGAAACACCAACTGCGCATGCGGAATCTTGAATTAGACCCGTAGAACTACGCGTTTACGGAAGGGAGGCCTATCTACGCGTTGCCGGGAAAAATGCTTTCATTGAAATCCAGTCCTACGCGTAGTCATCATAACCTAACACAAAGGTGACCAGAAGAGGCATTGGTTCTCCCTCTCACTGAAGTCTTACCTAACTTTTCTCATTTAAAGGTAAACCTATGAAGAATATAATTGTACTATTAAATCAAATTCCGTTGATCACGTGAACCAAGTACCAACCTACATAGTCCAACAGCCAGATATCCTGTTCACCTACTTGGGAGAGAATACATTTGTCGATACTTTTCCGATTTCAAAGTCGGTACCTAGGGTCTGTTCTTAGTAGGCATCTGCATGTACATTTCGTACAACAAAGTTGAATCTGCCAACATAATGATTCAGACAACAAGCAGGTTTGTGTTTAAATAATAAGATTTTATATAAAAGCTGTTGTCAGTTCAATAACACGCTAGGTACCCACTGAGATCATGGAACCGACGGTTTAATAAAGCAGGGAAGGCACTCGAAACGAACTATTCCAAGAGGCCTGAATGAGCAAACTTGATGTGGATAAATGGAAAAGTGAATGATGAGTTAAAAAATAAAAAAGATGCAGAAATTGCAGCACTCCCGGACAGTCACCCATCCAAGTACTAACCAACCCAACGTTGATCAAGTTTGGTGAATCAGACGAATCAGAACGAGTATTCAATGACATAAGGGCGTTGGTGATTACCTTTTTTTTTCTTAGGTCGTAGATCTGTACTCAAACCTAGCTATCCAATACCTGTGAAGGTAAAGCAGCGTGTAAATGTAAACTGAATGCAATCTTCTTCAACTCGATCTTGAATTCAAGGGAATCGTTGACATTGAAATACTAAAGAGACTTTAGCGTGACGATAGCGTTTGGTTATTCGGGTACATGGGTGTAGAAATACGCGAAGAGCAGCAGTTGCTTGCTCTAGACGCTGCTCTACGCGTTAACAGGGAAAAATCGTACGGGAACAACAAGACCTCTATATTATATTACTTTACAAACTAAATCTCCAAGTTGTATTCCTGCAACTAAGCTAGGGGGATCACCATCGATTTTTTAGTGAAATCGTCAAGATTCTAAAATCGGTGCCATTTCATGCGATCAATCATTCGAGTCAGGATTTCTTCTAAAATGAGTGAAATTATGTGAAAACACTTCATGGCTGTCTTTATGTATCGATTGTACTCAATAATCAAATTTGAAACATTCCACATTCCCTTCATTTGTTAGGTAATCTTTATATTATTATACTGAGAAATTTCGGTGACAATATATAGGGAAAATACATAGCTAACCGTATTCTGATTGCACCGTTAACTGGGAAAAATCTTACGGGAGGAACAAAAACTCTCTAGTACCGAAACATGGCGGCACAGGAAATAAGGACGCTCACGCTTACTTCCTTTGGAGCAGAAGATCTAAACCAGCACACAAAGAGTGTTCAATAGAAGATACGAACGAAAAGCGACACAGCCATAACAAAGACAAACTTACATCTAGAGGCCGCCTCGAACTTTTCGCTTTTCTTTTTCCGTTTCCATTTCCAGGGCTTGAATAACCGCCCGAACGCGGAAAATTTACTTTTCCGCTCGAGAGGCGGGGTACCCGAACCTAAGCTGTTGGTTCGGAGGGCAGTCCCATTCACCTTCTTCCCTGCAACACACAAGAGATACATCGATGTTAGTTAATTTATAGCGAGGAACACACGTAAATACACTACAACAAAACTAGAAACAACACACTACTTCTTCGTAAGTACTATACGCCGTGTGAGCAGAATTTATACATCTATAATTTACCCTAGATTACCACCCCTACGCCGATACGACGAATATTTTTTTCAGTTTGCAACAGTTTCACTTAGGGGCATCTCAGCAGCCTGAGCCTCCAGCTATGCCACCTCTGGTCAGTTGTCTATGTATCATTTGATGTGCAACAACGGCGCAAAGCAATATTTAGCACTAAATTCTAGTTATGTTAGCTGCGGTTAGTGTTAGAACCTACAAGAATATATTTTACATTCCTGATTCCAGACTATATATTTGCCTCTCAAATTGTAAGGAGAAAGATTTTTATTGTCATTTTGAAAGAAGATTTAAATTATTTTGATTCATCATTGTTATTTTATTCGTTACTTCGGGAGGCCGGGAGGTGGCATTTAAAACGATTTCAAGAGGACATACATACATCAACGAATAAAGTTAACACAATTGCTCATTTAATAATGATTAATATTACTCATTATTTGTTCATTATGATTACTTAGCAATATTAGTTTATAACTTTGGATAAGCTTTCCTTGACGCTACAGAGGCTTAGGGATCAAGAGATGTTGTGGTAAATGAGAGCATTCCAAAACGCTGCAAATTATTTCACTAAGGTTTATTATTTTTTCAATTTAGTGTGTAGTGTTTAGGCTTGTCGCTAAGCCGTCGATCCGTTATTTCAGTAGCTATACTTCTATAATTATATACGCATGTTTATATTTCTCGATTTGAGCTCCTATCTATTCAAATAGTTATTGCCTTAATAATATCATTATCTAAGTACATATGAAAAGTCGAGAAGACATGTTATTAAATATGCGTAGGAAAAGCATTGGTACTAACACACAAATATGACCTAGAAAAAAACATATATTCATGCCTCGAAGGAACGCTGTACCCACCTCATGGTGCCGCGCGCCCATACCGCCCTCCCCCCCTGACCCCTCCAGCGGCCTCCAGGTCCTTACGTCACCTAAGCTCAAAAAGACACTTCCCCTTCTCATACACTTCGATACGATCGATGTAACGGACCATGACCCACTAGTCTTGCGACGTTAGAATCTAGGCCTTTTGGCCGGACGGGAGCGCCGGCGACTTTAATGACACGCTTGAACAAGTGACATTGGGGGGATAATTTTGCTACACGATCACATACTGATATAACCATGGCAACGATTCCGTATACTAGAAGGTCTTCCAGTAACATGAAACTCCTAGATCACTTTATGTATCGACAAATACTCACACCTTATAAGCTTTTCTACATTAGGGGACTAGATCTGTTTATACAGTTCAAATGACTCCAGTGGATAAACTGTGATCGTTAGAAAGAAATTCCTACCTGATACAAGCACTATGAAAGAAATTAAGGTTACAACTGCCTCGAATTCCAATGAGAGTCCCTTACACTTTAATTATGCTACCGTCTGTCATAAATCAAAAATTGAACCTAGATTGAAGATACTACAATATAGGTAGTGGCACCAGTGGAGCAAGATAAGACGAGGGGCAAATTCTTTCTCTTTACATGCTGAAATATACCTCTTAATCCTCTGTTTATTATCTCAGTACAAGTTAAATTTCTCTGAAGTGTAATTGACAAGTTACGCCTGCGCACCGAACAACCATTTCTGTTGAATTTAGTTTTCTTTACCCTCTTCATCTGTATTAATAGTATGAATATCGTTTATTTGCCGAACTCCTTTTGTCCTCCATGACCAGCGATGTACTCTATTGGCGCTTAAAATACTCGAATGCGTGATTTTATCTACTTCTCATTTCTTATTTCTTGATTTGAATCGGTTCACATTTGATAAGACAACTTGGTGCTTTTATGCCTTCTCTACAACATCGAGCAAAGGTACTTTTTTTAGAATTTATAAATGAAAATTTGCGCCGTCATCTCTCACCCCCTTTCTTAGTTCTGCTCTAGGTTCTGTTTGGTCGCATTCAATCTTCACTAGTATGATCTTATAGTTGATTTTAAATTCTGAAATCGCTGGATTCTTTTTCCTGCACTCCTCAACATAACTCTAATAAGGTGCGTGTATTTTTTTCGCGTGGCATGTTTTGTCCTCCTTAGGATCTTAAGAGAAATTTCTCCATCCTTCTCTGGATCATATTTGTGCAATAGCCCCTTCTATCAAGCTAGGTTCTTTTTTTCACTTTAGGTAAGTCATTTTGACCGAGTTTGCATCAGTTCAACGAAGGTTGCAAATTTTTAGCAATTTTCCTAGATCTTCCAGAGCTGATCTTTTTATTGATGCTCTTTAAAAGGCAGTTATTTATTTTATTCATCTCTGCTGTGCCTTCTTAGACATTCGATGATTTTATCCGATTCCAATCGTCGATTCCACACATTGCGTCTTACTCATCGCGAGAGGTATCATTCGATATTATTGGGACTACAATTGTGGGGAGGAGGAGAGAGAAGGAGGAGAGGGAGGAGGGAGAGAGGGAAGAGGGGAGTGGGAGAGGAGGAATGGAGGGGAAATAGAGAAATGATGAGGGAAGGGAGAGCGGAGAAAGGAGGGAAGGGGAAGGGAGAGGGAAGGGAGAGGAAAGGAGAAGGAGTAGGGGAGAGGGAGAGAGGAGGAGGTTCTAAGGAGATCATCCATGGACAAAAAAATAATCTCAGTCATTAATCATTATATCAATGTGTTGATGGATTTCAATATGTTCAAGAACTCCCAATTGAACATAATATAGACAAGAAAGAACCAAACTGTTTTATGGTCTTTTCTTTAGTTAATGTTTTCCTACCATATTTCCTGTTGGTGTAATTTTATAATCTAGTTGCGACTATTGCTGGGCATCAAATTTCACCCTGCCAATGTTGAATTCTGATTGTTGGAAACTGATGTTTGGGAGATCCGAATTTGAATCGTCGGGAAATTGAATTTGATTGGAAAAGGTCTGAATGGTCACCCATTGTCACAAAATTAGTTTGAAAAATTCTCAATTTGATTGAAAATTCTGAATTTGGTTTGGAAAATTCTAAATTTGGTCTGGAAAACTCCGAATTTGACTTGGAAAAGCTATACAAGCTGTAAGTTTATCGAAGCTTTTGATTACAGGTATCCAGCTCTCATACAGGGTGTCCCAGTAACTACCCCAAAAATCGGACTAACGCTGAATTCAAATGTGCTAAGAAATGGAGGTCCTCATTTAAAATAATGTGATTATAAACGTGCGCAATTCGCAATTTTGTCATTTTTGAATTCTACGCAAAATTTTTTTGAAGAATAGCGTTGGTCCGATTTTTTATCGTCAACAATTAGAGATAAAAAGGAGGGGGGGGGGGGGGGGTGGCGTCGTTACTGGGACACCCTGTATAAGTAGTCCAGTCTGAATTCGATTTGGGAAATTCTGAATTTGGTTTGGAAAATTCTGAATTTGGATGGGAAAATTTTAAATTTGGTCAGGAAAATTATTAATTTGGTTTGGAAAATTCAAAATTTGGTCTGGAAAATTCCGAATTTGACTTGAAAAGCTATACAAGCTGTACGTTTATCGAAGATTTAGCGTGAAGGTATCTAGTAGTCCTCTTATACAAGTAGTCCAGTCTGAATTTGATTTGGAAAATTCTGAATTTGGTTTGGAAGATTCCGAATTTGATTTGGGAAAGCTATACAAGCTGTAAGTTCATCGAAGCTTTTGCGTACAGGTATCCAGCTCTTATATAAGTAGTCCGCATCCCAGATTTCCATACAATGAGTAGATTAGAGGCTGCTATGCGAGGTTGTGTGGGACGTCAGAAATTCCTTACTCAGATGTGGCTCTCCGGTATTCATTTGTTCTCGGAGTCCCTCCCACGCTTTGAACTCTCGGAATCAAAGTCCATAATCCCTCGGGTTATACAGTTTACCACCTTGGTTAAATGGCCGTATGCCACTAATGGAAATGAACCGGTGTCTATCGTTTTGGCGGTACCTTGTTAGAGTGGAATGAAATGAAAACGGATAACCCCTTTTGGTGGATTATTTTCAATAATATAACGTGTTGCAATCGACAAAGAAAGAATTAGAAAATTGAGCACCCTCGAATTCGTTGGCACTTAATTAAAGAGGCCAAGCAGGAGTAAAGATACTGAAAGCTTTTCTCCGAAATTTCTGGACCATGTTAAAACTAGGATAATAAAGTTCCGATCATGCAGCATGATCGTATGAGCGAATTTTCTTAAATTATCCACCGTATTATAATATGTTAAATTGTAAAGAAATTTGAAAGAACCAATTTTATGGCAAAAAACTCGTACTATATACCTAACATTCGGTGATTCAAAAAAGATTTTGTATGTTAAGTTTTTTTTTAAGTGTCAATAGATTTTTCAGCATGTGTTGATGAAATTTAAGGAATTTTCAGCATAATTTTGAGCACAAATTTCTTATTAATGTCCTAGTTAATCGTTGACAATTTTGTTTTTACTGAACAACTGCTAAAGTTATAAATTTAAATATAAACAATTATCTATCATAGAAGAGAATGGTACAGAAATCAAAGAGACTTTCTATCAATCTTAAATATTAAATTGAAGGGTTCTGTTATCATTTACAAGCATTACGGAGGAGTCCGTCGTCACCACTAGTCGTCAGTACTGTTTCGAGGCCTGATGATGATGATGATCTTACATCGAAAGCTAACTATTGCGGTGTGGAAAAAGCAGTTGGCGTAATATTAATAATAGATTTATCAAGTGAATTTTTGCCATTATTTTGATGACCACCATCACCTCACAGCACACCACCACAAAATCGTGTAACGAAATCGGTGACGAAAATCGCGTTACGGTTTCGTAAAATCTTTCCTAATAGACCTGCGGTGCTGTAATTTGAGACGGAGGACATTTTGGACATCTTGTATACAATTACATGGAGGCACTGATCAGCTGATGATGAATATTCTCAAGAGGAAGGTGATGGATATTTTTAGAACGGAATTATATTGCGTTCTTGAGGATTATGAAGTTACAGGTGTAAGACGTTTAGACACCATCACACCTTCTAGAAGTAGACCAGTTCACATTCATTTCGCTAATAATTTCTCTGAATCTAAAGTACGCCAGAACATTTACAAGTTCAAGGGATTCAGTTCTACGACAGACGAACACGGGAATTTAGGAAGCATCTCTTTCCCAAGTTGTTTCAAGCAAGAAAAGACGGGAATATATTGGAGATAAAGACGGCCGTCTTGATTGGGGATGAACTACTGGTTGATGGAATAAAACTTATCATTCACTAAGGACGAAGTACGTTGGAGGATTCTACATCTACTGGGTCAGAAGTGGAGATTAATCTGAATACTCCTCCTCCGTACCCTCATAACATTTCCAGAAAACAGGTCAAGAAGAAGATGAAAATCTACAAGAGATAGAACGAACATCAACACCGTTTTGGAAATTTTGGCAATGACTCGGGATTATTATTGAAATTTGGCAGTGGAGTGCAGGCATTATTGATTGCGATCTATGTTAACTATGCAGTGCTCATTTATCATACGTAAATTATGTAGACCTATACAAGTAATTATTTGATACATCATACGTAAAAGTCTAACATTGTTGAGGCAGATATGAAGGTAAGATACCATAAGCTATTTTTTAATATGTATTTAAGGAACTCCTTGTAATACCTACGGGTTATAGAATAAAATTGAATTGAATTGATCAGCTGATAAATTTTCCATAAAGCGTTCTGTATAGCAAGTTTTACTAAATAAATTTAAATTGGGATCCAGGGGACGACGAGCCAAGCCTTTATATATATAAAATTTATAAAGAAAATGAGAAATAAAGGTGTTCCTCCATTGGTGCGGAGGTCGCTGATCTTTCCTTGGAGTCACGTGAAGGGGTCTACGAGTTGTGAGGCAAGTTAACCCGCCACTGAGTGCTGAATCTTTGATGTCGCCCTGTATCTCAACTCGAGCTTTGTGGCAGCCCGTTTTCGCTTTCCCTTCTCCGTTTTCAGTAATTGAATAGCTTCTGTTTTCTCTTCCTGAAGCCCCAACGTTACTTTTCAAGGCAGGATATTGAAAGTATATGACTAGCATGAAAGAATAAACATACCGAGTTTACTAGATGGTTTACCTAACCAACCGTGCTGTTGCACAAAACAATATAAAACATAACCAATCACATTTGCGTCTTGAAAACCGCTCTTCCAAGAACCCTCCGTAATCATTTTCCCTTCAAAACAAACACTTGTGCGGCAGGAAGTGAAAGCCTAAGGAACCCAGAAATGAGGAAGAGCACACTTAGTGTGGTGGGGCCAATGTTTGACACCTTAAGAGGCATTTTGATTTTAACAAACAATAACTTGTTTTTTGCTGCTATGTTGGAAAACATAACTTGTTTTTTCGTTCGTTCAAACTTGAAGCTTACATCTATTGCTGCATTGCTATCAAATTGTAATATTCATTCAGCGCTCGACACATGGCCTGCGCGCCATACACCGGGGGGGGGGGGGGGGGGATTTGTATGAATCGGTCAACTGGTGCCTACTTCGGTACAGCACCAGTTTAGAGGGGGGAGTGTCGTGGATCACCTGTTCCAGGCTCCATGCCTTTCCCCCAATACTTCTCTTCTCGTTTGTCAGTGCCGCCAATATTACTTTTATATTCCTATAGTTGGCTAAACTGTTAGCTATCCCTTCCCTCTTCAAGGGAACCAGCTGCCTGATATATCTCATTATGATTCGCTTCCTGTTCGTCGCCAAAACCACATCTATCCCTTTATTTTGATTTGTGCCTAGTGAGCCATTTTGCCATCTTGATTTGAATTTCAATTCAGCCACGTGCTATTTTTATTTTCACTTATTACATGAAAGTGTTTGGTTTATTGTGTATTAAGACACCTGAGTTTTGCTACAAAGACAAATACCAGGTTGTACGTAAGTAATTTTAATTTAATATCCTTTTTCATCTTTTTCTTTTCCCCATTTTCCATTTTAGGTTAATTTCCCTTTGTTTAATTGAGGTTCTGATTTTTCCTTTTGATTTTCACTGCGTTTCTGCCGTTTGCCTTATTTCAACAAGTACAGTTCATTTTTCCCTTATTTCTCTATTTTTATTTTACTACCTTTTTATATACCTTGTCTTGTTGTAAGGCCTCATTGGTTTAGATTTCCCGAACTCAAGTTCGGTGGTAGCAGAGCTGCTTGGGCAGTTTAGTTTTTTTTAGCTGTCCATAATTATTACATGGTAGCTGAAGCGTGACGTATTTTGCTGCATTTTAGTTACCATAAGCTATTACTTGGTGTATAGATCATTTCTCTACCCATTACACGGTAGCAGTGCGTGATACTATCCTTTACAGATGACAAATACGTAAGGCAGCACCGCATGCAAACTCTCCTCATGAGCGGTTCACGGATTTAAAAACTCCATAATTGTAGACTCACCATTAAATTGCAGTATCCTACCAAATTCATCGTATTCAACGCATTAGCCTCATCAACGCCTACAGAAAACTTGACAACTCACGAACACAGATATGGCATGAGCCTGATTCCAATTTTGAAGATTTTCCAAATTGCAATAACACTATATACTCCGAACTTTCACTAAAAGTACAAAAAAGTTCATTTTCCTCCCTCTAAAGAGTAGAACAGAATCAGCTCATGTAATTTCCAACGAAATAATGATTCACGTGGTAGCAATTTACGTAAATTATAGAATGATCCACACTTTCATGAATAGGAAGGTGATTTCCAACGAACATTAGTTAGACAATCTCACACAAAACTGTTGCACGAAAAAACCCAACTCTCAATATGATTGATCCAGTTTTCAAAACACCAAATTTCCGAATATTTTCATCTTAAATCAAGCAATGATCGTATAATTTTGTATCCTATGGGATTCAGTCTCGCATCTCCAAGTTTCCAGGAAAACGCCCGAATCGATCTGGCAACAGCGATGACCGAGAAGTTTCCTCGGTCGAGATGTTCTCAGGATCCAGATCTGAATTTTTAATAAGAGAAGGCTCCATAGGGTTGAATTCCCTCGCAGCACATAGGGGTGAATTGCAGCGAAAATTTCCCGAAAGGTTCCCGAACAACGGAAACAGTTCGTCTTGAATTGTTAACAGAGTTCGGAAGTCGAGTATCCTCCCGGCATATACACCGCCTAATCCGTGACGGTTATCGTTGTAGGAAATGACTCACGAAAAAAATATATTTTCGTATGTTGAATCTCAAAAATAGCTGAAACACTGAGTTTTAAAACTCAAACCATAACCACCGAAACGACAAATACAATACATTTTTCTAAATGCATAGTAAAAACACTAAAATCACGGTAACCTACCAATTTAGAAAACGAGACGTTCCAGACCCGACGCGAGCCACTCCCACTCCATCCTGTTTATAACCGCAAAGCAACCCTTCAGCGTTGCCAACCTTCGTAAATATCCGTAACCTAGAGTTACTGTCAAATGAGCAAACGAAATATACTGAATCGAACATGAAAGCCTGTATTTTAAAGCTATTTTTTTCTATTTCCATCCCTTAATTCGAATTGGTCATGATTCAAGTAGCAATCCCTAGAAATTCGAATTGGTCAGATGATAGTTGTAGAGCATCTATCGCATTCACTTAAATCAAATATCCCTAGTGATAATTAGTTCGACAAATAAATCAGAATGATTTGTATAGTTTGGTTGTCCGGATGCTCGCAAGCTCGCATCTCAAAAACACATAACATCAAGAAGTCAATCCTTTAGCAAAATACAGTTTAGTTAGACAAATAGATCAAAATGGCGTTGTAAAATATGGCTTTAAAATAATGACGTTTAAAAATATGTTTCGGAGATGAATTCAAATGCAAAAATCGATCTCCGTTCCTTTGACTCAGTAGGCTGTTCTACTGACCACTAGACTACAGAGGACTACAAGAACAAGAACCAGTGATTAATCATAGAATATCGCTACTCATAGCCGGTCAGACTGTGATATCCTCAGTATCCGCAACGAGCGCTAGTTTCGCGCGGCCGCAAAGACATCTGGTAGGCTTGAGACATTTTTAACAAATGGAGGGGAAAAGACAGTGGGGTAGGAGGTGCTCGCGTCGGGTCTGGAAAGTCTCAGATTTAGAAACCTTTTCTAGCTAGTATTATAAATAGGAAAATAGGAAAACTGAATTTAAATGCAGAAAAAATGGGTCCCAGGTGGGAATCGAACGGCTACTAAATAAATTAAGAAGTATTTCTTCGTGCCGTTTCGTTAGCGGAGACTAAACTAAAAGGGTACAGTTGATTTAAAGTTAAATTCATTGAAAAATGCAGAGTAATGGTTCTCAGGGGGTGTTGGCTCAGATCCAAGCTCTCTCCATCCAACGGTCCTTGTGGCCAAGATGGATAGGGCGTTGGTACGGAAAACCAAAAGATGTGGGTTCGATTCCCACCTGGAGACCCATTTTTTCTCCATTTAAATTCAGTTTTCCTGTTTTCCTATTTATAATAAACCCCCTGCCGGACCTATATGGCGGACTAAATGAATTAAGAAGCTCTTCTAGCTAGTTCCAAGCTTGCAATTTGGGGGAGGCAATGAACAGCCACACTTTTTGGTACAGTTTAGCTGGATTTATTTGGATTCAATATGAATTTCTAAAGTATCCACGGTATTAATATAGTTTGTTCCGCAATGGAAAGAAATCTCAAGTGCTGTAAAGCTAAAATAAGTTTTATAAAAAAGGCCTCCTGCGTTAAATATGAGACAGTTCCCGTGAGATCTAAGAGAATGCCCATCCGTCGATCCCGCGCCGGGGGTCGGCATCATTCTCAAGTTGTTGGATTGCTGTGGTTGGAGATAGATGAGGATCCGAGAACCGGAAAATCATCTTCTCCGAACTTAGCATTTTTGCAATTAGTTCGAGATGTATCTCTTATGGTACTGTCACACCCCTCTCTCTCTATGAGTGCGGATCTAGGCATTGCATCTTGGGGCCGATTTAAGACCGTTACAAATATTAAACTCCAACGTTTCTCCCAAGGAACTGTGGCTTCTTCAGGATAAACGTAAACCTGATAAACGTAATAAACATGATAAACGTAATAAACGTGATAAAACATGATAAACGTAAACAATTTTAAATTTGATTTTCAAAAAACTCATACTTCAAATTCGATTTTTAACAAAAAAAAAAAAAAAAAAAAAAGAAAAACTATTAGTATCTAAGTAGATATTGCACACTTTTGAATATTAATCTCCATGAAGAAGCCCCACTTCCTGGGGAGGTTATATGAGGTTTAATATTTCAAAAAAACATCAATTTAAGGAGAGAATGCCTTTTGGTTAATAATAAGCCTATGTGATCGTATAGCAAAAAATTTTTATAACCCCCCCTCAAACTTTGTCACTTTACGTTTAAAAGGTGCGTAGAATCCAAATTTGAAATGTCCCGTCCGCCGTTCGCCGTCCGGGCCATAAAAGGCATTAGAATTGACTTTAAAAATCTGTCCTTTCGCACATAGACTCCACTCGGGTTCTAGTTGGTCCTAACTTTTCGCCAACTCGATCACTCCACTCTCATGGGTGCTATGAGCCAAAAATAGGTGAAAAAGTGTCTTTTTGGTTTATTATTTTCAATAATAAGCCTACCTATGTGATCGTGTAGCAAAAAAATTTTATAACCCCCCCTCAAACTTTGTCACTTTACGTTTCAAGGTACGTAGAATCCAAATTTGAAGTGTCCGTAGGGTGTCCCTAGACGGCCCCATCATTTATTTATTTATTATTATTATTTTTGTTTTTTCCTCAACTTTACTATAAAGCGTAAAATTATGGGCTCCTGGAGCTGTAACGCAATGAACGAGTGAACCAAATATTGGAAGCCCCGAGTTTCGATACCTAGTAAATATACTATAAGTGAGGCTAAATAATTACGGTCAGTTTTCTACGTAGAAGGTCTGTATGATACAGAAATAATAAACCTTTGTGTAATAATTTGCAGCGTTTTTTTGATATTTCAAGTTGTATAGAAATTGGAGATTTATGAGTGAAAAGAAAATGTTAGCTATTATTTTTATGGAAAAAAAAGTATTCTAAATGATACTCTTCTATGTCAAAAAGAGATTTTGATTTTGGGCTATTTTTTGCAATTTTATAGATTTTTTAAAACAAAATTTAATGAAGTTCAAGTTTTTGGCATAATTTCGTAATATAATTTTTAAATGTTCTATTTCATTGTTGATAAACTTTATTTGACCAATCTTATGCTAAACAATATCAATTTAACAATTCTTAGCCATTTTCAGTGATTTTGTCAGAACATTTTTTGAATTTTACCAATTAGATGATATCAATATACAGTATAGGTAACACTTTTATGTGTTGGAAAGATGGCTTGGTAATAAATTGTTTTGTTTATCAACTACATTAAAAAGCGTAAAATTGTGAGATTCCGCTGCTGTAATGGATTGAACCCATTTGTGAGGTCCGAAGCTCCGAGTTCCGATACTAAACATACTATTTGCGGCGTTTAATAATTATGGACCAGAGATCTACGTAGAAGGGCTGTCTAATACATAAATAATAAACCTTTGTGTAATAATTTGCAGCGTTTTTTATAAAGCTTGTTATAATCTGAACTGTCCGAATAAAGAAACGTAGAAAACCGATAAGTACACCTTCGTGGTGATTAAGAAATATTTGTAGCTAAATTCCCTAAAATAGAAGGTTCAGTGATTTCGCCTTCCTCATTCCCTTGACAATACCCAGTGGCTATAATTTTCCCCTCTCCACTTTAGCAAGCATAAATCTTTACGTTTTTCAGTTTGTGGAGTACGGATATCTCCTATACATTCATTAAAGTAATTGGGACCTTTCAAGAAAATTTAACGAAAAAATGAAACACTAAAGGACGGTGCCAATGGACGGTCAAATTATTTATATAATTTTTGGATTTTCAGCCGTACAGCAAGCCTGGTCGTCTCATTCGATTCTACAAAATAAGAAAATAATTCTTGTTCGATTAAAAAATGTCATTATTATACAATAAGAACCAATTTACAATTGAGGCGTCGAGAATCTGAATGGAATTGTCTCTAAAAGGTGGGAACTGAAAGAAGAAAAAAACGTAAGTCGATAAAAAATTCTAGATGGAAAACTGAGTGATGGGGGGGCAGAGTCGCCGGTGTTTTCCGAAAATGCGAGCGTCTGTCACAGTCAATGAAATCCAGAACTTCCCGGGGGAGATGTCGGGAAAGCTTTCTGGAAACGTCAAGACAATGTCAAAAGTGCTCCGATGAAACTTCTGTCACTTCGACTTACGGGGGGAGACTTTCAGGGGGAGGCAAATCAATTTTAGGGGAAAGGTAGCTCAGACGGTCGTAACGTACAGATGAATCGAGTCATGAATTTCCGTTCATTCTTCCCACTATTGTGTTTTATTCAATGGAAGTTATAATAGAATTATTACAGCAAAACAAGCAGGAACTGATACTCGGAATTCTCTGAAAACTGACGAGAGAACTCAAACGACGAGCCCTCTCATAATTTCTTCAAATTTATTAAAAAATAGACGTAGCTCCGAAATAAAAGTATTTACTACCTTTTTCCATAAATTTTTGAGATCACTGACAGTCTCTGGGTAGTAAATGTATGGTGTCCCGGGCCAAACTGTACTCAATCACAGATGGATTTTTCAGGAATTTTGTGGAATAGCTATACTTTCCTACATACATATAACTATCCTAGGTGATGCAAGGTACCCCCTCTTCCAGTCGACAAAGTCACTGGATTATTATTATTGGAATATTATTAACAACAATATTGGGTTTTAGTAGAACTGCACTACCAAGGTGCACTGCTTATTTGTATTGTAGGCATTATAATTACGTATTGACAACAGTTAAATGCTAGTTGATACGCTCTCTACATTACACAGTGTTGGGCATAATCTTATCGTCGAATACGAAAACGATTGTAATCGCGATAAGTCGTTGATTCTGAGTCAAATGCGATTATATTCGTATTCGTGTAATCGTATTCCTCTGTCAGCGATTACACGAATACAACCGATAAAAAAGTTCCGATAAAAAAGTCATGCAGCACGATCGTATGAGCGAATTTTCGTAAATTACGGTATTGTACAATGTTAAATTGTTTTCAAATGAGAGCTTTTTGAGTGAAATGAAATAGTTAACTATTAATTTTATGGCAAAAAAGTATTTTAGATAATAACCAGCTGAGTATTCATAAAAATGTTTCATGTAAATACCTATTACCGATTTTTACAACTAGCGGACGGCATTATTTCGATTTTTGACTGATTTTTCATCTTTGAAATTTTTGAAAACTTGATACATATTCTTATAGGAAATTTTACGCTGATTCCGAATATACCACATGTTAGTATGGTGAAAAAATTATTTCGCACAACAAATCGCAAAACAGAGGCTATTTTGAAATTTTTGACTACATTTTTGAAAAGTTCAACCCGAAGATGTAATCCGATCATGCTGGCCAACGAACTTGAACTTTCGTTTTGTGTCCTTAACATTTTAAAATTTGTTTGAAATTTCTAGCACAATTCTACGGACAGTTATCGTCTGGAATGAAATACAACTATACATACATACATACTTAAAAAAAAAAGTTCTAGTCATCAGCATGATCGTATGAGCGAATTTTCATAAATGGTCGTATTACATTTATGTTAAATTCTGTTGAAATTTGAGCACTTTGGGGACAAATTAAAATTTTATTATACATTTTATAGCAATCTAACTTTTTGTCAGTAATATTCCAATGAAAAAGACAGATTTTTTTGGATTTTTACAATTTTTTCAAGTGTTCCTATCGATTTTTAGCTTATTTTAATGAAATTTAAGAACATTTTTCAGTAATTTTGTGCTTAAATTTTTAAATGTCCTAGTTACATGTTCGATTAATTTTTTTCGAGTAGCATTCTGCTAAAAATAGAAATTATGTTAATTTTTAGGGTTTTTTGCCTTTTTTTAGTGATTTTTTAAGGTACATTTTTTGAAATTTGACCAATTTAATGTGCTCAAAAAGTGTTGTCCAACGAACTCATCCTTTCTTTTGAAATGCTTGATTTTTTGCGAAAGAACGAAGTTTTTATCTCAATTCTATCGAGAGTTATCGTCTGGAATGACAACATTGTTATATATATATATATATATAATATATATATATATATATATATAATATATTATATATATATATATATATATACAAATAAAAAAGCGTTAAAATCCAGGAATCATTTCAGAATGCCTCAAAACAGATTTCGATAAGAAAATTTTTGAAAATTTTTATTTTAAAAATTTTGGAGCCATTGCAATAGCTTTATTTTCTAAGAAAATTCGCTAAAAAATGCGTTAAACTCCAGAATATTTTTCAGAATAGCCTGAAACGGATTTCTGCATAATTTTTTTTTCAAAAATTCACATTCTACAAATTTTGAGGCGAGAGCAATAGCTTAATTTTCTTTAAAAATTCGCTAAAAGCGTCACGGTCATCAATTTCAATAGGGCGTCCCACCTATAATATGCGAAGCCTTGCTAATATTACCTAGCTTCAGAGGGACATCCTATTGAAATAGATTTGAGACAAATAGGCTGGGCTCCAATCGTTGAATTCGCTTTAAGGACGTCTCTCTTAAGCTAGGTAATATTAGCAAGGCTTCGCATATTATAGGAGGGACGCCCTATTGAAATTTATAACCATGACGCATTTTTATGGGTCGTATTCGTGTAATCGCCGACAGACGAACATTACTACACGAATACGGATATAATCGCAGTTGACTCAGAATCAACGAATAATTATCACGATTTCTATCGTATTCGTATTCGACGATAAGATTATGCCCAACACTGAATGCTAGTTGATACGCTCTCTACACTACACGTAATTTTGATCCTTGGGTAGAAGTGCATTTCCATATAGAACCTCCCTAAAGTGCAGGGAAGAGGTCAATCTTCTCAGCTGCCCGCCCTCATTCCACCCTCTACCTTCCCATCCACGAGCCGCCCGTATTAGTTGAGGTCAGATCACACGGGAGGAGGCGTAACTCAAGTATCGAACTTGAGGCTGCGAGCACGATTCAGACGATTCACCACAGGGATATCCACAAAACGGAATCGGAGGACAATCCAATCCACTAATCTCGTAACGCTGTAATCAGACGGCTGCCTCTAAGTCGATGCTGGGTTCTCCCCTTCCATCAGGCCTCACGGTTGACCGATTTGGGTCCAATAAATCACGCTCGAATACTAGCAATGGTTGAACAGTTCGGCAACTATCTATAAAGTTACATCCCTTGCAAATGATGTAATGCCATGTAACCAATCATCTTGATTATATCATAAATTTATAAAATATACATTATTACAAAAAATTCCAGTCGTGCTGCATGATTGTGTGAGCGAATTTTTTAAAAATATCAAATTGTCTTGATTATGTTAAATGATTATAGAATTGAAGCAAATTGAGCGCGTTGAGGTTTTGAGAAAGTATTTATCTACAAGTATTACTTGATTCATAAGGATTAGATCAACTTCAATTTTAATTTTAAATTTTGGCAGAGGCTGAAGGATTAAAAGTTGAGAATAAATTAGCTATAATTTTTAATTTATTTTACTAGTTTAAATTCTTTTTTCATACCAATATATATATATATATATATATATATATATATATATATATATATATATATATATATATATAATCGTATATAAGCATACTCGCATATATTTTCGTTGTAAAACACATATAAAAATGAAAAGAAAAAAAAAACCTACTTATCAGAATTTATAATTTCAGAATGCCTCAAATCGGATTTCTATGATGAAAAATTTCACTTTCAACATTTCCGGGCCATTGCTACAGCATCATTTTCTTTGAAAACTGGCTGAAAGTTAATATTTGTTCGGTTTATGTAACTCATGTGTTCTTGGCTGTTTTAATCCGTTGAGTAAGACTGATTTTGGAAGTTGCCTATTCAAATCAATTGACAATCCTCACACCCCAACGTGAAATACGGACGCGGGACAATTCGACGCCCCGAGGGTCAGTCATGAAAACAACAGTCCCAGATGAACTCGTTTTTTCCAGGAACAAAACGCACCATTGTGCAACTTCCGCGATTGACTGCCGCGGCGGGTTCACGTTTGAACAGGATACGACGTTTTTGCTCGACAAACCGATAATTTGTCATTCGCAAAAACACAACAGGCGCCCTAAACCCCCGTCGACGTCGCGTTGTTGTCCCTTCTCACATCCGCCGCACCGAACGTATTCGCTCGAGAACCCCGAGGTTTTTATTTCCCCTTTTGTTGATCTCCAAAATCAACGGTGAAGTTGAATTAGCGTACAGAGCGAGTGGAACAGTTGTAGTCAATTCGGTAGTGAATCATCATTCGATGGTTAGACTACTGTGAAGTGAGGATAGTGTGCCGGCACACCGCTGACAATGAGGTGAGAAACTGATGGGTGAGAATTGGGGTTGCCAGATTTTTCCGGTCAACGTAAAGCACATCCGAAAAACGTCTGCCAAGTTGGGTGTGGCACACCTTTCACCACAAGTGGATCGTTGGTGCCCACTCCTGTTACCTGGTAGGGACAAGGTTTCCTTCGAAGACCTAATTTTTGAGCCAAAGGTTCTGTAATGAAATTTACCTGACTCCCAGCATCACATAACACGCGGCACACATGATGTACACCGTTAAGGCCGTATCACACTTGCATTTTTTTCGCATTTTTTCTGCGTTTTAAACGCTGAAACGAGAAGAAGGCAAACTGCGTTTTTTTAAGTTCAGTAGTGAATGTTGAAGAGGAATAACTGCAAAAACAGCGCATTCTGGCGGAATGCGTTTTTGTTAAATCTGTCAGGTTAGGGCTCCTAGGGGTTTTTCATTGAATTGTAACCTCCCCAAGGGTTATGTTTAGCATTTTTCTTGCGTCAAGGTAAAAATTAGAACGTGTTCTAATTTTCCCAAGTGAGTTTAAAAACGCTCCGCCAGGATGCGCAATGGTCGAAAAAGCTGACCTTGGAAAAACGCACTTCTTCTTCTTCACGTTTTTGCGTTAAAAACGCAGAAAAAATGCGGAAAAAATGCTAGTGTGATACGGCCTTTAGTATTTTTTACCTTTACTTGAGCGGTACCAAGGAGCACAGTATCGGTGGGAACTGAAGATTCCAATCGACATGTAAGAGACTGTGAGAGGGGAGTAGTTACAGTTGGCTGCTGTTGATTATTTATGCCCTGAAAAGTGCGACTATGTGAAGGGACACTGTTTTCAGGGTTAGGTGTCATAGTGGAAGTTTCACACAGGAAACTATTGTGTGATTGAGAAGAACACCACTTACATTTTCCTTGTGCATTACAAGGCTTACCAATATGAGATCCAAGACAAATAGTACACAATTTTGCAGCGATTAATAATTGTCTTCTCTGTGCAGGCTTACAATTTAAATTTATAACATCTGTAGGTCCTATGAACACCCTTTTGACAAATAGAACAATTTCGTGATTCGTCTGCCAAGTTCTCGCTAGCGATAATAGCCTTAGCTTCTTCGTTTACCTACCATGAATGTATAGATCAATCAAGAAGTAGCGTGAAATAGCATAAATTGATCAATTAAGAAACAAAACTCGGCGCTCCACGCCTCGCCAGGGGGCAAGCCCCCTGGACCCCCGGTTACCTCTATTTACATACTTCGGACGAAATTATTGAAACACAGAATGTGTTTGCGTTGTCGCGCAACCAAGTGACAACCAAACAAGCGTCATTGTTTACTATTCATTTATAACATCAATTTATATAGTTATAGTATGAAACTACGAAAAAAATACGAAATAAATTCGTGATAAATCAAGAGCTTTCCAACGAATGGTGAACGATTTCTGTGCGATTAAAATGGCGGAAATTCCATTTCCCTACCAACGGCTCGATTGTACGTGAAAATCATCCGTCACACATTTCGTTCCCATCCCGCGTTCCATTTTCGGCTAGTTAGTCCATGGCTAAAACACATTCTGTGTTAAAATTATACTCAAAGTAATTTACGTTTGTGCAAGCGCAGAATGAACTGACGAGTTGAAAACAATGAAATAGGTAAGGGACCATCTACAACCTAAACTGCGCATTCGCTGACAATTTCATCAAAATCAACAATGAAACTGAGAGGGTACCGTCAACCCACCAGCCCGCACATCCCCTGAAAATTTCATCCAGATCTGATGAAAGCTGTGGACAATAATCTTGTTACAAGGATTTCATATTGGCACATTCGCAGTAGCTATTAATGATACAATCATGTTGAAATTGATGTAAGATGATCAAATCGTCATCCCCCAACTATCATCCGAATTTGATCGAGATCGGACGACTAGGACGAGAGATAAAGATGATTGGTAGAATTTACGTTTGCGCCGCGCAGTGAGGTATTGAGTCAAGGGCGATGAAACTGATACAGAACCGTCTACCCCCAAGCCCACACGTCTCATGAAAGTTTCATCCAAATCGGATGAAAACTGTGGAAAATAAGCTTGTTGCAAGGATTTGCGGACGCACGACAGACACACACACAGACATTCAAACAGACATGGAACCAAAGTTGTTCAGAATGGTCTAAAACGTAAAATGCGAGGGAAAATTTTGATTTTAGAGACCAAAAATTTTTTTTCTCCCGAAAGTGAAAACAATGTTTCCGCTACTTTTAGGTAGACTCGGAAGCAAAAACTTGGAGTAAACTAACGCTTGCATACGACTCTGCAACGCATTGGGACATTTTCATGTGTTTACCTATGAATGGTCAACGTCATTTCTGATGGTCATAATCATCGTTGTGGCCACTTGGGACAATTTTTTTCGTGACGATTTTTTTGTTATGTGCCATATGAAAGACATGAAAATTTCAAAATCTGAGAAGAATAATGTATTCCCATTGAACTTGAACTTCTTATACGTTATTTAGTTACTCTTAAATTACAGTGAACTTGATAGTTAATAGCTTTACAGAATACAGGAAAATTAGACACCACAAACTTGATACAAATTACGTACAAAACATAGGTACTATGATACTTCTTCTGATTCCTACGATTTCTTCCTAACATTATCTTTAATACCTATCTTTTGACATTTTCATGTCTTTCATATGGCACATAACAAAAAAATCGTCACGAAAAAAATTGTCCCAAGTGGCCACAACGATGATTATGAACATCAGAAATGACGTTGACCATTCATAGGTAAACACATGAAAATGTCCCAATGCGTTGCAGACTCGTATGCAAGCGTTAGTTTACCATTTATTTGTCATTAAAATTATTTGTATCTATTAATCTTTTTTTTTTTTTTTTTTTTTTTAAATTAGTACTCAAACTCAGATATATATATAATTATCATACAACTTATGGAGAGAGAAATAAAAAACATTGAATAGAACTTTATTATTGTCTATATATATATATATATATATATATATATATATATATATATATATTAAAAAAAAAAAAAAAGATTTATACCTACACCAATTCATAAGAAGTCCTTTTAAGATAGAATCTTGGCAAGAGAATAGGGCTTTCTGAGATAGAAACCTACCTATTTCATGCTAATATTTCGGCATTTTTAATTATTATTCTAAAATATAATAATAAGAAATATAGAAGAGCAATTTAAAGAACGCGGACGACATTGTGTCTTTGATGGGTGAAATAAAATTGACTTGAGCTATCAAGGCATGGATGGAATAAAGTGACATAAAGCTCCTACGTCTTACAAAAAGGAAAATCCTTTTATTCTCAATAAATTGATGTAAAATCAATTTAGGTTACGATTGTTGGAGCAGATCCGACTTTTTCAAGCCATTTTTTTTTTTCGAAGGGCTTTAAATTTACTAAATTTATGAATATCAAAAATAAGGCTTTTCTACTCTTACATGACACAGGATGAATCAGCTGTAGGAACAAACAATCTCGAGATCGGCTTCACACTACTTTTCTAACATATGTACTAAGCTTGCTAGGGTCCTATAATAATACTATAATTTAGTGCGTCCCAAAAATTTTGTTAAGAGTATCAGGGGTATCGAATGAGATACTTATGCGCGTCTATGTATGCGTCCATGGACCTAATGATAACAAAGTTTTACCACGACATGATTATGAATATGATAAGATAAGACGCTCTCACGTCTCAATGACCCACCCCTTCTAAGTTCTGAGAATCGAACCACAATTGGATGATAAATAACACGATCTTAGGTGAATTGGAACAATTATGTAGACAATATGGGACTTCGTACAGCACTAAACAGTAAATACACGATATATTGATGTGGTTACGGTGAGTTTTCACCTTATGGCTGCATAGTTAAATGAAGTAGTGTAGGTGTTTTCTTGTTAGGAATCACAGTAGACAGCACTTGTTATGGATAAAGATGATTACTCCAGCAGACTTAGGACCATGATAAATGATGTTACCACTTATGCACTCACCAGAGACCCTACAAGTAGCTTTCAAAACACAGCCAATAGTATTGTTGATAGTTTATTCAATACAAAAGTCATAGTTCTTTCAACTAAAATTACATTAGGAATTCATACTGCAGTTACATCCAGAATCTACTCCCAAGATCCACAAAGCTCAAGACCCAAAACAACGCAGACCTATAGTTGGCACCATCAACAGCCCTGCGCACCATCAGTAAGCTTGCCAATTACCTTTGTGATCTGCTCAAATCTTGTTCTGATCTGGAAAACTATAATGTGAAGAACTCTTTTGAAATGTCTGATCTATTAAAAACCGTTACAGTACCTAGTAACTTCAAAATGATTAGTCTAGATTTCACATCCTTATTCACTTCCGTTCCATTAGATCTAATAATTTATGTAATTATTTATAAAAAACATTGGCCAACCATCAAAGCTAGTAATCCAAAACTAAGTTATAAGTTATTTATGGAAATAAAAAAAGATTTAAGTTAAGTACTTGTAGTTCCTCTCTGTACAACTCTCTACAATTTAAGCATGACTAGGTCCTCACCAATCTTGGAGGCAGAAACGTTGCTTCAATAAAAAAAATCATAAAACTGGCTGTCTACCGTCATTCCTAAAAAGAAAACACTTACACTACACGATATATTACAAGCAAAATAAAAATTTAAAAAACAGAAAAAAAGAGGATGAAGAAAAATTAAAACAACCGGAGCTTACCCGGAAATCATTTCAACGGAAACCTGTGAGAATAGAGCTTAGAGGAACATGGAAAATTGCAAGGAACAAGACATTTCCTTGATTTAGCTATTCAGTAACCTATCACGTACAATCTAAATTAGATTGTACGCCATTAGAAAACCTTTCGGTGGTAAAGTTCGCTAATGTAAGCATACCAGCATCCGAATTCGCTTGAAAGGGTGCGATGAAAAATTAGCGAAGTTCGGGGAACCGAAGTGAAGGAAGTTGCCAGGGGTTTAATGGCTCGTGAGCCATTTACTTCAAACGCCCGAGTTTCCACAGCGCAGGTGAAACGAGCAAGTTGGTTTTCCCCGTCAAGATAACCCAGGTCTCGAAAACTACTGAAATTCGCACGGGTTAAACTACGAAAACCTCATCCCGACCACATATCTTGCGATAACTGAGGGACTGCCACTGCCCTTGCCGCAAAGGCTGCAGTATTAATTGCCCATGAGGGTAGAACGGGAAGTGAGTGTTTAAAAATGGTGCTTATACGAGTAATTCCCAGTTTAGTTTCGACCACAGGCAATGGAGGAAGTAGAGGCAGTATCTGCTCAGTGCCTCCAATTTTCAAAATTTTCCGAGCCATTGCAATAGTCAATAGTCAAAATCTCTTTTTGAATAGCAGATCAATTCATATTTAGAAAAAAAATTTTGTTAACCATAAAGTTAATAGTAAACAGTTTCTTTGCTCTCGGAATGATCAAACTTCAAAACAATTCAACATAAATAACAACAAAAACAACATAATACGTTAGATCACAAAAATAATACGTTAGATCAAAAAAATATCATGTTGCATGACTATAACTTTGTGTAATGTGCTTAAAAACCTAGAAACAAAAAGCTAGGAAATTCTAGGGATATTCATGGACGTCAAAATATGTTAACGTGTTACATGTGCTAAACTTCGAAAACAACTATAGTAAAAATTCAGACTTTACGACGAAAGCATAGTTTAGGAAAGCAGAGTCTGTGCTATCCCTAACGTCGAGTTAAACCATGGTTAAATGTCTAATCATTGCAAAATGGCAGAAAGCCAACAGCTGATTCTCATGTTTTGCCTAAGAAGCTAGGTCACATATCTACTGTTTTCGTGTATCCTAGTGTTTGTAGTTCGTTTTGTTTTCAAATTGGTTAGTTTCCGTTGCCTAGTTAGGTACTTCATTGACCATGGATCAAACGCGGATAGTGAAAGCACCTAAATTGAACTGAGGAAAAGAGAAAACGGCATTGTTACTTCAGCAGGTGCAATAAATGAAGATCAGTTTGAAAGTTTTCTTACTATCTCATCAATGCACCTAGTTTTATGGCTCTTTTAGGGCACGTTTTGGACAATGATTTATATAGAATGGAATGCAAGTACGGTGCCTTAACTGCTGTTGTTGTCCTTTTTTTAATTGCCTCGCAGGTATTCACCATCTTCTTTTACACACCTGTTATATCACAAAAATCTTCTGATGCTATTTTACGAAGTTTAGCATAACGGAGTTAACATGGTAGCCTCATGATTCCTGAAGATTGCGACTATTTCGACTCAACACGTTTATCATAGTTGTAAAGACCATGAATACCCCAACTGTCATTTGAATAATAAATTTCGATGATTCAACTCGGACCCTCAGTTTTGATGGAAGGTATTCCACTCCTCTGTAGCCCGAATTGCGCACATCACTCAAAGATATCCTGAATCCGCCTTTGATTCAGTAGATAGTATAATACCGAATTAGTAGATTATTAATTATGAATGTAAGAATCTGAGCTGAAAGTTGAGAGAGAAAACGAATTACAGTGCGAGGGAAGGCGACGAAAATACCGCAGATCCTAAAGTCAAATCGCTGGCAACTCGGAGCAGTCCGTAAGACGAATGCCAAATTCTTACTGCGGTGTTGGTGACAATGGTACTAGTGAACGGTGATCGCCTGGTAATTGAGAACTAACTTTCCCTTGAGGAACAGTAGAAAGCTACGGAGATTCTCGGGCAAGTAGCGATACTGTTACGGATGATGATAAGAGCTTACGATGCCTCCTGTGACCATAATAGAGAATTCAAAAGCTGGCTCGAAGACCTTCAGGAGAAGATACGTACGGGATAAGGTAAACTCCCTAGCGAGTTGGGATCGAACGAAAGTTCCGAACAGCCACATTAGCAGATGACTATCTCAGCAGTTAGTTATCTCCAATTATCCACCTCGAGAGTTAGGATGGAACAAATAGTTTCTTTCTTTACAGAAATTCGCTGAGCATCTTGTCCGTTCATTATGCGAAATCGAAGTGATCGAGGAAATGGCTGCATTTGGTTATCTAACATCAACTTTTTAAATGACCAAACCAAAGTTTTGTGTTTTTATGTATAACTTCAGTTGTTTTGACTGCATGTTGTTTATTCGTCAATTAAATCATACGCCTTTAAAAAATTATCAAATTGAAAGCAGAATAGTTGCTATTGCGGGATTTATGTTAAATCCTATTTTGAACCAAGTAACGTGGTCGATAGACGTCCTAAAATTTCAGAAATCATAAAAACAAAATTATAAAAATTAAATTTGGAATCATGAGATCCAATGAGACGATAGTTGTATTTTAATTTACACAGTATAATATTAGTATTTCATTACATTTTAAGAAGTATATCAATGAAACTACGTTAAAGAGAAAGGGGGTCTTAGGCAAAGAAAGAATTTCAGTATTTTGGTTAAATTGACCTAGGTGCCCAGGGCACCAGGGGGTGGAGGGGAATGAACTAGCTGACGCTCTTGCTAGGAAGGGTGCTACTTCTCTCCCTGTGGGCCCAGAACCTTTTCTGGCCACTACAGAGAGCTTTCTCCTCGGAGAGCTCACCAAATGGGAGAGTAAGAAGAGGACTGCCCACTGGCTCCACGTCAAGAGGCAGGCGAAACAATTTATTCACTTCTCTAGGAAGAGAGCTAGAGAGCTGCTCAGCCTGGGGAGAAGGGAGCTGCGTATGGTTGTAGGTCTCTTAACTGGGCACTGCCCACTTAGATACCATCTCCATAAAATGGGCAAATCAGACTCCAGCCTCTGCCGCTTCTGTGGGGCGGAAGACGAGACGGCGAGTCATGTGGTCTGTATTTGCCCTATGTTGGCAAGAAATCGCTTTTTGAATTGGGGCAGAACCTCCATCGATGCCCAAGATATTAAGACGGGGGAGATTAAGACTCTCCTCGCTTTTGCCAAAACGTGGTGGGGAAGGATCGACTTCCCAGCTGTGGCTGGCATTGGCGATATGGCGCCAAGCCAAACTGGGGCTGTGACCCAGTAACTTACCGAGTGTGGAGCACTCGGGTCCCAGGCAGTGCCTGATGGCTGGTAGGAGTGCCGGAACCAGGCAGATAGTGCTTGGTTTGACAGGGCTGCCGGTATCGGGCAGACCTAGTGTCTGGGATGGGGAGGAGGTACGGCCTCCTTCTTCAGCTACAATAGGTCATTACGGCCTCAGTGCCTTAAAAAAAAAAAAAAAAAAAAAAAAAGACTTAAATGGAAAATTAATTTTTGCAATATAAATTTATTGGTTCAAATTTTAAGACACGCGAAATTATAGAATGTGAGCCAGTGGAGATGGTTTTGTGGAGCGTTGTGAATCAGTAATTTAGACTCAACGTATTAGACTGTTTCAATTCGGTAAAAACACGAGAGTTCCTACGATACCTAAGTAGGAATCATACAGTTCTTATGTTATGATCACGTGTTCGAGATCGGAAACCATTACATGAAAAAGTAACAAAAGGTTTTTTTTTTTTTTTTAGAATTTAAGCCGCGTCTCAACCGGCAGGGTCATTAGCGGACAAGATAACAGCATTATCAACAATACCGAGAATCCTCTGATAAATCGGTAAGCCGATTTTCACTCAGTTCCACTAGTATGGAAGTACCGACATAACTTCAACTAGCATTTAACCAAAAGTGTTGACATCCTGTATTTGAGCGGTCAAATTTATTCGGCAGCTATAAACAACATGAGATTTTGTAATGCACGGGTCAACCTACGATTTAAAGAATAAAGGATTGAATCAAGACAGAAACGCGTGTGTGGAAAGAGTATCAAACCTTCTCCTAATGATTTCCTGATTGCGATAATACGAAAAAACTGAGTTATGATGGAAAAGACACAAAGACGCAAAGTTATACGGAGGAGGAATTACCAAATAAAGGGTAGATCGAATAAATCACAAAGAAATCCGGCATTTTTCCACCTTAGGAGTTACCTCTGTGGATGTGGATCCAGATTTACTGGCCGAGGAAGTAAAAAGGCCGCCCTCAAAGTATTTTTTGTGGTGGAGTATTATCTCTACGGCAGTGGAATTCGAGCGTAGGTAGCGACACGAACAAAAAAATAAGTGGAAGGCCAGACGAGGGCGTCACCAGCACAAGTGAATGGAAGCCTGAGGGCTGAGGGGGAACAAACAGGTGGACTTTTCATAGGTACATATATGAGCTTTGACTTGTGAATTGACGAAAAATTAGTTTGGTATAATATATTACAGGGTAGCCCCCAACCCAAGTGGAAATTGTTAATTTCCCTGACATTTCCCTGACCGAACTTCAGATTTCCTGTCGAAAAATATCAAATTCAATTTGACATGGATATGTGTTTGCTCTGGGAGGGTAACCAAAAAATTTTCGTCACGCAAAAATTGATGTCACCATTTTCCAAACTAATGATTTTCACGTACAACCCAGCCATAGCTAGGGGAATGGAACTTCCGCAGTTTTCATCGCACAAAAATCGTTCGCCACTAGTTGGAAAGCGCTTGATTTATGTGATAAATGTTCACATCTCAGGCTACCAATTTCCCCCTCCTTACGAACCTGGCTACATTCCTAAACTAAGTTGATTAGACTATAAACAATTTTTGTTAGGCGGAAACTAAATTTTGCGATGAGACATGATTCAGTTTGGTGAAATTTAATAAATTTAATATTTACTGTCAACTGCTTGTTGTTGACATCATTTGGGGAGTTAATAACATGTGGAGGAGAGTCTAGACATGACCCGTTTTCAAAAATAGTCTTTGGTTGTGCTTAATTATTAATTTAGATGTCCTCAAGTAGTAATAACGCGAAAGGAGGAACTGGGAGAAAACGGAAGTGCGAACTCAAGAATCCGGTCCACACAGAACCTTCAATGTGCACTAAGTCTCCTAAAACCGCTGGCAATTCAATCGGCCAGCTTGACCGTCTGTATTGGAGAAATAAATTTAATAGTACGTACCTAAAGTATGTTTATTGTGTCTCCAAGAATAATAGAATAAATTCTTTATCCTACATTTCGTCGCCTACAGTCCAAAGTTAAAGGATTTGTTTACAACTCTCGAGGACAACCGTTAGGAAATCCCCAATCAAAGACATATCCATGTAAAATGGTATCTGCTTGTAAAGCAGATAGTGGAACTCGTTATTTTTTTGTTTCTCGTCATTTTATTGTACCCTGAATGCTTCTAAAACAAAAATCGTATAATTTATTGAAGAAAAAAATGACCTGTGATAGTATTTTCGTCAACGTTGCTGTTATATACCTCTTATAACTTCAATTTTAGTCTCTGTTCAGTATAACTTAAATAATGTTTTCTCAGTATACCCCAAAGTTTTTTCCTCAGTTTTCTCATTATACCCAAATATGTTGTTTAAGTAGATAGCTACCAACTAAAGCTCTAGGACGAGGATATGAAATAAGCGTCCAAATACAGTTTTCCAAGTCCTGAAGATGAAATATAAATATTTCGAAACGTCGGCCTAGAATATAGACTTTTTATTGACCAACCCTCGAGAAACCCGAAACATTTTATATTTAACTCAGTGGTCTAGAAAACCTAGCCTGATTGCATATAATGTTGAATTCTATTAGGAAATGTTGAATTCCATTTAGAAAATGTCGGGTTCTATTTGGAAAATGTTGAATTCATTTGGAAAATGTTGGATTCAATTTCGAAAATGTTGGATTCAATCTGAAAATGTTGAATTTGATCTGGGAATTCTATATACCTATAGTTCTCTAGAACCTATATCATAATAGCATTATTTATAGAATTGTGCGAATGAGGAGGATTTAGAATATACATCTTTATGTAATATGAATTTCCGGGACTTTTCTGTTATATCCCTGCATATTTCCGTTAATTCTCTACTATTCATTCATTTGACTTGTATGTCCAACTAATCTATATTTTTACTAAGGGATTGACTACTTGATGCTATGTGTTTTTGAGATGCGAACTTGCAAGCATCCAGACCACCAAACTAATACACAGAATTCTGATCTATTTTACCACAGTGGAGGTGAAAATGATTGGGGATCATCAATCCGATCAATCCCCATTCTATAGAAAATAGTTTGTAAATGCGGAGATACAGAAAAAAGATTTTAATCTAAAATCCTCGGCTGTCTACTTTTTTCCAAAACTGTAATTTTGTAAATAGAATGGACAATTCCATTCAATTCGCCGTCGTTTCCCTCAATTCTCCTCATTCTTGAAATCGAAAACGAAAATTTCTTTTTGGGTTATCTTGGCCCTCGAGGTCTTTGATTGGCGAAATAAAATGGTCAACCCCTCGTAGAATTGTGCGGAAACAGTCTCAGGTCGTTAGGAACTCGTCAATTACCGGGTGCTGGGATCGAACAACCAATCATTACGGATCATTTTCCCTCACACCGACCCCGGCGCCCATTTCCGTAGATTCCCTCAACTTCCATTCGGAGGGAACGTACCTACGCGCCCACGATCCCACCATCAACTGGAAATGAGATGATACATATTTCCCCCCTTTTTCGCTGATACCCGCTATTTATGTCATTTCAACCTGTAGATAATGGGAGTGGAGGGAGACTGTTTAGGATTATCGCGGCTGGTAGTAGGTAGGATCCGTTGTTTCTATCGGCAGTATCTGAAAGGTGTGTCGCACTTTTGAGGGTAACGAACTGTAAACCTCCTCGCTTTATTGTTGGGTATTATCCCCCTTTCAAAACCCCTGCAGAGCAACGCATGTGAAGGAAACTGCTATCACTTTTTGAGTCCGAGAGGCGTCTTCGGGAATTTCCCCAGTCGATACTTCACAAGCGGCTAAACCTTTTGGTTTATTACATCCAATAATGGGTACTGTATTAGTATGCGCCTCACAGTCGCGTTTCTTTATTAGTAAGCCCCCCCAATGAGCACCTCGGTTGCGAAAGAGCTCCACACTAGTTGCAATGCGCCCCTCAGCGGTATTCAATGTGTTTGTTTTGTAACTTATTCGCGAAGTTGAGTTTCATCATAGACAACTGTAATTTCTTATCGCAAGAACAAAGCCCACAAAATTAAACGCTCAAAAATCTAGCCTAATGCAATCTTTATCTTTATATATAATTCCGAACGGTCTTTGAAATTGTGAAGAACTTCGCGGTCCGATTTTAGTGTTAGACTGCTCATTCGAATCAGCACGGCCCCAAGTTTGTTGCAAAAGTGTCGCCGTTCGTCTCTATACCCGCCTTGATCGTGTTCTAGGCGGTCCTTATCAACGAGAGTTGTTTATTAGGGTGTGGCGGTAACAACAGTTGCCATCAATTCACGGTAAGTAAGAAACGTTCTGTAGTTACTAACATCTAGGAGAGTTATTTCTGAACGAAGAAATTGAAACTGAAGAAATTTCTTCACAATTTCAAAGACCGTTCGGAATTATATATAAAGATTCCGAACGGTCTTTATATATAATTCCGAATCAGCACGGCCCCAGGTGTCGGTAAGTAAGAAACGTAGTGATGGGGTCTTTTCTGATCAGCTGAGTGAGCTAAATCCTTTCCTGTTCACTGTAGGAAGTTGAAATTTTTTAACTCTCTGGAACATTAAGAGACGAGTGAAGTGATGGGGTCTTTTCTGATCAGATGAGTGAGCTAAATTCTTTCCTGTTCACTGTAGGAAGTTGAAATTTGATAGGGAGACTCTCTGGGACCTTAAGAGACGAGTGAAGTGATGGGGTCTTTTCTGATCAGCTGAGTGAGCTAAATCCTTTCCTGTTCACTGTAGGAAGTTGAAATTTGATAGGGAGACTCTCTGTTTATTATCCTGTGGCAATAACAACAGTTGCCACGGTAAGTAAGAAACGTAGTGTAGTTACTAACATCTAGGAGAGTTATTTCTGAACGATCTTTGAAATTGGGAAGAACTTCGCGGACCGATTTCAGTGTTAGACGGCCCCAAGTGTCGCCGTTCGTCTCTGTGGTTATCTTGATCGTGTTTCCGATCGTGGCTTTCCAAGCCCTAACAGGCCTCTAGTTTACGTATAAAAGGATAACGATAACTCCTCTTCAGCTGAACAACGTACCAATACCCCACAAACAGGTAGTAAGATACCTAGGCCTGCAGCTTTACACAAAACTAACGTGGAATGACCACATCATTGATGCAGTTAAGCGATTGAGACAACGTTACCGGCAATTATACTTCCTTCTCTATAAGAACTCCCCATTACCATTGAACACTGAACGACTCATCTATCTGACAGTCTGGCGACCTATATGGCTCTACGGCTGCCAGATATGGGGCTCTGCGTCTAACTCTCAAATAAAACGCATTCAAACGTTCCAGAACAGAGTCCTCCGAACAATTACAGATGCGCCGTGGTTTGTTCGAAACTCTCTTCTGCACAGAGACCTGCACATACCTGATGTCGTTGGCGTCTTGAGTGCTACATACCGGAAACTCCACTCAAACATGGTCTCATCTCAAATATCGCGAACGACCCCCCACCCCCAAGGCCGGATCGTCGACTAAAAAGGAAAGGGCCACCAGACTTACTGTGAAATCCACCTACCAATGATGCAATTTATAATTACCTACTCGTCACTTGATTACATTTTTTCCTAAAAGTTTATTCTGTTTATTACATTGTTAATCGATAATTTTTACTATAGGTTCTTGTGTTATTACTCATGAACATGAATTACTATAATTATATTTCTCGTGTTCTTGTTTATTAGTGGGGGCTGTCAGTAGACAGCAGCCCACAACACGTTGGGTGATGGAATAATCCCTATATTGTTACAAATTTATGCACAACTGCAATGTAAGAAATTATTACAATAAAGTTGACTAATTTTCAAAAAAAAAAAAAAAAAAAAAAAAAGTCGAAGGTTCTATCATGATCCCTTATCCCATCTTGTCCGTCAGTTATATCGGCAAATTCTCAACCGAACTACACCGAAATGCTTCTCCGCGAATTTTATGCAACGGCCGGACGAAGTGAAGAATGTACGTTACGTTTTTTACGCGAACACGAGCTTTTAGGAACAGGGTCGGAAGGGCCTTGCCATAAGTGCGGTGGTGAAATGCAACAAACTAAGATTAAAGAATAAAGATTTTGAAAAAAATGAGAGGGACATCTCGCGAGCTGCTTCAGTCTCATTAGGATAGTTAAACAATTCTTGATTGCGATCGTTTTCGACATGTCTTAGCTTTGGCACATTAAAATAAAAACTGTCACGAAAAAGTGTCCTCGAAAAGCGTTACCTACATTTTTTGATGATTTCCGCTTACAACCGAGTCGTTGCTAGGGAAATGGTACTTCGTTGTTTTTCATCCCACAAAATTCGTTGACCATTCGTTCGAAAGCCCTCGATTTATCCAACCATATTACGTTAACTACTGCGAAGTGCGTGACCAACAAGCTGAGTTATAAGCATGGTTATATGAATAATTGTTTACACATAGGTGATCATTCTCAATAATTGATATTGTGAACATGATTTCAACCGCTTGTTAATTTCTGATGATTTCATTGAGCTAGTGTTTCGATGATTTGATTCATAGCAGGTGATCTGAGTATTACGAAAACGGTTTGATTTGTGAAGCGGAGGTTAAATAATTTGAATAGGTAATTTCTATACTTTACACTCTAGGAAGCTGTAATTTCGTATGAAGCCTCTTTAGGACATTTACTTAATTGTTTACCCACAGGTGATCATTCTCAATAATTGATATCTGATGATTTCATTGAGCTGGTGTTTCGATGATGTGATTCATAGCAGGTGATCCGAATACTTCGAGAACGGTTTGATTTGTGAACCGGTGGTTAAATCATTTCAATAGGTAATTTCTGTATGTAGCCTCTTTAGGACATTTACTTGACGATGCCCAGGGTCCGGATCAGATGAGTGGCTCTTAAAGCTAATTTCTATGCTTCACACTTAAGGAAGCTGCAATCTCGTATGTAGCCTCTTTAGCATATTTACTTGACAATGTCCAGGGTCCGGATCAGCTGAGTCGCTCTTAAAGCTTGCTTACGAGTCTGCAACACATACGAGTCTGCAACTAAAGACGTAAAAAAATGTCCCAATGTGTTGCAGACTCGTATGCAAGCGTTTTTGACATTCTATGTCTTTGCTTTGTTTTGATGATTTCCGCTTACAACCGAGTCGTTGCTAGGGAAATGGTACTTGTTCGTTTTTAATAAAAGTAGGTAACACAGGCAGAAAACTTGAAACAAGTCGTATGACTAGTTATATAGGTTCACATTACTTATCACAACCGCTGTTTTTCAACAGCAATCAATGCCTATACACAAAAATAAAAAAATTAAAATTAAAACACTAAATAAGTCTTTTTCTCTAAATAATGATAATCTGAAATTAATATCATTTAAGAATTAGGTAAAGGTAAAATTACAACTAATGATAGTGAAATATAACAGCACATCACGAGTGTTACTAATGCATCATGAGTGTTACTTTTTTAGTAGAAACACTCATGATGGTAACACTCATGATGTTTTTACACAAAAAGGTTAATCTTAACATAACGAAGTGCTGGACAGATATGAGGGGTCACCCACAAATAAATGTCCCTGAACTACGTCTTTTGCAGTTGGCACTCGCATGTTTGGTTGAACTATGTTAAATACAATAGTGGTAACACTCATGATGAATAATTTTTGTGACATACTATGTTTTTCGATGAAAAATGCAGAAATGGCCTGCCAGCTCTTTCCAGGGCAAAGGCTGCACTTGGACTGATCGCTGGTAGCACAAACAAACATAACCTGACTCTTTCCCGCCGTTTTCAATGAACAGTATTGCCCAGAACTGATGGTAACACTCGTGATCATTATTTTTATCCAATTAGTGGGACACTCCTGTTTTTCTGCTTTACATTTAAAGTATTAAAGGTAACTGAAAAAAACCTTCATAATTCGAAACAGCATCATATATTAGTGAAATCCCTCTTGGTTCACATTTTTTCATCTGCGAGTGCTTCATTTCAGATGGTGATGAACTTCACACCCACCCCCTTGGGACAGTAACACTCGTGACGTTTCCAAACTTTACATTGAAATATTTTTTCTTGAGGATGTGCTAGGATCTTTTTAACGATACCACTGCATTCCTCTCCAAAAAACCTACAAATTGATACCAAAAACATTTTTTTGAAGCTGAAAACCCATGTAAAAAACGACGTTAAAGACTGCGGACATCAAATGGTCAAATAATATGAGAATGACCCAGTTACTGTTTGATGAGGAAGGACGAGCCAGACGTGTTCGTCGTATTCCTGAAGGACGTGAAAGAAATTTACCGACCCTAAAACCGTGATAGACCCTAGACGAAGCACATTAATACGGATTTCTTGTAGGTACCTTCCAAAAAGTTTCCTATCAATGAGTACCTTTCTCTTGGAATATATATTCGCATACTACCATAGAAACTGAAGTGCCGAGAGGGTTGTGGAGCGCCGCGGGGATGAGGGGCGCATACTAATATAGCACCTATGTAAACATGCAAACCACCAACCATGCAAACATTTAAATACAGCATTCGAATTATTGTAATCACTAAAGTTCGGGATATCATCTTCAATCATCTATTGTATTATCAGAAATCTAAAACGTAACTCACATTTGATTCCCCATAAGACTCTTTCGAATCATTTGCGTTATACGACCACACGACATGAAAACAATGCAATGAGTAATTCGTTATCGCATTGTCATTATTTTTAGCATATTTATGAGAACCTCTTATTATTCAATTTTACGCCCGCCAAGCATTAAGTATTAAGCAATTGATCTAGTTGAAAATGTTTAATCTATATTTTACTAAAAAGATTTAGGATATGTTTTCATTTTCGAGATGCGAGCTTGCAAGCACCAAGACCACGAAACTACACAAATTATCCTGACGAGTTAAATGAGCACAGAGAATACAACTTCAATCTCAACAGCAATGTTATCTATATGAATGATGAAAGGTTATCATAGAAATGTTAATCACAATGCGATTAAAAATTAGCATTGTTTTCAAGTCGTGTGGTCGTATAAATGTAAAGCCTCGATGCCTTTTGTTGAATAACAGTTAAGGAACCTTCGGAAGTTTCGTTGTTTGTAAAGGGAAAGTTTTAATATTGGCGTAGCGTCCCTCTTCTTAAAATGGCCCAAAGTGCCCTTGCTTATCATAAATCGCGCCATGGTGGAAGCAAGGTTGGATCACATCACAGACTAAATTCAAGTGATTCGTCTTGGTCGCGAGATTGCGTTGAAAATACCTGTCGAATTCACATGATTATGTTTCTTCTTAGATCGTGATTATCTGTTATCAAACGTTTCCTGAATTGAAACGTAGGTATGTAAACACCACGTAACCACGATTATCGTACCTTCGCCATTGTTTCAACGGCATAAAAATCCTCTTATTTCACTCGTGTGAAGTTAGCGGTGGATTTCTAGCCACAGACCCACTGCCTTACACAGCCACTTGGATAATTTCTGTTTCGTGTCTTTCTGATAGTGAAATTCCTTGTTCTGGTCAAGAATATTTCAATTAGCATAGGATTTTGATGAGATTCTGATGAGCAACGAGATGGAGTCGCTCGGAATCTAGATGGAATCTTGACTGATAGTTTATCAATAAGTAAGACGCGTGTGGGTATTCGATGCGTCAATAGTAGTGCCTCACGGACCACCCTCATCGCAAGTATTAGGGGATCGACAAGGGTACACCTGAATACGTAGGTCGTGTAGCTACCTGGTGTCGCCTTTGACGAACGAGAAAGAAGGGCCTGACCGGCGAGTCCTCCAGGAGCTTGATGGATGATCCTCTTTACTGCCAGCTATACAAATTGCCGAACGTTTTACCTCTGAGAGGGTCGGGCATCATCTGAGCAGCGGTAAGCTGAGGCATCTAATTCCACGAGAAGGCCCTTTCCCTAATAGTGTCCATTAAAATGCATGATACGTCGTTGGGTCTTTACCCCCTCCACCAGCACCTCTTCCTACCTGGTCACCCGTTCCTCGTAATTGTCAAACGAAATAGAACATCTAATTCAAGAGTAAAATAGAAGAAAAGTTTACGAAAAATAAATGAGAAAATGTTACATCTCCATTCAAACTGTTACACCTAAATTATGAAACGATAATATCATTAATAAAGTATAATTCAGTTGGCAGTGTTTATGACGAGCTGACGGCTTCCGGCAGTTAGCCAGTCAACTGAATGTATTCAAATTCGAGTTTGGTGTGACAAGAATTCAACAGTTTGGTGCGAGGCTCCACTATGCCCACAACTTTCCCACTACTACCACAACTCATGGGTGCTTTCAGTTATATCCTCCAGTGTAAATATAAACACACAAAAATTTATATTCCAGTGAGAAGGACATTCCACAAGTATTTTCGAACCACCAAGAGACACGATATCGGGAAACACCATAACATCAGCGAGCCAATCAGTTAGCAGGATGCCTCTGAAAGTCACAGATCTCATTATGATTAGACTGAATTTCGAAATACCTTTCAAAATTGTCAACAATGGTGACAGACTGGTGGAAAAGGGGTGCATATTTGCTCTGATCTCCTAAGTGCCTTACACTACTACTGTTCGGCTATGCGGAAGATCAGGAGTGGTCATCAAGGATCCTCCCTGGTTAAATACCATGGGAAAAACATCGAATCATCCAGGTTTATTGGAGAAAAGCATCTTTAATGAGCTTAAGTAAATATATATGTCCACGTGAACGTGAGAGATATTATATCATTCCTTATATTGTTTCATTGAGAAACACTGTTTGGATGAATGGAAACTTCGCAGTTCGATCCAAGCATCGACAGGAAATGCATTCGAGCGGCCTTCAACGTTTGGTGAATGGATAATGGATTTAGTACGTAAGAGTGAAGGGCGGGAGTTGTTCCTAAAATGGAGAGGGTGATACTGGGACGGCATGAAGGAGGATGGAGCTCCTTGGGTGGGTGTGGAGCTCCTAGAGAGGGGGTGGATTCACGGTGCGGAAATAGCTATCAGGACCACTCGTCCAATGTTAACTCGACCATATTCTGGGGAACGGCGGCATTTAATGGGTTAACGAAAAATATAAAAGAAATTACACAGATTCAGGGCCGGTTTAGAAATCACATTCGCAAGCCAGATTAAAACCCGTCTAAGTTAAATCATTGATTTTCTACAAAAGACCTATTCATAAATACACTTTAGCTGCTGATTATTATCATTCATTTGAATTTCGAAGTTAGTTTTAGTTCAACTTCTTAGATTACCTATATAGAGTTACCAGACAAACTATAACTTATATATCGTACTATATTGACATAGATACCTATGTCTTTTGGCTGGGCGTCATGACAAAATAAGCGTGATCATGATCACAAAATGTAATGGGTAACTAGGTTGTTACCTACTTTCAATACGTTACTAATCACCCTACTCTATCTGGCAAATGAGAAAGTCACTATTTCTTAACAATTAACGAAACAACAACAAAACAATTCGAATTTTTAATTAAGTGATTCCACCTACTGTTTCTTATCTTACCTACAAGTTAAGTAGCATAATGGGTCCAACGAAAGACATATATCTATGCATGAGTTTTTTCCGTGCAAGTTTCCGTTTGCTTCATCCCATTTGAGTTTTTCTTACTTCTGTCCTTGATCACCTAAAGAGAGCAAAATCCAAACCTCCGGCAGTTTTTAGATCAAGTTCTATGTACTATGTGTGAGGAATTTTCGGAACAGGAGCTTCACTCCATTAGTTAAGTTTTTACCAAGCAAGAGGAAACAGCTGGGAGGGGTCGGAGATTCCGGCCGGTCCGGGGGCGGCCCCCTTGACGATTAGTTCTCCAGGATGTGTGGAGAGTCTCCACAACATCCGTTAAGGGCCGTCTGTTCAGAAATGGGCAGGTGGCCCCGGGAGCCGTCATGGTGGGTGGGTCCGGGCCGGTCGGAGCCCTCCGGCCCTGACCGGCCGAACACGGAGGCGAGGACCTCTACACGCGGAAAAATATACAGAAAATAGAACTACAAGACCACAGCAAGCTGTAACAAAGGGATAACACCAAACACATAAAGTAACAATTTTGATACAGGAGGTAACAAGCAACTCATTAGGAATTTTTCAGAGCATACAGCACCATAAACAAAACCAAACAAAAAAAAGAAAAGGATTTCCGAACCATGTAGACAACAATTCAAGATATACCCATTCAGCATCCCCATCTCACCTATTCACCAACATACACATTCTATACCGAGTTCTGGTACATGTACAAATTGTATATAACCAATAAATGAATTTAAAAAAAAAAAAAAAGTTTTTACCAGCCATGTTTTGCCTTGGACACGAAAATATGAGTTGTTTGTTTTTTATCGTGAAATTAAGATCTGCGATGGTTAATGTAAACTCGTGTTGTTTCGGTTTCATTGAATAAATTCAGTCAGTTCGTTTCTCCGAACTTTCTATTGTAGTCCATAGCGTGTCAACCCGTACTATTTTCGTTCGAAGCGTTTTTCCTACAATTGGCATACAACTCATATTTTCGTTATCAAGGCAAAACACGGCTGGTAAAAACAACTAATAGAGTGTAGCTCTAGTCCCAAAAATTCCTCAAACTAGGTATAAAATATTATAATAGTGTCACAAAATACCCCATTTTTGAGATTTTGTAAAATCTAACTTCATTACTGATATTACTAAGTTTTCATAGTAGAAGTAAGAAGCAGTACCTATCTTAAACGTAATCCTCCGTTAATCTCATGTAAGTACCATGATTTAATAAGCGAAAAGTTAGGTCCTACGTTCTACGGAATCCCTCTGTAGCTGTTTACATCAGTGGTTCCAGTTTTATCAAGGATTCGAATATTCACAGTTCCTATTTTCACATGAAATCATGGAAAATAACACTATTGGAATAAACATAGAATTTTATTGGTAATTATGAAAAAATCAAATGACCAATGTAAGTATAAATTGTAAATTGCTGAATTGGTTTAGACATTCAAATCCTATTTATTATTCTACTGGTTTTAACATAAGTACCAATAGCTGCTGTATCAACGAACAACACACAGAAACTGTACTCCTGAGTATCCCCGGAAACCAGTGAATACTCATTCGTGTTGATTTTAACTGAATGCTTGTTTCCCTGTATCTTAGCGATTTATGTCCACTTTCTCTGGTTATTGTTACCTAATGAAAACATTTTTATAATTGGTATAAATTGCCAATATAAGTATGAATTGGAAATTGCTAAATGGGTTGTTCAGACATTCAGATCCTATTGACATGAATATGTCTTTGCTCTGGGGGGTCAACCAAAAATTTCCGTGATGCAAAATTTGTGTCACAATTTCAGTTTTTTTCACGTACAACTCAGGCGTTGCTTGGGGAATGGAACTTCCGTAGTTTTCATCGCACAGAAATCGTTCGCCACTCGTTGGAAAGCGCTTGATTTATGTGATAAATGTTCACATCTCAAGCTACCAATTTCCCCCTCCTTACGTACCTGGCTACATTCCTAAACTAAGTTGATTGGACAATAAAACATTTTAATAAGCCGGCTACAATATTCTTAGATTTGCGTAAAGCAATAGCATTATTTACTCCACTCCATAGGAAACATTTTCATCGTCTTGACAACAGTCGACTGTTAACAACAACTCATTGTAGTGGATACAACTTCTCTCCTCAGTTATTTTCAACATTTCTATAAGTAGGGAATCCAACCGTTGTTTTGTATGGGAATTAGTCGGGATGCGGCCATGCGGCCCAGGGATTGGCGTTTAAAGTTAAAGGATTTGTTTACAACTCTCGAGGACAACCGTTATGAAATCCCCAATCAAAGCATATCCATGTAACATGGTATCTGCTTGTAAAGCAGATAGTGGAACTCGTTTTTATTATCCTACTGGTCTTAACGTAGCAATAGCAGCTGTATCAACAAATAACGCACAGAAACTGTACTCCTGCGTATCCACGGAAGCCTGTGAATACTTATATTAGGTAGGTACTCAAATGCACGTGTATGTTGATTTTAACTGAATGCTTGTTTCCCCGTTTTCTTAGCGATCTATGTATTCTCGAAGTACTTTCTTCCATTAAATTTGTTGGAACTCTCTGTGATAGAATGTATTCGTATCATCAGATCCACGAGTATTAGGTATCGTTCTGAGTTACCTGCACTAGTCTAAATAATCTGCGCTTAAATTAAAAATAAGCTGAGTACCTGAACACGTCTATTCTTTTGGGTGGGTTAACATTCTATAGACTACGTCATTATTTTTCTATAGCTTTATTTTATGAAGCAGCATGCTTCCTTGGTGATTTAACTCTGCTCACCTATCTGCAACAACAAAGTATCCTAGAATGATTGTGTCTAAACAGTTACCTACTTGCAGGCAACCTTGATTTTCAGAAAACGGGGAACAGATCTAAGAATCAAAGAGTTAGATAGGTGTATATCCATATTACAGATTTATTATCCATATTATATTATATATATGCAACTTTTATATTAAGACAAAAATCAAATTTTAGAATGATAGGTACTATATATATAGGTATCTTCTTTTTTTTTTTCAAATACTATATTTTTTCGAGATTTTGAAAATCTGGCAACTTATACCTGTGTGGCATCCATACAGTATTTAAATGGGCTTCCGAAACTGTCGCGGACAGTTTAGTGCGTAGCGGTTCCGTTTCAAATGTCTGAATCGCAGGACGATTAGGAAAGAAATGGACCCCTCAACTCACTCAGCTCATCAGGAAGGTTTCGCAACGTTGCAACTCTACTCTAGGTGTTCGGCATCTTTTGAAATGTCAGCATCATAGATTGATTGGGAAAATAATTAGCCTCATATCTCACTCATTAGCAAACGTGATATTTCGTCACGAAAAACGTTGACTGAAAATGAAGCACGGCTCAGCAGAGGCGACATTGTTATTTGATTTAGTTCGAAGAATAGATGAATGAGAGAAAAAAGACACATATAGATTAATCTGAGATTCTCATGAGTACCAATCCGTAAACAAACCCATAGGATTTTATGAAAATATCTCAATATCCCCCGTAGACTGCGAAAAAATATAATCAAGTACTGTCCCCACTCCGATTACGAATCAAGAAGAAATATACATTCATTATATATTAAATTTCTTGAATATCGTTTTCCAAAAAAAGTGAGCCAAGTTTCGCAAAACGTTGAGACAAGATACGGTCGAAATAGATCTAGAAAACTATGAAATGTCTATGAACGAGAATCCTGATTTCGTTTGGTCCGTCATATTTCCCAAATGGCATTAAATTGATCGTCGGTACCGCGAGGTTAGTAATCAAGTTTGAAATATGGGGTACGGGACATCGTTGAGGCGTTTCCTGACAGAATTCATCCCGCAAGGGTACGGGACATCGTTGAGGCGTTTCCTGACACGAAGTTGTGGAAACCCATTTAAAAACGGAGTGAAAAACGTTGTCTATTTCCACGAAAAATAAAGATTCATCCCGCAAGATGATTTATCGCTCTTATTATCGAGTCCTTGAACCCAGAGGGGAGTATGAACGCTCAGATCTATCAGTCACGAGTGTCGTTCAGCTGTTACCGCCTGACGAAGGACCATCACGAATGGCAAGTAGCCCTAGAAATTGGAGACAGTTTGTCACAATGGTATTTTTCACAAATTTATAAAGTAATCAAGCTTTAAAAGCGCTATTGAATAAGTGGATAAGAATGAGGAGTTAAAAATTTTTGGTTTACTACTAGCCAGGACACTAACAGTTAGGTACGTCAATATCTGAATTAATGTTTCCCATTCATAATGCACTGGTAGGAAACAAGTGAACCGAAACACCACTGGTAGGAAATTCAGGGAAAGAATAGACGAGCATCAGGAGGATTTCAGGGAAAATAAGGGTAAGTCTACATTTGCAAAACATCTTAAGGAATCCAATCATAGTTACAATTTTGATTTGACAGATAGACAGTTTGTAGAATTTCTTCATTTTTGTCCGAAGGGAGGTATGTTGAATGTACCCCCCCTCCAAAAAAACCCCAACACCAATTACCATATTAATTTTAGAAAAGTTTGGGGCAAAATGGAAGTTAGTGAAAGTTCCAGTCATGTGGTATGATCGCATGAGCGAATTTTCTTACGTAACTACCTTTCGTATTAGGTATATAATACCTTAAATTGTATTGAAATTTGAGCAACTTGAGTATGTACAAAAAAATTGCTGAAAGCCAATTTTATGGAAAAAAAAACTCGAACTAAACTAAATTTGGCGATTCAAAGAAGATTAGGGATTTTTAGATTTTTTCTGCAGTTTTTATAGATTTCTCAGCAAAAATTATTGAAATTTACCAATTTAATGAGCTCAAAAAGTGCTGGTCAATGAACTCATCTAATATTCGGAAAGCTCGAGTTTTTGGCGCAAGAACGGGATTTTATCTCATTCCTAAGGAGAGTTATCGTCTGGAATGGCACATACACAGATACACACATGTATATAAATAAATAAGAAAAAGTGTTAAACTCTAGGATAACACAATACCAACCTTTGAGATTTATGAGATGAATTTTTTAATAAAAATTAAATAATCAAGACGTTGCACTACGAAGGAAGCAAAAAGTTCCAGTCATCCAGGAAGATCTTATAGGCGAATTTTCGTAAATTATCGTATTGCATATTATTGAATTGTTTTGAATTTGAGTGCAAGGAAACTGTTATCTATTATTTTCATAGCGAAAAACGTTTTCTCAATAATAATCTTCTAGTAAAATAGAGGTTTTGAATTTTTCGCTTTTTTTTGCAGTTCTAATCGATTTTTTTAAGGAAATTTTAATGAATTTTAAGTACATTTTTCAGCTTACTTTTGTACATAAATGTTTGAATGTTCCATTTTTTAATTAATAAACATAATTTGAGCAATATTCTTCCACAAAAAATATACATTTAACAATTTTTAGCAGTTTTTACCCATTTTTTTAGTATATTTTTTGAAATTTGACCAATGTGCTGAAAAAGTTCTGGACAACGAACTCATCCTTTCGTTTGAAGCGCTTGATTATTTGGCGCAAGAACGAAATTTGTATCTCAATCCTAAGGAGAGTTATCGTCTGGAATGACACATAAAATTTTTTTATATTTAACAAACTTTTCAAAAGCCATGATTTTAGAATTTTCCGAGCCATTTCAATAGCTTCATTTCTTACGAAAATTCGCTAAATGAAAAAGTTCTACAATGATTTCTCCGTAGCGCTCCGCCATGAAAACTAAATTTTCGACTCACCAGACCCGTGATAAGTGATCTTGCATGGCGTACCTGAAAAAACAAAACAAAAGGATTACAACAATTCGATAAATATAAAATATGAATTAGGTACAACTCCAAAGAAGTAATATTTCACATAGAGTTCAGGAGACTCCAGGAAATCTGTTAATATTACAGGAAGATACAATTTACATACTAACTTCCGCAGAGATGAGGTATATTATTGAATTTAATAGACAAAGATGATCGTGATAGCATCAATTACCTGCGCTAAATAGCATCGAATGCGTTGATGAGGGATGATAAATATTTTGGGATGACATAAAGGTAAGAGAAATTTTAAGTAGGATTCCACGAGGAAAAACTTTCTAGTATATCCCATTCTGCCCTAATTTCTTGCAAGTACCCAATAGCAACACTGCTAGATTACAGATAAATATGCACCAGCTACAACCATCACAAGCAATGAAACTGATAAGCGAGGGAGGTTGGTGGGAAAATGCAAGGAAGTGTAGTAGGTAAGTGAGATAAAATAGATAGGGACTGGACGAGGAAAAATGTTAAAATGGAGTCTACAGCGGAAAAACGTGCAGGATTTAGCGACGGTATTCCCAAATGACCGGACTGCTCTCCGTTCTTTTAAAATAATAAATAAAACAAATGTGTACTCATAGATGCAATCACAGTATCATAGTATATTCACGAAAAGAACGATGTCCGTAACTATATACGTAACCTATCCTAACCTAACCTATATACCAGGGTTTAATATTAATATGAAACATCCAAGTATGATAAAAACATGAACAATAACTATGCAAATTATTACGATAATACTAATTTTTTTTAATAAATAACACTGCCAAAAATAATAATAATAATAATTGATAAATAAATAAATAAAGTCGTGCTCTCACGAAACTTGTACTGGTCCTAGGGGTTTTCGAGGGTGCTGAATCCGAATCCGAAGCCCGTTTTTCACGTAGACGTCTAATTTTTGAGGTACCGCACCTGCATTTTTGAAAAAAATCACTTAAATTCCAGTAATAATTTATGTTCCATTAAAAGGTTATATTCTTGTAAAGAATTTAACGCTGAACACGTATATATCACATGTGATTGGCCTGAAATGCGTCCTTAACGTGCCTTGAGCCTAAAACGTGGTTTTTTTTACCGATTTTTCTAGTTTTTTTTTTTTTTTATGGTCTTTGTACCACTAGGCGACCTGAAAAAAATTGCAATTACTTCGACTATTTCTGCGTCGAATGAGACCACCAGCTGCTCTAGAGGTGTGATAATTAACTTTTTGCGAATTTTCAACAACCGAAAAACGTGTTTCCTGTCAGTTTTTTGACAACTCATTTTTTCTCGGTAGATATATTACCAAAAACTACGTTTTTCGGTAATATCCGAGGCTTCGGATTCGGATTCAGCATCCTCGAAAACCGCCATGACCAGTACCAGTTTCGTGAGGGCATTTTTCGTTGATGGGCAGTGTAATTTAGGCACAGTCATTATGGTTTTAGCAGATGAGAGAAGCACCGATGATAAGCTCCCTGTTGTTGGACAATGTAGTGCAGAAGTTATAATTAAACAAAACAAACATCACCTTGTCCAACTTATAGTAGCTGAAAATGACTTCCCGGCTATCTTACGACGTACTCATGTCAGAGCCTGGGTTTCGTCTGAAGGATTCAAGATTTTGGAATCACCAACGAAGGCTCCAACATATTTCAAGGCATAAGTTGTTTAAAAAACTTAGAATGCGATTTCGATAGAGTAAGTAGAGAATGCTAACTTGAAAATATTTCTGCCTAGAAGAATCCCTTATAGCATTCGAGATGAAGTCAAATGTGAACTAGATTTAATGGTGGAATTAGGTATATTAAAACACTTCCGTCTGTGGGATGAAGCACTTGGGGCCGGTCGGCTCCTTTCGTGAGCACTCGGGAACGATCGGCATTCGCTTTACAAGAGCAGCCAACGGTTGCCGACACTACGGCATCGCTCCGACCGGTAAATCTACGGATTTATCCATATGCGAAGAAAAAGTTTTATTGGTGAGGAGATTGTGTACCCGTCAATCCCTTAGTAAAAATGAAGATTAGTTGGGCATGTAGATCAGAATGATGTGTATAGTTTTGTGGTCTGGATGCTCGCAAGCTCGCATCTCAAAAAGACATAACATCAAGTAGTCAATCCCTTAGTAAAAATGCAGATTAGTTGGGCATGTAGATCAGAATGATGTGCATAGTTTGGTGGACTGGATGCTCGCAAGCTCGCATCTTAAAAAGACATAACATGAAGTAGTCAATCCCTTATTAAAAATGCAGATTAGTGGACATGTAGGTCAGAACGACGTTTTAGAAGTATATTTCGGGAATTGTGCGAGCAACAAAAAAATATAGGTCCATGCAACAGGATTTGAACCCACGACCTTCGTCTCTCGAGACCGGTATTATAATCTCTGAGCTACGAATCAAGAATCATTTACAGATGCAATCACAGTACTCAACCATTCCGAGCCCCAAGTGCTTCATCCCCCAGACGGAAATTATTAAAACCCGTAGTTGAACCAACACCAGCTGTTTCACCGATGGTAGTAGTTCGCCAAAAAGATAAACTAAGAATTTGCTTAGATCCGAGTGAACTCAATAAGAATATTAAGCGAAGACACCATCCTCTTCAAACGCTCGAAGAAATTGCTGCACGCATTCACGGCTCGCAAGTTTTTTACGCTTCTCGATTGCAAAAAGGTTTTTGGCAATTAAATTATCCGAGAGAAGCTCTAAATACCAGAAATTTTCTACTCCATGGAGTAGATACTCCTATTTGAGACTTCCTTTTGGTGTCTGTTCAGCTCCAGAGGTATTTCAACAAGCGATCAATACAGTTGTTAGTGTTGTAATTCGATCATTGAGACATTCGTTAACAGCTAACAAACTATGGATATTCCGGACTCCGTCTAATACGTCATTCATGCTTGTTGTTAGCAACATCTCAAAATTTAGTATCTACGGGTTTTTCTCTGAGTTCGGTGTTCGAATATCGCGGATCTTTGCCTTTTCTATTTAATTGTTAGTATTTTACTCGTTCTTTCAATAAATTTAGTTCAGTGTTCAATTGTAGTGATCTTTTCGTTTCTTAGCGGTTCCCTAATTTTACTAGTGTGACTGTAAGTCATAGTTAGGTTGACCGTGGCGTAGCCCGGAAGATATCAAATCATTGAAATTTAATCAATCAAAATCATGTAATTTAAGTATATCAAAATCATGTAATTTAATCAGATTAACCTATATCAAACTCGTGTAATACAACGAAAGCACCAAACACTTTCTACAATAAAAGTTACATTTCAAATAGATATTTATATACTCGTATTTACGAGCCAAATACCTGTATGCGATCCCCATCTCTACATTTAGCAAGTCACTGTGATTATGTCATGAAAATTTGAAATCTCTATTTCTTTAATGTTTAACTCAATAAACTAGGCACTCTAACAAACATTTTTGGAAATTGTTTAAGTAGACGAATCACACAGGAAGTATAATGCTGTTTCCAACCAAATTGGATTTTCGGTACAAACGCACTCATTTTGTTCATGCCATGTTTTTGCCAAAATCGTCTTGTAAAATTACCGTTGGCCCCAGTAAAGCCAAAAGTCTGCGTACGCCCTTGGCTAAACCCATTCCATCAACTCCCCCAGCAATTCCCTCGAGGGCGCTCGGAGATTCAAAGCCTATTGCGTATACATTTGAAGTATCGGTTCGAACTCCAGTAATAACCCAACCGCAAGTGCATGGAAACAGCACGGTAGTTAGATCACTTTCCATTTTAGATACAACAATAAATTATCCGTAGAATCAACTGGGAGCCTGTGAGCGGGGCTCGGGCCCCTTTTATCAAACTCCCTTATTAAAACCTTCCGCCTCTAATTGGCGATTGCGGGTTGGGCCCTTTGAACCTAATGAACGTTCTATCAGCCTACCAGGGAAGGGCTCTTCTCTCCTAAACGCCGAATATGAATGCAAATTGTTCCTTTTCCGAGCATTTTAAGGCAGTTAATTTTTCCTCGGATCCCACCCGTCTTAAATAGGTTTGTAGTAGCGTGAATTATGGAGGAACGACCTTTAATTAACGGTTGGTATTTAAGACTTCATTAACCGGCAAATAATGAATGAACGTATCTTCCATCCATCATACGGCAATTTCCGAACCTAATATCGAGAAAATCCATTAGAGGTATATTACAAGGTGAATAGAGCATGGTGTGAGTATTTCGATATAATATAGGTACAACTAAACTTAATAGACTTCGATTATGTATGCGATAGTCGTTCAAAAGCTATAATCATTTTTGTCAAACTGTAACCTTCAGAACAATCAGACGAGGAAAAAACAAAGCATGAGGATATAGGATATTTCACGTTATTTTTAGAAGCTTACATCATAAACACGAACAGAAATGAACAACGATTGCCTACTTAGACGAGGGGTTAAGCTTCCCCGCTTATTGTAGGATTATTTAATTAAAAACACCTCCTGAGTTCGTAGATTAAAGAAAGAGTATCAGTTCAACATACCTCCTCCACTCCGTCCACAATTTATATATTTTTTATAATAACAAGAAATTTCAACAGTAACTCTCCTTCATTTTTTGAGCACTATTCAATGGTGAAACTGAATTTCGATAATCACGCGCCACAATGGCGCCACGACTCCTATTTTGCGTTTTTCAAATGGGAATCTCACTTTAGCGAATTGTCGTAGAAAATGAAGCTATAGCAATGGCTTGGAAATTTTTAAAGTGGAAATTTTTGAAATATTTCTTCATTGAAATCCGTTTTGAGGCATTCTGAAACTATTCCTGAATTTTGCGCTTTTCCATATGTATGTATATAAATATGTACATTTGTGTCATTTCGGACGACAACTTTCCTAAGGATTGAGATAAAAATGCCGTACTTGCACCAAAAAATCAAGCTTTCGTAACGAAAGGTGAGTTCGTTGGCTAGCACTTTTGAGCACATTAAATTGGTCAAAATTTAAAAAAAGCCTAAATTCATAATGTTCAGCAGAACATTGCCGACATTAAGTTTATGAAATATTAAATAAAACATTAAAAATTTTAAGTACAAAATTATGCTGAAAAATGTACTTCAATTTCTTTAAAATTTGCTGAACAAACGATAAAAACTTCACAAAATCGAAAAATCTAGAAGGACTTTTTGAATAGCAGATTACTATTTAGAATACGTTTTTAACCATAAAAATAATGGTTAACATTTTCTTTGCACTCAAAAAGCTCAAATTTCAACACAATTTACCAAAACATAATATGATAACTTAAGAAAATTCGCTCATAAGATCATGCTGCATGACTGAAATTTTTTAAAGTTTTATTGCAGATTCGATGTCTACAACTACATGTAATTTGAGGGAAGAATGGCCCTAACTCAAATTTTCAGGAGCGAAAAACGAGCGAAATTAGGCGCAAATTGTGAAATATTGACTTTTTGAAGATACATTCAATTGCCACATGTGATACCGAAACTCATCCTATCTTTTGTAATACTTGGTGGTAATGAACAGATTTATGCATTTTTGTAATCTTGATTCCTAGGTCATATATAGACACAAAAGAAGGACACAAACGAACTTTTCTTACGAAAATTCGCTAGAAAGAATAAATATGGGATTGATGTACCAGTAAGTTCGCGTTCGTAATTATGAGCCTCCGTGGGACTCTAAGCAGTAAAAACGACTTGAACCCTGACACGCATTCTTGCCTCATCCTTCACCTAAGAAAGGTGATGCTGAAAGAAGGCAGTGCCGTAACTTTTGCAGATTTCTTAAGTTCAAGATGATCCAGTAATAATTGCCTGTGTCGAATTCGAGGTTTTCACAAGAGGCCTAATGACCTAGATTTGCGTCAGAAACTCTAGGAACCCAAGGGAGTAAAAAGGTGATGCATAATACTAATCCTCTATTTTCTACAACTTTTACTTCGTTCCTGCGTTGGGAAATTTAATAATAATTATTAATATCGTATACTAGGAAAAAGTTTAACTAGTAGAAGTTGGTCGTAACACTCCGATTGGTCTCATTAGATTTATTTAACTGAGTTCTATATCAACCAAACGGGAAAATTCATTTCAACCTCCTGCTGGTCTTTCATACTAGAGTCTTCACCACATTCTGGAAAGTCCTGTTTTTGGCACTCGTCCGCACTTTCACATGAAGGTTGCCACTCGTCTTCTTCCTCATCTGAACTATGAATTCGTTGTTTTCGAGTTTTTTTAGGTTTTGCTTTTTGTTTGTATGCCGCCTTATTGTTTTGATTTCGTTGATTCTCCTCTTTCGTCTTTCTATTAATATCTTCTGCTTGTTCTTTCTTCTGTTTCTTCTCTTCTGCTTTTCTTTTTTCTGCTTCCAGCACTTCAATTTTCTTCATGGACTTGATACGGTGGTGTTCACGCCAAGATTCTGAAGTCAAAATGCTTGGCAGTCTCTTTCGTTTTGATTTATTTTTTTCAGGTTCCTTAGGCCATTAAAAAGCTTTCTTGAAAGGACTTGGAATTTTTGCTTTAGACCTATTTTGCAGAACACTTAATTATGGAAGGGCAGCATCATTTCCTGCTGAGCCTACTTCTGCAGCTTGTGGATTATCACTGCAATTATTTTGTTGTGAGCTTATGGAGGGAATGGAGCTCTCTACGTGAATGCTGCTTGAAGAGGTCGGTTCTGCCACTCCACCGGTTACAGGCAGAGGGCAGGAGGAATCATTGTGGATTATGTTGACTTGTGATGAATTCCCTTCTTCAACGACCATCAAGCACGTTTGGCCAGTCATTGCCTTCATCTCTTTCCTTAAGAGGAATACACTTTGGTCCTCAATTGCACCTTCCCATGTTCCACTCTGCTGGAAAAAACTAACCTTTTCAGGACCCATCACGGACTCAATGAAACGAAATGCGGTTTGAGCTTCGTTATTTCGATTGGCGTTACCAGTTTTTCCATTTGGTGTGGCTGCTTCAGTCCCATATGACATAGTTGATTCCGGATTCCAAGGGAAAAGCCCACACTTCTGGAAACCATTTCGCACAATCTCCGAGTTCATATCGTTCAAAACATCATGCAACAAAGGACAAAAATCCTTCTTTTTAAACTGTTCACCCATATGCTGTACCCTCCACTGATGAACGGTGGCTTGCCACTTATTCTTCAACGATTTGAATACAGCCACATCCAAAAGTTGAATTAAGGCCGTATCACACTAGCATTTTTTCCGCATTTTTTCTGCGTTTTTTCTGCGTTTTTAACGCAAAAACGTGAAGAAGAAGAAGTGCGTTTTTCCAAGGTCAGCTTTTTCGACCATTGCGCATCCTGGCGGAGCGTTTTTAAACTCACTTGGGAAAATTAGAACACGTTCTAATTTTTACCTTGACGCAAGAAAAATGCTAAACATAACCCTTGGGGAGGTTACAATTCAATGAAAAACCCCTAGGAGCCCTAACCTGACAGATTTAATAAAAACGCATTCCGCCAGAATGCGCTGTTTTTGCAGTTATTCCTCTTCAACATTCACTACTGACCTTGAAAAAACGCAGTTTGCCTTCTTCACGTTTCAGCGTTTAAAACGCAGAAAAAATGCGGAAATAATGCTAGTGTGATACGGCCTTTAGATGAGTAGCGTTAGGATGAAGCGCCACGAGAATGATCCCTTGTTGCCTGCAAAATTCACAGCGTGTAGTGTCATGTATGAAACGTGACCATCGATAAATAATATGACAGGAAGCTTGATATCATTCCTCACCAATCAAGGATGGAAAACATTTGTCATATATTCGAAAAACGTAGCCCCGTCATCCATCCACTTTTCAAATCTACCAGCCCCCCAACCGTCTGGTACACTCCGGGCTATAGGCTCTGGGACTCGATAATATTTGAAAACAACCAATGGTGGCGCTAGCTGTCCACTCGCGCATGTTGTAAAAATTCAGCATTATCATCAATTTTTCTCACTTGTCGACCAATATCAGCTGATCATACTGGAGGCCGGCAGAACCTAGACATTGACGCTGAAACCTTATTATATCCATTTCTTCCGTCAGCATTCCACTATTGGTACTCATTCCACCATTGGTGCTTTTACGATAATAATGGTGGGATAGTTTAGTTTTATATGGGAGTTTTTGAGTTAGGGATTGAAATTGAATAAGAGGCCTGAGATGGGGTGGTTATATATATATATTGGTTGGTCAATAAATCAGGTTTTTTCCTTATGCCGACGTTTCGTCCAATTTATTAGACATCTTCAAAGCTACAAACAATACAAGTATCAGGTAACTAGGGGTTAGATATATCACTAGGGTACTAATCTTATCAGCAGCATATTATGGAGCAAAGTGGGTGATTCATTTGATAAAACTCGTTTTTTTACATACCTGAGGGATGTTATTGTCTTATTTCATTCTACATTGTAAATCATGTTGTAGTTACTGAGCAATGTGTGAAAAACTATAAAAGTATGGCAACAAACAATATGCTGAGATCAGGATTCTTAGTTTACTATCAGTAAACTTATCACTAACTGTTCATGGTATCACGTGGAGCTCACCTGTTGTTGCTGATGTGATACCATAAACAGTAAGTAATAAGAATACTGATAGTAAATTAAGAATCCTGCCCTCAGTATATTTTTTGTTGCCATAGTCTTATAGTTTTTCACACATTGCTTAGTAACTGCAATATGATCTGCAATATAGAATGAAATAGGACAATGACATCCTAACATCCCTCAGGTATGTAAAAAAAAAAAAAAAAACGAGTTTAATCAAATGAATCACCCACTTTGTTCCATATTATGTTGCTGATAATATAAGTACCCTAAAGATATATCTACCTCCTAGTTACCTGATACTAATTGTATTGTTTGTAGTCCTGAAGATGTCTAATAAATTGAACGAAACATCGGCGTAAGGAAAAAACCTGATTTATTGACCAACCCTCGAGAACCTTAACACCTTGTTTTAAGAAGTGGTCGAGAACTCAACATATTGTTATAAATAAATAAATAAATAAATATATATATATATATATATATATATATATATATATATATATATATATATATATATATAGAGGAGAGTGCCCAAAACCGGACCCCTTTTTTTTTAATGGAAAAAAAAAAAAAAAAAAAAAATAGAAAACAGTGAAAAATTATGTTTTAGAATCGTCTAATATTTACTTTGTAATGTTGAGCATCATTTAACTTTTTCTTTAAAAAAAAAAAATTCAAAATTAGTACAAAAAAAAATTATTTTATTAAACCTTACACTTTCTCAATTTGTGATATAGTTGCCAAAACCGGACCCATCGTCAAAATAACAATTTAAAAATAGTATTAAATCAAAGAATTAGTTTCAAATATAATTATAATTTAACAATCACAATACAATATAATACAATAAAATGAAGATTTCAATCTCAGAATCTATTTTAAACAGGGTCCGGGTTAGGCAACAAGAGGGGGTCCGGTTTAAGCGACTAAAGCCATCAGTTTGTTAACCCGATTAATTTTGAACCAAATATCTAAATGAAACGTTTTGAAAATAAACAATAAACTTAAACCTTGCCATTTAAGAATATATATAGATATAAAGGCTTCCCTGAAAATACCTGGGAAAAATAACGAAAACTGTAGCACTGCTCAAAAACTTTTTTCACTAACAAAACATTTAATGGTGAACTGATAAGTAACAAGTGAAGTGGGCGATGTGTGCGCTCCACTACATATTAATAGATGCCTAAATTACTGTTTACAGTTGAATAGGATAGAGTTCAAGAGAATGCAGTGTCAGAAGACCTGGGGTCCACTTAAGGGGGAGGGGACCGGTTTAGGGTACTTTCCTCTATATATATATAGGTATATGAAATAGCCAACATTATTAACAAATATTAGTTTGTCCTCGGGTTACAGTTTTTGATGTTTACATACAAGCAAGGAAATCTTGAAACAGGGGCAATGATCTCGCAAATTCCTCAATACTTCGGACACCAACAATGTAATCTTAAATAATAGGAGGACGTGACCATCACCGTGAAAAAGATACCGTGACCAGAAACCGATCGTATGAGTTCACATTCATGAGCTTTTGTCGTGAGTTGCGGAAAACCCGTCAGCCCTCACTGGCCTTGCCCAGCCTACTCTACTTCACATGGCCTCCCCAAAGTCTTTCTCTACTCCGAGTTAGCGGTAAAGGAAAAGAAAAAAGAACTCCTTAATGGAATATGTAATGGGCCTTTTGGGAACCGTATCGGCCCTTTTCGCGGTTCTCACGGCGAATAAACGAACTCGGGGAGGTTCGACGTGGCCGGGAACGATGAACCAGCTCAAATTGTGAGCACGGTTACCATATAACTGGATACGGCAACGGTACCTGGTGGGTATTACAGAGTTCTTATGAGATACGGATCGAGACAAACGTGCGCTGATACGATACGGCCTCCTCCGTATGTATCCGCTGAAAACGGATCCGTAAAGATGTCTCTCCTGTTTCACGAAAGAGAAGTACAGAGTTCCTCAACTGCAAATGCGAACACATCCATCCGCGTTCAAGAAATATGTACCCTTGGAAACTCTCGACAAAAATCGTCATGTAGAAAAAACGTCTGCCAAGATAAGAATTTTGAGCAAAACTTATTAAATGTCCTAGTTAATCGTTTATAGTTTAGTTTTGACTAAAATTGTGCTAAAACTTATAAATGTAACGCTTTTTGGCTGTTTTTAGCCATTTTTAGTGATTTTTTTAGTACATTTTTCGAAATTTGCCAATTTAATGGGCTAAAAAATACGTAGTTGACCACCAAACTCATCCTTTTGTTTGGAATGCTTGATTTGTTGGCCCAAGAACGGTATTTTTATCTCAATCCTAAGGAGAGTTATCGTCTGGAATGATGTATATATATATATATATATATATATATATATATATATATATATATATATATATATATATATATATATATATATAGGTATATATATAATCAATTGCTGAAATTTCGATACAATTTAGCATAATATAATAAGACATGTAATTTAAGAAAATTCGCTCATTCGATCATACTGCATGACTGGAACTTTTTCTAAATAACATCCCCATACTCCCACATACATGCCCATATTCGGCAGTATACTGCCGTACTAAGAATAGATCCCGTATCTGCATTTTTGGCCATATTAAGTTAATGGTCCCCCCCGTTTGGGAGGATGGTTTCTTTCTATTTTGCAAGTCTCAAAGTAGGATCTCAACGGCAAATGCGTCAAAAATGGCTTACAATTAGAGCTACAAATAGAGCTAATATCAGGGAATTTCGACTCAAAACCTAGAGACGCATTTTTCAAAAGTACCTAGGGTTTGGTCAGATAATGGATCTATTCTTAGTACGGCAGTATAGCTTCCTCACACAATTGTAGCAAGGACGTGTAGAATTAGTTGAAGAACAAAGTACGAGTCGAAATGATTGACAAGTCAACTTTATAAGAAATTGACATTTGCGCATGCGCACAGACTACTGCCAATTCAACAGCAGTGAAATTTATAGGGAACGTTCAACAGTTAAACAGCACAATCCTTGAAAATTTTCATCATATTCGGTCCATTAATCTCGGATTTTTGTCTGTATCGATCAACTTTAGTTTCGCTCATGCGTTATAGTAATTACTTCACCAATCGCGATATCATTCATAGGGAATTTTTCTGGAACATATACCCATCTACTCCCCAAGTTTGAACGAAATCGGATTGATAGATGATGCGAAATCGACGTTATGATAAATTTACGGTAGCGCATGAGCACAGACCACTGTTTATGTGACGGCAATGAAAGGTATAGGGGACCGTCTAGAAGCTATCCCGCACAATTCCTCGGAATCGTTCCATTAGAATCGGAGAGAGAGAGAGAGAGAGAGAGAGAGAGAGAGAGAGAGAGAGAGAGAGAGAGAGAGGGAGAGAGAGAGAGAGTATTTGTGGAAGTACAATGTACATAAAAAATATCATATTGCCATCACTTATCTTTCGAAGCACATGATTGGGCAGGATAAATACCAAAACAACCTAAACTTTAGAGAAGGAAAACAAAAAATGCATTATAAAGTCTATAGCCAGAAAAGAAAAACTGTAAATAGTCTTGCTTGAGAAAGAAAAAATAAGAAAAGAATTCTCAAGAAAATGCCAGCCGAGATGCCTGCCCATCCCAATAGTGGCGGCCGAGCCCGGACCCGACCCACCATGGCGGCCTCCCGAGGGTGCCCACCCATTCCTGGATGAGCACCCCTAGACGCGATTAAACACCGTTCCATTATAGGCAACACCAGGCGGGACCGCCTATGGGTCGACTGAGAGCCCTAAGCTGAGTGGGGTGCTGAGCATGCCAAGGACAGTTAGGTTAGGTATGCCAGTGTCAACCGATATTAGTTTCGCGCATGCGCAATAGTTATTAGTCAACCAATCGCAATATAATTGGTTTTGAAATGGGCACATATTTTTGATGGGCAATGCTCGATTTCGTAACTGGTTTTTAAACCATAAACCTATGGTATCAGAAACAACGTTACCGCTTTCGTGGAAGAAAATTAATTTTTCACCAGAGCGTCCCTGTAAATCTTCCATTAATTATCAACAAGTCTGATTAAAATCGGAAGTAGTTCACACCAGCGAACTTAATAGAAAATACTGGTACAGCGAATCTAAATATTTCACTGATCATAGAAATGATGCATTGGTTTGGGAAAAGTAAACATTGGGATATGAAAGATGCCGATAAACGAATCCAGAACGCAATTTATCCCTCTCACGTAACGAGTCCAGATGTTTTTATAAGTCGCTATATCCAACGATGCTCTAAACGTACTCTAGCTATTTCAGTAATTAAGAAATAGTGTAAATTCATACTACAAGAAGTATAATTAAGACGAAAACATTAGCCGAAATGGCGGGCTAGGTCGTTCAACCTTTTGCTAAATACCACAGCCGGAGCCCGAGCCAACGACTTTCACTTGATTGGAGTTTCACGGTCGAGTCTTGTTACGACACCGTAAAAAAAACCAACCGCTTTATTACGGTTTTTTGTGTACTCCCGAGATTGCTGATCCCTGCCCGAGATTTTTATGATGATTTGCCTATCAACACAATATCAATACGTCCTTGATCCAAATAAGAATTGGTCTAAATGGAAGGTTGATTGCAGGCAGTGGTGTAGCTGTGTCATTTCTCATGGAGGGGCAACAGTCGAGGATTTAATTTTGTTTTATAGTTTCAGTATTGATTTCTAGTGCTTGCTGCTGAGTATACGAAGACTGTTAATAAACTGTCAAATGTTCATATAAGTAGGTAGGTGCTCAATGGCTTTTTGTAATGATCTGAAATCACGAACGCTTTCATATTCATAAACCAACCTATGGATTACTAAAGCATATTACTACTTAGAAAAAATATTACCCAAATAACTAATCAGAACGTTAAAAACTACGATAAATACGAATAGGTACCTACCGATGAACTGAAGAGTAATAGGTTTATTATACTGTTATACTAGACTTACTGCATGCAAATTCATATGCTTGATTTATTTTAACTGGGATTTTATTCGTAAATTAATGGTATAATACAGCGAGAAACTGTTTTGAATCGAACAACCAAGCTTGATCAAGTAGACAGTGAAAAGTAGAGGAAATTCATAGGGGAATTTGGTGGATACTGAACAATGGCTATTTTTCTAGGGAAAAATCGCACAAAAGCCACAAAAGGTAGTGAGGAATGACTTGATTTCAGATTGTAGTATCCACATCTCCGTTTTGTTGACTAGGTGATTTTACTACTCTCCGTGGTGCTGTACAATATCCACGCCATTTTGCCCCTACACAAACGAACCTAATAAAAATTTATTTATTTCTAAGAACGCCTCAAGTAGCTGGGCAACTCGTATAATAATAATAGTAGCTGTGTTTTACTAATTATGTTCTTTAATTGAAGGTGTTAGGTACTGAAGTTAAAATTATCAATTTTGATTGTATTCATACAACATTTTAATTCTGCATCCTCTATAATTTATGGAGGGGCTCTGCCCACCCCGCCCCTCCTTAAACTTCACCACTCATTGCAGGGTTAGTGTCTTGAGAAAAAAATCCACAGACCAAACTCTGATTTCTTCGAGTGAACGTAAGTAGTTCGCTTCACATTTAGTAGACCACAATCAGGATTATACAGGTAATGGGAAAAGATTATTCGGGATTGATAAATCTGTTGTTATCAACACATCTCACCTTTCTTCTCAAACCCACACCAAAATTTAGGGTGTCAAGGGGGCTGGCGAGAAAACAGCGTGTTTCAAGATCTTGTTTTCTCATTCAAATCAGAACTTGGAAATATCATTTCATAATTTCATATGCGGACTCCAAAAGTTAAATTTTATTGCAATGGGCGAAATGATAAATATATATATATACATTTTTTTTTTTCTTTTTCTTTTTTTTCCAGTTGACATTAGCCAGGGGCAACAGCCATGGAGACCTTTATTTCATAAACATTACGTGGTCATGACACGAATAATTACAATTAAGCAGTATTACATTGCCACTTTAATGTCATTAATATACGCGCGCATAGTTTTGAAGATTGATTACGATTTCGAATGAATAATTTGGTAGTAACGTACGGGGTTCTCCATGCGTTGGGTGATTGAGCCTAACATTTTACTTCTAGCCGCGGTGTAAGTTGGGCATATCATATGTATGTGTTCCAGCGTTTCATCCTGGGAGCCACATTTTGTACATATTGGTGATTCTCGCTGTCCGATTCGATTCAAATATGATGAACACAATCCATGATTCGGAGACGGGCCATCAACCGGATCGATGTTCTATCCATTTCCATCCGATGGATACGTATTTCTTAATCAGGGTGCTCTACTGAATGAAAATGAAGTTTATCCAGCTGTTTTCATTCCTGCTGAAAATAACTTGTTCGTAGGCTAGTAGGTTTTACTGTAGGGTCTGAGTGCGTAGGGTCTGCGGGATATCGAATCTTCTGTTCAATCCCCCCATAGCAGGAGAGTGGTGGATCAACGAGGAAAAATCCAGATAATTACTTTACGATGCAGAACCGAACTGTACAGCGAACATTTTCCTTCCGTCTCTCTTCAGCCCCCTTTCGCCTCTTTATCGCTGGTCTTCCACTCTCTAAACCTCCCTTGTCGCCGCATCTTCAGCCTTCCGTCTCTCTCTCTCTTTTCCTTTCACGCGCCACAAAAGCAACAAAAGGAGCTTTGGAAAAATCTCGTTCCGTCCTCATCCGAAAATAAATGGAATTACACGTCCCACTCACATCTCGAGAAACCTACTTCCTCCGAGATTCCAACCATGAGCGAACTAGTCCGACAAGTGGGGTCACAGAGAAAAACATTTCAGTCTTCTTGCCCTTCACCTCTTTATTCGCAATCTACGATTAATGCTGTGGCAAAGAAATGATCCAATTCCTCTTCGGGCCTTAAATGGCTTCCGATGTATCTGGAATTCGTGAGATATTTTGAGCTTTTGCATAACTCAGTTGTGATCCAGTCATTTCAGAGTCAGTTTCAGTTTCATCTTTATATGTGAAATGAGTGATCAAGCCTGAGGTCTTGATATTATTTTATAATTCCGTATGGAACCTTTTGTTAATTAATTTCGTTAATTAATTTCTATAATTAACCTTTCTAGTCGACCAAGCATAGAACATTTATTCCGTCCTCGGCGAAAATTGGTTATAAATCTCGCCATCACTTTTAATAACCCGTAAGATGAAATTTAAACATTTCAATAGTATCTTAAAAATGTTCAATAAAATGGTAGTTTTTAATCGGAGTTTTATGGACTTCTTTTCTATGTACCAAATGAATCGACCTTCGGTTGCTTTAAGGGGCTCATTGACAGTCAACTTGTTGCCAACTTCTTGTCAGAAAATCGGTAATCACGATCCCATGTTGTATTTTATAATGAGCGTTACCTACGTTTTCAGTTTATATTTTTGAATGAAAGTAGATTCCATTCTGATAAATTTGATACCAACCGTACTTTTCTACGTGAAGTAGTTTTCTTTCTATGATTCTTCAAAGTTTGCACTGGTGACGTCACATTAGTGGCAGGGTGTTCCCGCCCAGGCGGGAGGGGCGCTTTGACGTCACCAGTGTGCAAAACTTTAAAAAATCAGAGAGAAAACTACTCATAGTAGAAGAGTGCGGTTGATGCCAAACTTCCAAGAATGGAATCATCTTCTATTTAAAAATAGCAAATACATTTTTCGTACCCATGGGTAACTCTTATTCTTAACGAATTGTGTGAGGTTTGTGTGGAAGCGAGGAAAGAAATGAAAATTGTGGTCGAAGGAGTGGTACTTAAAGGTCCTGACTTTTTTCATTCAAATTCTTCAGGTAAGTGAACTCAGGTGAATTTATTAAGCGAAGTGAAATTTATTCAGCTCAAATAGTCGTGTTTGGTATCGACATAATACACGCCTATTGTACTCACCGAATACAGATCTGTAAGTGATGCGAGCGCAAAAGACGTACTAAAATTATCACGATATAAATACAAACAAACTCACGACAGATATTTTACCAGATGACTTTTGCGAGAATGTGCGAGTATAGAAGCTACAGAATGTGCTAGTGTAGAAGCTGGAATAGAGAGTTTGGAGGAGTTTGTTCGGATAATGAATTCATGGTGCAGCACGAAAGGATTGAAGTTGTCGTTAGAAAAGTCAGTTCAGGTCCCTTTCACAAGAAAGAGACGCCTGCATATTGGATCAAGCGTACAAATGGCAGGGGATCAAATTCCTCGGGATTTGGCTTGACAAGACACTGACTTAGAAACCTCCTATAAACTATGTACTGAAGTAGTCTGAAAGTAATTTCAACATATTGAAGATGGTCACAAGTTTAAGTTGGGGAGCCAATCCAGAAATTTAATTAAATTATCCTACAGAACTACCATTAGATCCATTATTGATTACGGAGAAATTTATTATGCAAACACAATTGAAACCAATTTGGGTCTCAGGGATACTCATTTTATGGAAAACCTTATTCTCCAGGTCGGTCGGTGATTACGGTCGTTCATATTTCGTTTCTACCTGAATGTGACGTACTGAGAGCTCCTTCTGGAATGGAATCATAAATTTCTCTTCCGCTGCTTTGGAAAACAGTAGGCAGTTTGAGCGCATGGTCCGTTTCCCAAGAAACTTGTTAACCGGCGGGATGGGTGCTTACTTTCATTTTCACATCAAAAACATTCGACATCCTCATTGTAGATACTGAGATTGTGTCAAAGATTGACGGAAGCTGAATTGGCGTGGGAGCAGTTGCATTGAATTGAAATCCCACGTTATATCTAGGCTAGACAAAACCTCATGCATGCTAATTATTTTATTTGGAAACATAATCGTATACGTGGTTATACAAAGGTAAGTATACAAATATGTCTTACTCAAATCAACATGCGTTACATTTCAACGTCCATTGTTCTCGCACATTTAACCTCCTATTGGTTGATGTTAAACCCAGCAACCGTTGGGAAATTTATATCAAGTTTTGTATGAACAGGTCGTCGATACCCTTTGGAGTGTCATTATCGGGCAGCTGTATTGCTTCCGGGTCTACCTAAATGTAGCGGAAGCATTGTTTTCACTGGGAGGATACAAATTATTGGTCTCCAAAATCAAAATTGCCACTCGTATTTTACGTTTTAGACCATTCTGAGCAACTTTGGTTCCGTGTATGTCTGTCTGTGTGCCCGCAAATCCTTGTAACAAACTTATTTACTACAGTCTTCATCCGGTTTGGATGAAATTTTCAGGGAATGTGCAGGCCCTAGGGATTAGACGGTTCCCTCTCAGTTCCATTGCTGCCAAAACAATACTTCACTCTACGCATGCGCAAACGTAACTTCCATTATGCTCCATTTTTTCACGCCCTAGAAGTCCGATCTCGCTCAAATTCGGATGATAGTTGGCGGATCACAATTTGATCATCCCATATCAATGTCAACATGATTGTATCATTAATAGCTACTGCGCATGCGCCTATGTGAAATCCTCAAAACGACCTTAATTGCCACTGTTTTCATCTGATTTCAATGAAATTGTCAGAGAATGCGCGGATTAGGTTGCAGGTAGTTCCCTATCAGTTTAATTGTTGCCCAATCAATACTTCAATCTGCGCATGCGCAAACATGAATTCCATTTTTTCACACTCTAGTCGTTCGATTTCGCTTAAATTTGGATGATAGTTGGACGAAGATGACTTGATTACCTCATATCAGTTTCAACACGATTGTATCATTAATAGCTACTGCGCATGCGCCAATCTGAAATACTTGTAACGATCTTAATTTCCACAGTTTTCATCCGATTTTGATGAAATTGTCAGCGATTGCGCGGTTTAATTTGTAGATGGTCCCGTACCTATTTCATTGTTTTCAACTCATCAGTTCATTCTGCGCTTGCACAAACGTAAATCACATTAAGTAACATTTTTTCATTTCTTAGTAGACCAATTGTGACATTTCACGCTACTTCTTGATTTACTCTTTTCCGCTATGGAAATTTTCAAGATCATTTAACAATTTTCAACGATCTTTACATTCACGATAGGTAAACGAGGAAGCCACACCCGAATTGGAAGACTTTTTTTGCTGTTGTGTATAATATTCAGATGAAGACCATTTACTTGGACTTTGTAACACAAGACTTTTGGTTTATTAATTCCAATATGTGATCGTATAGCAAAAAATTTTTATAACCCCCCCTCAAACTTTGTCACTTTACGTTTCAAGGTGCGTAGAATCCAAATTTGAAATGCCCGTCCGCCGTCCACCGTCCGCCGTCCACCGTCCGCCGTCCACCGTCCACCGTCCGGGCCATAAAAGGCCTTAGAATTGACTTAAAAAACCCGTTCTTTCGCACATAGACTCCATTTGGGGTCTAGTTGGTCCTAACGTTTAACCATCCCGATCGCTTTAATCGCATAGATGCTATGGGCCAAAAACGGTCGAAAAAGTGTCTTTTTCGAGGCTTTGAGTGTAAGATTTACGCACGCGCGCACTCCTGGTGGGTGTGAGAGGGTGGGCGGGAGAGAGTGAGAGGGAGGGCGAGGCGGAGGGAGTGAGAGGGAAGGGAGGGGAGGGGAGAGGGAAGGGATAAAGCGTAAAATTATGGGGTCCTGGAGCTGTAATGCAGTGAACGAGTGAACCAAATATATTGGAAGCGCGAAGCCCCGAGTTTCGACAGTAAATATACTATAAGTGAGGCTAAATAATTACGGTCAGTTTTCTACGTAGAAGTTCTGTATGATACAGAAATAATAAACCTTTGTGTAGTAATTTGCAGCGTTTTTCTCATATGAATCATTATTCAATCATTCAAAATCTTGACCGCTAAATTAGAACTCTTAGGAATTTGTAGTACTCATTTGTTCTGGAAGAAATATTGATGTTTCAAACGGTTTTAAAAATTATCAAATATATCATTTCGCCATCAAGTTTTTCGTTTTAATCATATTCTGATGCAAATCGTGGAACTTGTCAACATAATAGAGTCGCCCGACCGCCACGTTTAGTTTGCATGGACTAGATCACACGTGGGTGTAAGAGGTAACGAAGTTGCAGACACCCTCTCCAACCTGGGACGTAATCATGGCACACCTTTAAATTTAAAGGTCCCATAGAGAGATGTGTATGTCATCTCTATCGACAACTGAAAAACCAGTGGCAAGTGCAGTACGACAAAGCTGAAGTCGGAATAAGATATCGGAATTGAAAACCCTCAGATTTCTATTAAACCATGGTTCCATCAGATGGAAATGGATAGAACAGCGATCCGGTTGATGGCCCGTCTCCGTTCGAATCACGGATTGTGTTAATCGTATTTGAATCGAATCGGACAGCGAGAATCACCAATATGTACAAAATGTGGCTCCCAGGATATAACGCTGGAACACATACATATGATATGCCCAACTTACACCGCGGCTAGAGGTAAAATGTTAGGCTCAATCACCCAACATATGGCTGTTGCCCCTGGCTAATGTCAACTAAAGAAAAAAAAAGAAAAACTCGGCCCTTCACCCCCCCTCCGGGTTGCTTTCCGCTTTAAGCCTTCGGCTGAAATGCTAAAACATGGAACATGCTTTCTTCTCAACCATAATTATGACAACAAATAAACACCTGATGTTCGTTGTGAAGATGATATTAGGCAACAGTATTCGTGAACATTCGATAATCAATTCGAAATAATAATAGAATTGTGAGAAGTAAATAAATAAATAAAAGTAAATTACTGGAAAAAAGCAACCCGAGAGATCTCATTTAATTCATTCAATTTATATCTAATCAAATCCTGATCTATAAAAATGGTCTAGTTTCCTAAACATGAAGTTGGACTTTCACTACCTTCATTAAACGGCAGGTAGTAATATATTTATCCTCCAGAATGCTTCAAAATTCAATCACCTTTTCATTATTTCCCAAGAGCCAACGTTTGTTAATTCAAGAAGGCGGGCAAACAGTGTGCAATCATGAAAAATTGAATACATTCGGACTTCATCTCAATTTCGTTCTTTGAACCTAAGAGCCAGGGTGGAAATTAAAATGCAGAGGTTCAATCAAGGATACGAACATCGGGAGATACGTGATGAAACCACATTGACTCATCAACTTTTCCAGACTTATACACACCTCAAAAGAATTAAGGGATCACTTTTTCTTGTGGACGTCAAAGACCCCAGATCAGTCGGACGAAATTCATATTATATCTCATGATTAGGTACCTAATGGAGATGGGATGCACCCTATTCTTTTTGTTTTTTCTTAAATACTGAGAAAGACCAGCGATATCAAGCTCCGACTTGAGCCAAAACAGAATGAATCGCGCTTCTTCATGGTTTTCAGCTCTAATCCGAGAACGGAATAAACTATCGAAATTCTGGCTTCACCATCGAGTTCAGCACTAAAAAATCTCTGAAATGAGGCGTCACTCGGCAAAAAATGAAAAAAATTATTTTCAAGTATCCAAAAACCGAGGGAGGGGGGGAGGGGTCAGAGAGGTCCCCCACTGGGTAGTCCAAAAAATTTAATTTTTATTCCTGATTTTTATTTGCTTAAAACATAGTATCAGGTACCCCATAAACGCTTTTCAAGTTTCACTTCGATATCTCAAAAATTGTGGGGAAAACATTAGAGAGGGAGGGGGTTACTTCTCTTGAGAAATATCCCAGATTCCATTCTGTTTTGGGTCAAGTCGGAGCTTGATATCGCTGGTCTTTCTCAGTATTTAAGAAATAACGAAAAGAATAGGGTGCATCCCATCTCCATTAGGTACCTAATCATGAGATATAATATGAATTTCGTCCGACTGATCTGGGGTCTTTGACGTCCACAAGAAAAAGTGATCCCTTAATTCTTTTGAGGTCTGTATTTAATTTTTCAAATTACAAAGAGCTCATGGAATTATTCTTACGTGTTTTCAATTCAACCCTAGCGCCGAGAGTTAATAGATTTATTTCTAGGATCTTGAAACCAAAAAGTTCCAGTCATGCAGCATGACCATATTAGCGAATTTTGGTGAATTATTGTACTGTATTATGTTAAATGGTTTGAAAATTTGAGTACAGTGAGTAAAAAGATATTGTTAACTACCAATTTTATGACAAAAAAAAATCGTTCAAATTAATGTTCTGCAATTTTGGATTTTTAGCTGTTTTTACAGTTATGTCTTTTTTAAGCAAAAATTAATGAAATTCAAGTGCATTTGTCAACTTAAATTTGTTCTTACATTCTTTAATGTTCTTCTATTACATTGTCAATTAATTTCTACTGACTCAAATTCTGCTGAAAAATATGCATATAACAATTTTTAGCCGTTTTTACCCAGTTTTAGTGATTTTTTTAAACAAATTTTTTGAAATTTGACCAACTTAATGTGCCCGAAAAGCGCTAACCAACGAACTCGTCATTTCGTTTCGAAAGCATGATTTTTTGGCGCAAGCACGGAATTTTTATCTTAATCCTAAGGAGAGTTACCGTATGGAATGACAAAATTATAAATAGTGGTGAGAGTATGACAAGTTGTAATTGTCCAGTTGAGGTAGATAATGACCAGGCTATTCGATGTTTTTTTAGCGAATTTTCGAAGAAAATTAAGCTATTGCTCTCGCCTCAAAATTTGTAGAATGTGATTTCTTGAAAAACATTTATGCAAAAATCCATTTCAGGCTATTCTGAATCATATTCTGAAGTTTAACGCATTTTTTTTATGTATGTATGTATATGTCATTTCAGACGATAACTGTCCGTAGAATTGTGCTAGAAACTTCAAACAAATTTCAAAATGTTAAGGACACAAAACGAAAGTTCAAGTTCGTTGCCCAGCATGATTGGATTACATCTTCGGGTTGAAATTTTCAAAAATGTAGTCAAAAATTTCAATGTAGCCTGTTTGTTGCGATTTGTTGTGCGAAATAATTTTTTCAGCATACTAACATGTGGTATATTCGGAATCAACGTAAAATTTCCTATAAGAATATGTAACAAGTTTTCAAAAATTTCAAAGTTGAAAAATCAGTCAAAAATCGAAATAATGCCGTTCGCTAGTTGTAAAAATCGGTAATATTTGCATGAAACGCAATGCATTATTTCTAATAATTTGATTCCATGATTGTCTATCAAAATCATAAACTAAACTTTCTCTACACGATCAATAGCGACTGAAATGTCGAAGATTTCTTCAAAAATTCGCTCATGGGGTCATGCTGCATGACTGGACTTTTAATGGTGTTTTATTTATTGTCCTGCTACGTTTCGGTCCTGGAGCAGGACCCTATTCATGAAGATTGAACAACCTATACAGTAAAAATTCATAAGTTGAAATAAGTATCTATACTTAACAGTTTTTTGAGAATTTGTACTTAGTTTTACAATATATTTTTAACATAGGTGGCTGGTGGTGGTTTGGTGGCACTTGCAATAGTTTGTCATTAGTAGATACTAACGTAACTGATTTTATAGTTTGTTGCTGATAAACTACTTTTAACTATTATAATATTGATCATAATTGGTAAGGATGAATGTTGCAGTAGGTGGTGGTTACATTCATGAACAGATTGTGTAATTGTATCTATGGAATTCACAGCATGGAATAGATGGTGGTAGATGATCGGTTAGGTTGTATGTGAATGGACCTGGCTAATGAATCGGATGTTGTCTGAGCAACAGTTACAATGGTTGACCAATGGAGGTGGATACAAAGTTGTTTTGTAAGTTGTCGCGAGAAAATAAAAAACCATTCAAAAACATCGACTAGCCAGGTCATTATCTACCTCAACTATATATATATATATATATATATATATATATATATATAGTTGTGGGTGTGTGTGTGTGTGTGTGTGTGTGTGTGTGTGTGCGCGCGCGTGTGCGTGTGCGCGTGTGTGTGGGTGCGTGCGTGCGTGCGCGTGCATATGTGTGTGCAGAAGTGTTGTGTTAAACTCTAGGATTCGAGTGGGTATTGGATCAGAGTAATTAGTCTTCAAGGGTTGTCAATCATTGAAAGCTATAAAAAATTTAAAAAACCACCAGGAAAGCATTGAAAGCCGCCGTAGTAGTGGTGAACAGAGTTGGGAGTAGTTAACTAAAAATTTAGTTAAACTAAATCTCGAATAAAAAGTAATTAGTTTTTAGTTTCGGAACTAGTAACTGCCCAACTCTGGTAGTGGAGGTGTAGGCTTGACTCGAGGGATGTTTGGTGTTTGGGACGGTTAACAATTTTAACCGTGGAAAAAAAAAACCTATCCTATGCTTGGGGCCGGCTTAGCATCCCTCCTTGGGCTGGAGGGATAGCATTATACTCCAGATAACACAATAGGGGGTGATTATCCATCCCTAGTTAAACCCTATCTGGCGTTTTAATTTATCTGGTCCCTGGATCAATTTAAAAATCTTATTTAAGCTCAAGTTTGATTGTCTTTATTTTTGTACCTTCCAATGGAATGGATATTTGGGGATTTGTCTTCAAATAGCAGCAACGGCGAAGATTCTATCTTATCATAATTAGTTTAATGGAAAAGAAGATCGTATATACCAAGTAAGACCCCTTGTAGATCACCTAATAATATGGGACGAGTGCCATCATCGTCCCATTCGTCACATTCTAACACAATTCGAAGATGAAATTAATCCCAAAACTTACTGATCATAATAATTCAGGTTGCAATATTGCAGCTCGTGTATATTTTTTTATCTCCCTAGAAATGAAGCAAATAGCAAATGACAAAATATGTGGTGGTTTCTTATTTGCCGAGCTTGATAGAATGATGGACATTGTTGTGTTGTGGACGTCAGAACCGATTTTTTCAAAAGTCGATCCATGAAGAAAATGTAGCTCCTACTTTACTCTGTGGTAGTACCATGTGTAAATCGCCCTTATTTTGTCGCCTGAAGACTCGAATGAGGATGCTAACGGCGCTATCTGCCAGACAGAATTCATCTGAGAGATAATTTTATCCGCTAGATAATTTGGCATTGATAAACGACTCACATTCTTTATCAGGTATACTCAGTATAGCTATCCAGCAGTTAAAATAGATAATTTATTGATGAACCGGCCCTTAGTTGAGATGCCAAAAATTGCGGGTGATAAACCGTGTTTCCTATCTCTAGGTAGTGTGTATTATCAAAACATAAAGTATCCAATAAGCGTAATAATTCATACTACATAATATACTAACTAACCCATACCAGGTCATACTATCGAAAATATAGAAATGGATGCCTAACACAAAAATAAATAAATTAAGAGAAAATGCCAACCAGTTTTCCCACCATAAAACGTTGGTGACCTAACCGTATGTTCCGATTACACTGTACCTACATTTATATTAACTGATATAACCTGTTTGATATTTCATGTGCCTCAATTTAAAATATAGAACATGTAGGTATTTCGTTGGATGAAGGTAACATTTTTATAATGTCTCTCGCCTCCCTCATCGGGACAAAATTGTGAATTGATACCATTTTCACATAACAGCATACCGATCGATTTTAATCTACCATGGGCCAAATTTCCGGATCTAGCTGAACATGAAGTTTGTTTCTACAAAAATGTTAGCACTATACACCTTCAGAGATACTTCGATAACTGAACCAGAAGAAATCTTTGTACACACCTAAGAAATCCAGCTCACAGTCTAATATTATGTACCCATTTGGTAATTTTCAGTTATTCGAATACGAATTCAGATCACGCTACACGCAAATTTGGTGTTAAAGAGAATTTGTCCCGTACTTAAGCAGCTCTTCCAATTAACAAGAAAAGAACAAGATTCTACTATTCCTAAAGAGAATCGCTCACTGGAAAATCAACATCATGAAATTAAAATGATTTCGAGCGAACTTGCTCCGTTGGTATTTCTACAGCTAAACGTCAATGAAATATTTATGAGCCCCAAACGTCTCGTTTATGAAGACAACAGTTAGGTACTTTAAAAGACGTTACGTCGCAATACTAAAAACAACATCTGGAATTGACCTTCAAATTGAGGTGCGGCTTAAATCAAGAAAGAGAAAACATCTGGCATTGAAGAAGCAAAATTATACACATACAACCACGAAGACATAAATTAGGCTGTTGAAAATTAGTTTACCTAATACTTGAATGAAATTTAATTATAGTAATACCATGAAACAATAAATGATTAAAAATAGTAAATATGTTTGCAGTAAGAGATCGTGAATAAGATAGGATTCTTGGTTGATACAATTCTTTCTCAGACAACCCTTCTAATGTACGGATCAATAGATATTCTTCTTCAAACAATCGTGTTTGTATCTCGTCAACCCACAATAATAATTATTTTGATACGATTCTGTATATAAGGATACATTAACCACAAAATCGAATAAAAATAAAACAAGCATTTAGTAGTTTAAGATTTTGATCTTACCACACTAGGTTTTTGACATGAAAATGGTTTAATGGGCGCTGAATCCGAATCTGAGATGAAAACTGAAACCTTTTCGAACTAGGTATTACCAGAATGTACAATGCATGAAGGAATATGATGTACAAAATGATTCGTAGTAAGATTGAAACAGTGTGGAAAACTACATATCTTTCAATCGGAATAGTTTGGGCCATTAAACCATCAGAAACTGCATCATTGATAATCGAATATGTTGTTGTTCTCGTTGTTTTTATCAATCGTAAGATCAAAACCAACCGCTCCTTGTTTAGTTGCTTATATGTAGATTTACTCACATATCTGAAGTTGGAAATACGAAGAGCTTGGGAACTTACCTGAAACATAAATAACTGGAATTTAGAACTCTAAAGTCAACGTGCAAAATACCGAAATTTATATTTTAAAGGTGGTAGTCTTATAATTTATGAATCAATCGATTTAATTTATACATTATTCATTATGACCATATGCATGAAGCCTATCTTTAATGAAATTATTGCGAGAGGGTTTCAATTTTAAAAGCGACTTTGATGGATTGGGTGTGAATCACAAAAAGTTAGACAAGCACATTCATTTGAAAAAAAAAAAAAAAAAATCAAGCACATCGTAACTGTTGATTGTTCAAGGAAATGTAACTTTAGGGCCTGAATCTTACGGTACCGAAAGCGAATGTTGTTTACTAGAATAAAACGAAACTGATGGGGGACCATCTATAACTTAAACCGCATATTCCATGAATGTTTCATAAAATCGGTTGAAAATTGGGGAAATTAAGATTTTGTAGATAGGGTGAATGATTTCTATTCCACAATTAGATTGCAACTACAATATATATTTCACCTGTTTACAGGCATCATCAGGAAGATATCTTAATTATTATAACATTGCACAAGAAATTTGTATTTTAAAACATTAGACAAGGAACATTGTAACTGAAAACTAAACGTTAGTTAAACTAATACAACTGTAGCTAATAACTAATACAAAGCCTAAGTGGATCGCTACACCAAGCTACGACATTGGGCTCAACCATAACTTTTATGTGGGTACCGAGTCGCTGTCTGCGTGGTGTCCATCAGGACTTGAGCCCGGTGGGCCTTTTCGTAACCCTACTTCCAAGGAGGGATCGAATATTGGGCAACCGGGTAGCCACTGGCCATACCCGTCTTACTCACATACACCTGCTTAGTGCAGAAGCTCAAGATGTTGTGTGTGGGAGGTGTGGGGGTGATCTGTCCATCCGCCACTTTCTGGAAGACTGCCCAGCCCTTGTGGACCTCCGAATACAGCATCAGCCCCCTCAGTGGGTTGACGTTTTATCCGGACCAGACAAGGTCCGATCACTGTTGGTGTACCCGAGACCTGAGAGCCGCTGAGCTCTACTACGAACTGCGATACCTGAATATACACGTAGTCGTAGTTTTTTTTTTTTTTTTTTTTTTTTTTTTTTTCACTTTGCTGATTGTATATAGTAGCATGTATATAGTTATTAGCCTATTTCACATCTAATCTTAGTTGTATTGCTTTATTTTTGGGGTTTTTAAGTCCTCTTTGGTGCTAAACGTGGTCATTACTGTACCCCTCCTTTTTTCCCCTCCGAGTTGCCAGTGGAATCCATGATGGCGCTCCTTTCTAGTCAAGCATGGCAAAATGGCTCCCCTTAGAATCGTGTCACTTCCAGTGTCCCTTTAGACACCTTGTTCAATGCCACTAATGACCCTTCTAATTGAGGTGCGGCTTAAACCTTTAAAAAAATTAATAAATAAATAAATAAAACCCTGGTTACCTGGTTGAAAGTATTTTTGCTAAGTTTGGCGTAAGAAGTGACAGCCTAACTGATCAGAGGGAAATGCGAGAGGGTGGAAGCGAAGTAGGAACAGACGGCGGCGTAATTAATTCAGAAGAAGCTCCGCGGTGGAGGAGCAGGCGAGAGACTCACCATAATTAGAAGGGCGTCCCTGCCTGGAGGGTGAAGAGTCAAGGGGGGATGAAAGGCTATTAGGTAAAACTGGCATCGTAAGGTAGGCGCCACTAGTTAGTATTCCACGTAGAAATGAAGGAAGGCATTTAGATGCGGACAACCTCATTTATGAGTATAATATTCCCTCTAAATTCTAGTTTAATTAGTGTATGAGACCATACGTGTTTGAGACAACAACGATTATGAATATAGAGAGTTTTAGTTCTTCTCGTATTCATTTTCAACACATAGGGACATTTAATGTCTTTAGTTGCAGACTCGTAGGTATGTTTTGCAGACTCGTATGCAAGCACTAAGAGCCACTCAGCTGATCCGGACCCTGGACATCGTCAAGTAAATGTGCCAAAGAGACTATATACGAAATTACAGCTTCCTAGAGTGTAAAATATAGAAATTAGCTTTAAGAGCCACTCATCTGATCCGGACCCTGGGAATCGTCACGTAAATGTCCTAAAGAGGCTACATAGGTACGAAATTACAGCTTCCGAGAGTGTAAAGTATATAAATTACTTATTAAAATGATTTAACCACCGCTTCACAAATCAAACCGTTCTCGCAATATTCGGATCACCTGCCACGAATCAAATCATCGGAACACAAGCTCAATGAAATCATCAGAAATTAACATGCCGTTGCAATCATGTTCACAATGTCAATTATTGAGAATGATCACCTGTGTGTAAACAATTATTCATATAACCATGCTCATAACTCAGCTTGTTGGCCAAGCACTTCGCAGTAGTTAACATAATATGGTTGGATAAATCAAGAGCTTTCGAACGAATGGTCAACGAATTTTGTGGGATGAAAAACGACGAAGTACCATTTCCCTAGCAACGACTCGGTTGTAAGCGGAAATCATCAGAGAACCAACCGTAACGCTACGTGACAATTTTTGGTGCAATGTGCCAGGGCAAAGACATGAAAATGTCAAAAAAAAAAAAAAGCAAAAAAAAAAAAATTCTTCCACTAACTATTGGTAGATTCGGAAGAAAAATCATCAAATCATGTACTCGTTAATGCCGAGTGTCTCACAAATTTGCAGGAAGGCAAAAAACTCTTAGGCGGCTTTCACACTGGTTAGACACGAGACATAAGACATCAGACCAGTAGACACGCGACACTCTTCTTCCAAATCCAACCCATTGAAATGTATGAGAGCTTTCACACTGAAGGGACCCGTGCTTCAAGTCTTCTTGCAACATGAAACAAGTGTCTGAAGAGATCCGGCAGGTTGGAATTCGGAGTAGGTCTCATGGCATTGTGGGTTAGTATTAACACGCGTCTCTAGTCGGTTTGAGTGAGTCACATTTTTCAGTTTGTGTCCAGCCAGCACTTCGCTTCGATAAACAGAGTGTTGTTCATCGTACCTCGTTTCCTTCGCTGTCTCTTTTTTTCGCGTTTTGACGATGTTGCCGGACACATCATCATGTTGATTCAATATCATATTCGTCAAGGCGATAGAAGAATATCGGGGATTGTATGATGTGACAGCAGCACGATATTCAAAGAGGGAGGAGCAAGATAGATTACTAACTTGACTAAATACAAAAAGCAAAAAAAGCTCTTGTGCAGCTCTTGTGTGTGAAAGGACTAGTCTTATGTTTCAAGTCGCGTGTCTACTGGTCTGATGTCTGATGTCTCGTGTCTAACCAATGTGAAAGCCGCCTTAATCAGCAGTCTTCCTCATATTAGGTATGTAACACCGGGTCTGACAGACCCTGACGTTACGTTTTTCTTCACACCATTGGAATTATAAGAGAGTTTTTGAACTTCTCGTATATTCATTATCTCGTATAAGAAAATGGCCTTTCCGAAACGAGAAGAGTTCTTTCTTAACGTGGAAACGCTTTTCGGAATGGGAACAGGCAGCTTTACTCGTCCTCAGCTTTTTCGGAATCGTAATTACTAGACGACAACTTGACCTTTCTCTAGGATAACCTTAACTGCCTAACTTAGCTACTATCATGCAGTCGGCATGGATATACACACCACCCGACAAAATCGCCTGAATTTTCCCCGAACCGTCTTTTGTTGTTAGTTTAACCTTTTTTGTCTTTCTTTCGTGTTTTTTTCGCCGCACCTCAACCAGAAGGGTCAATAGTGGCATTTCGTTCTTGCTTTCGACGTTTCATCGAAGATTTCAGCTTTTTCATTCTCAAGATTTCGTTTCAAGGTTCATTTTACACGTTTTGAAGATTCGTGTTCTTCACGGCTGAATCGTTTTTATATGTTGTAGAGGTAAGTGGTCGTTGTTTCTTAATTCATGGTATATTTTGGAAATTTTTCGCTGTGACAATTGCGTTTTGAGCAGTTATTCACTACTAGAGTCACGTTAACGTCTCTATAAGAGTTCTCTTTCTCTCGGGCTTACAAAAACGCTACGAGAAAACTATACAAAAAAGTTAGCATTCATCGTGCTCGCTCTAACAGCATGTTTTCGTTTTTACGAGAAATACCAATACGAAAAATACAAAAACATTGCAATGATTATTGAGAAAATTCCTGACCGAGAAAAACAAGGCTGGAAAGTAATCGACCAAGAACAAAATTTACCCCCCTCCCATCACAAAACAAAATGTATTGCTTTCCGTTGCAACATGCGTATTCATTACGAAAAAAGCATTTAAAAAAGTTTCGCCCGTGCAGCATGATCTTATGAGCGACTTTTCGAAAAACATCGGATCACAATTATGTTACATGGCTTTGAAATTCGATCATTTTAGTGGAAAGAAATAGTAATTACTAACTTTATGCCACAAAAAGAAAAAACTCGTTCTAAATTCTGCGATTCAACAATGATTTTGGATTTCTAGCTTATGTTGCAGTTTTTATCGATTTTTCAACAGATTTTAATGACATATAAGTACATTTTCAGCATAATTGTGTGCATAAATATGATAATGATCTAGTTCATCGTTGATAAACTTCTTTTGGCTGATATTATACTAAAATAATATATACATAAATTTAACAATGTTTAGCGGTTTTTAGTGGTTTTTAGATTTTTTGAAATTTGACCAATTTAATTCACGTAGAAACTGCTGGCCATCACAGACATCCTTTTATGCCTTGATTTTTTGGCGCAAGAACGGAACATTTATCTCAATACCAAGGAGAGTTATCGCCTAGATTGACACGAAAATTCACTAAAACGAAAAGAAAATAAAAAAAATTCATAAATGAAATATGAATAAATTCAAATGACTTCTGCTGGAAATGAAACTGAATTCATGTCATAGGCAGACGCCGCTGCCCCCCTCCGACAGAAAGAGCTTCTAAACAAGAATATAATGTAGGTAATTGTTTGTTAGTGAAAGATGCCATGCCAACAGGGAAAAAACAACACTACAACGTTTATAACTTTTGCTAGCTAAAGGTGGAACAGTGAAACGTATGTACTTAATATGGTATATAGGCTCCATTTAATAATAATCAGTAGACCATTGATCTATTCAAAAGTACAACCTATCTAATAAGGAAATAATAAATCTTTGTGTAATATTTTGCAGCATTGTTTATTTTCTGACGACGCACAGGCTTCTAGGATCACGGAAACTGACGAGATAAGCCACTAGACACCTTTTACCAGACAATTTATTTTCAATAGTCAACATATTCTCAGGAATAAATGAAACCTGGGTTAATTTTTGAACGCACTCGATAGGATCAGTTATCAGCACCAAACGTCAAATTTGTACAGTGACGAGAATATCATATATTCCTTTTCTCCTTCGTGCTACCGGCAACTACCCCACCGCCCCCACCACACTACCACATTCATTCCACCAATAATTGAATTCTCCCCCTCCGATCTACCAGTGGAGTCCGTGATGACAATCCGTTTAGTGACGGACGGTCAGCATGGCTCCCCTTAGAATCGTCCCCGTTGCAGTGTCCCTTTGACACTCTTTTTGACTGCCGCTAATGACCCTTCCGGTTGAGACGCTGCTTAAATTCTCAAAAGAAAATTGAATTTCATTAAACTTATGTTAACATAAAATTCGAAGGAGGACCCTCCCTTATACTCTTCTTGGAGCCCCAAAGGAATTTGTATTAAATTTCCGAGTGATAAGAAATTCGGTATTTCAAATAATAATCATTACTCGATCAATATAAGCGTTTATTATCGTGAAGTAGGAAATTCAATCACTTAGATTGTCACATGGTTTAGACGCTCAACCAAAGTTTGTCAACCAGTAGTTTCCCAGGGTCAAGAAAGAGACTCCACACTCACGAACCCGATGGGGCTGGGATATATGCCTGTGGCCGATAATTGGCCCATCCCGACGTGCAGAAGGGACCCCTCAAATGGAAATGTCGTGTTGACTCGACCAATTTCCACCCAACTTCCTCGGCGAAATGCTTTACATTAACCAGCCACCCGTCGATCTCCGGAATGATATCCGCCCTGCCCAGTGAGTGGTAACCGCAATCAAGGGAGGCGAGGGCTGTTCCTTCGGTGGCTTGTTTCTTTATTTGCACTTTACTGGAAGTGGTTTAGTGAAACGCGCTTTTAGCTAGGCGTACATAAAACGGTGAAGTTGGTGGTTAATGACCCTTGAAAGTGGATCGACCCGATTCATCACACCCTGAAGTACACCTTCACCCACTTTTATCAGGACTTTTGGCTTTCTCAGGCAATTTATATACAGAACAAGTAATAGGAAGCAGTAAAAAAAAAAAAAAAAAATTGTATCATTCAGCTGATCAAGGTAGAGCCCATCATTTCATTCGACTCATCATCTCCCAGGATAGCCTTCTTAGAATGATCGGACGAGCTCTCTCAGCTGATTAGGAAAGAGCCTCCGACAAATTATCTATTAGTTGAAAGTCTGTAATTAACACCAGGTACCCACCTACAAAGATTCTATGTGCCAGAGTAAGGATATAAAATCTTGCATACAAGTCTGCAAGACATTGACACATTTTATGTCTTAACTTCCCAGTCTAATAATGGTTGCGATCATGTTTACAAAATTAACTAATAAGAATAAACTGTATGTAAATACTTATTCAGGCACTGCGCAGTGGTTAACATAATACGGTTAGATAAATCGAGAGCTTTCCAACGACTGGCGAACATTTATTTTTTATTTTTTTTACTATGATAAATGCCTAAGATACTGTTCCGTAGCAGAAGATTTGGTTGTAAGCGATATCCATCAGAAAAAAGTAACACTTTTCGATTGCGGTAACACTTTTCGATTCTATGTGCCGAAGTGAAGACATAAAATGTCAATAACAGTCGAATTTATTTAAAAATGACATCGCTTTAGCTCTTCGCGGTGTTGGGAAAGTAAAAGAAAATGTTTTGCGGACTGGCCTACAATCACGAAAGACCATTTTCAATTTATGAGGTTTGACGGTGAATGCCTTGGAATCCATAAGCGAACAATTGAGGATTACCCATTGGTATGAAAAATGTTAGTCCACAAGTTATAAATGAAAGTAGTTGTCATCGTGAGAATTTTGTTGATATCATCCTTACTTTCCAACAATTAGTGGTCTGATATTATTATTTTTCAAAGTTTCGTCAAATTGTAAAGTCAATGGGGGGGGGGGGGGGGGGGGGGGGTAGCCGGAAGGAGTGAGATGACGTAGCTTTTTTCCAAAAACTTTGGAAAATCATAGAAACAAAACTTACGAATTTACGAATTGAATATTACAGTTTTGCTCGAAGTATATAGTAGACTTAGCCTAATTAACATGAAACATGAAGGAAGGTACAACCCAGCGGCTGCCCTTAACCAGAGTGTCTAATCGTCGTCGTCTGAAGCTAAAATAAAATCTTGGGGGCGTTTTCTTTTTAGACGGCGTTGTCTTCCTAGCGAGGGGGGATTTAGGGGAATAGCCGGTGTTGACATATCTTTCCTTGATCAGTGCTTCAACTGTTGGGATGTTCCAAGTCTTGGTGCAGATTTCTGTTTCGCACAAACCATTCTGCTCCAGTTATCAATCGAAGTACTCTATTTTGAGTAACTTGTGTCTTATTTAAGTGTGTTTTGGCAGCGCATCCCCATATTTCGCACGAATAAAGCCAAATTGCTCGAATCAGTGTCAGGTATAGTAGCCTTTTAGTGATATAGTAGCCTTTAGTGCCTTCTAGACACTCCATTTTTTAGAGAAACGCCGTGTAAAACTTAAATTATAGTATACATCACACTCTCACTATGCTCACACACATTATAAGTATACATTTAAAATAATATATAAATAAATCGCTTTTTAAGTCGATTAAAGGCATTTGGGGTTTTATTCAATTTCAAATTGACTTAACTGGTAAGTTTCAAAGCTGAAATACCTCAACTCGCTTTTTTGATCTTTTCCAGCGCTACCGATCAATGTCGCTAATGAGTGTTTTGAAGAAAAAACGCTTGAACTTCAACAAATTTAAGTAAGAGTTTTGATAAGAATTTTAAGGGAATACCGAATGTAAAATTTTGAAAACCATAAGAAATATCAATGTTCTTTTAAGTTCAGGAAATTCCGTACAACAGAGGTAGGTACATGGAACCACTTATTGCATAATCACATATTGCTTACATTTTGAACGAGTTTTTCATCAGAGTTACATTCTTACTGTAGACCTACAGCCTTGAACAGCTACTATAACAAAGAGGTTTTGACATGCACAAAACCATTACCCAATTTTTATGAGTACATGTTTTTTCCCCATACGTGACAAAACGATATAAGAAGAAAGTATTATGATTAAAACCAACATCTAGTGATTATCAATTAAGACAATCCGGCATCAGAGATGAATGAAGAAAAGCGTAAACAACTTGTAGATCCCATCTTAGCATTCACCAATCTGTAGACGTGAAGTGAAACTTTTGTGGATAGAATCAAATGAAACAGGTCAGGATCGATTATCCCAATCAGGTTTCTATCAATTACACTAGAGAATAGGAACAGAATCACGAAAGAAGGAATGATATGAAACTGTCTATCAGCATTGTGTCATAACATAATACGAGAAAGTGGCTCACAAAGGAAGCCATTGAATGCGCGTAACGGCAGGTGAAAAAGAACAGAAGCCGTCGCTTTCTAGGTGAGAGTTACATCGGAATGAAAATGGTAAATACGGAACAAGGGAGCGAAGGGGAAGGCACGGAGAAGGAAAAAGAAATAAGAATCGCTCGAAGAGAAAAAAAAAGAAAACAGGAATCGAGGTAAACCGGTCCGACGGGACTGGAAGTAATGGATTCAGAGAGGAAGAGTGTAGTAAGCGTAATAGGTGATGTCACGGTGTAAAGCGCCCAAGTCGAGGTAAGCTGGGTCTCCATCTTCTCAGGTTCAGGTGAGTCAGGGACCCTTGGATTGCCTGGCTGGTGGGCTGCAAGTGTTGCACCTTGGTAGCCTTGCGATACTTTAAAGGATGTTTGGGAAGATTGGGGCCTGGCGCCTCTCGACATTCCTGTGCAACGCTCTGTTCATCCCACTTTTCATTGTAGTTTCCCCTTCCCGGAACGTTTTCGTACACAGGTGTCTGGAAGGCAATGAAGATTTTCTCACGAACACGATCTGCCATATTGACGGGAGTCGTCAAAAACATCCCTAACAAATAGAAAAACCTTACCCCAAAATCGTACCTGTTCCTAAACGTGATTTTTTCATGGCGTAAATATAAATTTCATGGTTGAATAACCATAGTGAACATTTTTCTTCATGGCTCAAATTGGGATATTTTGAACAAGACGCACCAATTTTAGGCTCAAAAATAGAGTATATCGTAGCCAGAAAAATTCACTTTATGAATAACATTGGGAAATATTAATTTTGCCATTATATATAAGCAGAACCACAAAACATTCACTCAGACCCGCTTTGCTTAAAAAGCGGATTTTATTCAATAAATGCGAGCAAAAGACGCCCTTTCTCGGAAAACCCTTGGCATTGACAGGGTTGTATTTTGAAACGAGCGCGTCTCCTTGCATAATGCGTAGTTGCGCCCGAATACATGCTAATGGTGAAGATTGTGTGTGTAGTTTCTATACGAACAAATCCATGAATTATGTTAAAATTTCAAACATTTCAGGGATTTATATCCAGCGCCTCTTTCTTGTTTGTAAAACAGAACCCATTGAATTCCCAGTTTCTGGACTTCTGAGAGAATATTTCTAGACATTCAGGATATTTGGAATTTTTGAATAAAATCCGCTTTTTAAGCAAAGCGAGTCTGAGTAAATATTTTTTGGTTCTGCTCATATACCTATAATGGCAAAATTAATACTTCACAACATGTTATTCGGAAAGAGAATTTTTCTGGCAACAGTTTCCGTATTTTTGAGCCTAAAAATGTTGTGTCTTGTTCGAAATATCCCAATCTGAGCCATGAAGAAAAATGTTCACTTTGCTTATTCAACCATGAATTTATATTTATGGACTCACGAAAAAATCACGTTTAGGAACAGGTACGGTTTAGGGGTAAGGGTTTTCTATTTACTGGAGATGTTTTTGTCGATTATCCGTCAATATGGCAGATCATGTTCGTGAGAAAACCTTCATTGCCTTCCAGACACCTGTGCGTATTCGTGTTTTTCGGATTACTAAGGGTCAGTTGACAGAACTTGGAAATTCAGAGTTCAGAGTAACTCTCTCGATAGATCCGAGTTTTGAGTAACCCTAAAATGCATTCGACAAGTCGGTATCGGAGAGGTTCATCTTGTATAATCATGGATGATGATGTTGTCGGAGTATCGGCATTGTAGCCTTTCGGCTTGCAGACTCTCACTAACAACAACCTGATATTGCATGTTGGCATACAGTCTCCAAAGCAGTCTGGCATAACTGAGTTTGCTAACATGGTCAAACTCGAAAGATTTTTTGCCGGGAAATGGGGAAAAACAAAAAAGAACATCAGAAAGACCGGATGATTGTATGATTGTCACACAGTTGATACTTGAATTAGCAAACATCAAACAAAAAACTATTGAGAAGGGTTGAATAAAAAACGGCCGTAAATTCCAAAGGAGATAGAGCCTTGTTACATGGAAACATAATTACTTCAAACATACAAGCATAATAATAGAACATTTCATAGATATTCATAGAACATTCATAGATATTTAAACACAAGATAAGACGATCCCCATCGAAATGTCATGTCATTTATTGAAATACTGTTGCACCTGTAGAGGGAACATAGATCGTCAACATAAGTGTTAATGACGTGTTATTTGGCATCAATGAAGTAAATGGACTCTCAAACTACGACCATCCAAACAGCTGACATACGTACGACGAAATTCCCTTTTTCGAAATCGAAGCCAATTATAAGTTATAGGGCAGACAAGTGAGTAAAGCGCATATAGCGTAAAACGTGTTACGAGTATGAAATTATACTTAGATAACTCTGTGCCACAAGCCACAATCAATAATTATCAATAGACCTGTGATCTGCGCAGAAGAGCCTTTATAATACAGGCATCCTACATATAGAAATACCTTTCTGTAGCAATTTGTAGCGTTTTGAAACTTCGCTTACCCCAATGTATTAGAAACCGTTTGATTAGTACATGAAAATATTTCCAAAATTAAGACGTTATTGCAAGGAGAAAGGAAAATAAACAAAAAGGTCCTAGAAGGAAAAGATCTATTAACATGAGACACATTTTGATCGGAAACATAAGATTTCATTCCTATAAAGAACGAATTTTCATGCATAAAATGACAAGACGTTTCACATAATGAATGCTCCTTGTAAGTTATCAACCTCTTATAGATCTCCCTGATTATATCAACTATAATGAAAACAATCGGAGTTGTATATAGTCGGAATTCGGCCCAAGGGGAAAGAAATAATTACAAAATCATTGTAATCATTGTATTGACGTTTCGGTCACCATTCTGTGACCATCATCAGATAAGTTAAAAGCTTTGCCCTCAAAGAGGGTAGGAACCGACCATATTTGTCTCTCGTTTACCGCTTTTGGTAACGGTAACAATACATAACCAATAGGTAGCCATAATACATAATCAATCTACCTACTGTTTCGACGAAGAAAGAAACGAAATGTGTTTTCTTAAATGATTGCAACCAGTGTTTTTGAATTATTGTGAATTATTCACTGTTTCACATTTACCAGTTATACACAAAAAATGTTTAACAGGGTATTATTTTATTTGTATTTTCATCTTTAATCAAAAATGTACTTTATTCATTTAATTTCATCGTGAGTGTTTATTAAGAGGTTTTTAGTTCTAAAGTAAATTTGAAAAAAAAGAGTGTATTATTATTTAATCCTGTGTTTACAATATAAGTGTATAATTTATAAATAATATTACATCACGAGGACTTAAGTCCTCCTGCGCTTTACGTTTCATTTCCTGCCTTTTTCGATATAATTTTGCCAGAAAAATTACTTACCTACCTATAATCACCTTATTTTTTGTTAATTTTATTTTTTATTTATTTTTTGTGTGTACATGGATGTTTGGCAACCAAGCTAAAATTTGTGCAAATAATAATAATGTTTTTCATGTTTATTTTTACATACCTCATATAACGTGTGGGGCTATAACCAATAAAACTGCTAGTTTTTCAAGGTATTTTTTCAAAAAATTTCGGTATTTCGGGGGGGGGGGGGGGGGGGTACTCCCGGTAGAGGACTACCGCCCCCACCCACGAAATTCTATTAATCCGTCACTGCCTCAAAGAGGACAGTGTCAAAAACAGGAGGTTTTATAAACCTCATAAAATCGCTAGAACCAACAAGCCAAACAACTTCATTTGGGGAAATAATAATACACTTGGAGAAACAATTGTAATATACTTTACAATTAATATGAAAATATGCAGGGAAAAATAATTAAAGGTGTCACAATCCCGAACTTCAACTTTATTCTGACATAAGTTTCTAATCAACAATGTCATCTGTTTCTATGTTGTCAAGCAACATAAAGTTCAGATGTTTAATTAACAATAGAGGTTGTTACAACAATATTTTGGTTAGCAATTTTAAAGGGCCAAAAATAAGATACATAAGGGCTCTAGCCTGGCTTGGTCAATACAATGATTACAAAGATTATTTCTTTCTCCTTGGGCCGAATCCCGAATATATACAACAATGAACAACATCACGGCCGATAAAACCTCTATCACACAAAAACAATCAGGGCAATCAATTTCGGTCAATTTTATAGTACTGATACAATATAAAAGACTAACAGCTTCATATTTTTATACATTTCAGAAAATAGTTTTTGGAAAATGTGCTAACCGGAAGAACACTGCTGGGGAACGAAGGCTGAATGGAATGATAAAACGTTAGCCAGACAGAAATTACGAGGAAACGAGAATGCGTAAAATTAACCCCAGGGGCCTAAGAAGAATTGGGATTTTCACGGTGAGGGATTGCGAAAAGAGGAATTTACGGAAATGCCAGACGCAAAATGGAGTCGGGGCTTGATGGATTGGGGTAGCGAAGGAACCGAAACGAGCTAGGGAGAAAATACGGCGAACCGAGAAAATAGAGTAAAGGAGGGATCGGGAGAGAAAAAGGGAATTCCTGTGCTTTTAAAAGTCGTTAAGTTCCTATGCTTTCTGTATCAGTGTAAAGAAGGAAAAATGTAATTTCCGTTCGGCGGCTGTAAATTAAGACCGCTGTGTTGGAAGGTCCCTCCCCATTAGTATTCAGAAAGGATAGCCTCTACCCGAGTCCCTTCCTCGTCAGTAGGCGAGGGTTTCACAATACAAGTCGGCTTCGGAGGAAGGAAATTGTGGGGCAAACTCGAATGAGTTATTTCATCCAAAAATGAACTCAGTTGTCCAGAGGAAATGGCAAAACCCGAAGAATTTTATTGTATTTTTATGGTTTGAGTACCCTTTGAGTTAAACTATGGGGCTGAGAGTTTATTCTTGATCACTGCAAAAATGCGGTACGATTCCAATTTTGAAATGGTGGCTCTAGCAAGCTTCAGACTGCCCAACATATAGGTATATTGAAGCGAATACTTTATTGACACGAATACAACCCATAAAAATAAATCACGGTCATCAATTTCAACAGGGCGTTCCTCCTATAATATGCGAAGCCTTGCTAATATTACCTAGCTTCAGAGGGACGTCCTTAAAGTGAATTCAACGATTGGAGCCCAACCTATTTGTCTCAAATCTATTTCAATAGGACGTCCCTCTGAAGCTAGGCAATATTAGCAAGGCTTCGCATATTATAGAAGGGACACCCTATTGAAATTGATGACCTTGACGCATTTTTATGGGTTGTATTCGTGTAATCACCGATAGACGAATACGATTCCACAAATACGAATACAACTGCAGTTGACTCGGAATCAACAATTAATTATCGCGATTATGATCGAATTCGTATTCGACGATAAGATTATGCCCAAAACTGTCAATCAATAAATTATCGCATTAACTAAAATGTTAAAGACAAAGATTAGCAAGCGAAGAGATCGGGCTGTTACTAGCTAGTTAATAATCAATTAACAAGATGATTATAAATATCTTAGTTTGATTATGTAATCTGCTTTATATTAATGTATGTCACTATAAATGTAGATATTATTGAAGTCGATTTACAGTGAGTAATGTTTAGACGTAGTGACCAAAAGCAAACCCATATTGTGACCATTCTAGCGAGAGTGAGTACTTACAACTGATAGGAAGTTAACTACAAGAATGTCGACCTCCGAGATACGTCAGGTAATTCAATGCCTTGACGTAGTCACAACCAAACTTCAAAACTGCGACTGCATTTTGAAGGAACATACAAATGTAGGAACATACAAATGTTTTGAATTCACAGAAGCTTGCTTTGTCGCAAGAAATTTCTAACAGCCAACAAACTATGTTGCTCATACAAAAAAATAATAAGAGAATTGACAGTGTAGAAGAAAATCTAGCATTATCTGAAAAAAATGATACGAAACAGAACCGGCACACGGACAAGAGAAACGATCTTATTCTTCATAACGTTCTAGAAGGGAAAGAAAACATGAATATTCTAAGAGAAAGGTGATGGACACTTTTAGAAAGGAATTAAATTGCGTTCTTGAGGAATATGAAGTTACAGTAGTAAGACGATAAGGCACCATCCAACCTTCTAGGAGTAGACCAGTTCACATTCATTTTCCTAATAATTTCTCTAAATCTAAAGTACGCCAGAACATTTACAAGTTCAAGGAATCCCAATTTAATACATCCAAGTTCTACGACAGACGAACACGGGAAATTAGGAAGCATCTCATGCCCAAGTTGTTTCAAGCAAGAAAAGACGGGAAGCATGCCATCTTGATTGGAGAGGAACCACTGGTTGATGGAAAAAACTTATCATTCTCTATGGACGAAGTAAGTAAGAGGATTCTACATCTAATGGGTCAGAAGTGGAGATTATTTGAATAATCCTCCTCTTTCCCCTCCCAACATTTCCAGAAAACAGGTCATGAAGAAGATGAAAATCTACAAAAGATAGAGCGAACATCAACACCGCTTTGGAAATTTTGGCAATGACTCGGGATTAATATTGAAATTTGACAGTGGAGTGAAGGCATTATTGATTGTGATCTATGTTAACTATGCAGTGCTCATTTATTACACTTGAATTATGTAGACGTATATAAGTAATTATTTGATACATCATACGTAAAAGTCTAACATTGTTTGTTGAGGCAGAAATGAAGACAAGATATCATGTGCTATTTTTAATATGTGTTTAAGGAACTCCTTGTAATACCTACGGGATATACAATAAAATTGAATTGAATTGAACTGATAGCAAGTTCTCATTGTTGATAATATTGTAGGATACTACATATGTGATCGTTGTTTGCAATCAATATTCGCTACATAAAATATGAACATAAAACCGTGAAAATTATTGTACGCATCACCCAGCTTGGAGAATGACGAATAGGAGGATTAAAACGCGCTGACCGTCACAAAGATGATTTATCAAGTGTTGACACCCGCAGTCGCGAAACGGAATCTGATAGCGGCCGATATATTCTCGTAATCAGACGAATAAACTATCATCTCATAACACAAATAACCGGGGGTGATTTGTTGCAAGGGATATACGATAGTCTTCTCTAAGAGCTTCTATTATGGAAAAGTATTCAAATTCCGTGGAAGCGAAGAGGGGCGTAAACACTACGTTGGACGTCCTCTTGCATAATTTTATGAGCCTTCAGCGTCGCCTACAGTATCAAATAACGCGTGTTGTAATCGGATTATGAGCAGCGTAGGAAGAAATTCAGAGGAACGGAATACGCTAGTAATGAATATTCTGATTTTATCCATTGTAACTTCAACATAGAATAAACTTTGCGAACTACGGTCAAGGTTGGAGGTGACAATATGCAATGACGAATTGTGCTAATTCCCTTGAAAAACCTCCGGTTCTAATAGAGAAATAGTTTTCATATTCTGTCATTTCAATGATATTAATTATCTAAATAATAACCATGTTCTTTATACAATCGTATCGGCTAATATTATTCCAATGGAATTCTCACTTCATGAAATCGAGTTTATAACAACTTTTGTCACTAATAATTGATGGACTAGTAAAGCGTAGGTAAGCCATTTTCATATATTAAACATATATATATATATATATATATATATATATATATATATATGAAACCAATTTCTCATTAATTTCTTTTGACTTTTTAGCATGGAACATGCTTTAGCCTAGAGCTAACTGCCCGAAAACGTTAAGCGGAAGTGTCACGAAATTTTCTTATGATTTTCACGTACAAGCAAGCCGTTGCTGGGGAAATGAAACTTCTGTAGTTTTCACCGGACAAAAATCGTTCTCCCTTCGTTGGAAAGCTCTCGATTTATCACGCATTTCTTTCGTACGTGTTTTTATATTAATGTCGTAGTTTAAATTTATTTAAGTTATAAATGGATATAGAAAACAATGGCGCTTGTTTTTTAGTCACTTGGTTGAGAAGTTAATCTTGGTTACAGTAATTGTAGACGCGCACCGTAACAGAAAATTACCTACCTGGTTACTTTCCTTCTAACTTCGATTAGTAAAGCATTTATGTCGAAGTTTTAAATTTATTTACATTTACGAATTAGCGGGAAGAAAGCATGTTCCATGTTTTAGCATTTTAGCCGAAGGCTCAAAGCGGAAAGCAACCGGAGGATCCAGAGGGGCAAAGCCCCCCTGGCGGGGTCAAGGGGCGGAGGCCTTTGCGAGGCCCGAATGGCCGAGTTTTTACCCAAAACTATTTTGAAAATTTAAGAAATCGCCTTCGAAATAACTATTTTTGCAAACTTTCAGAGAGGAAACTGGTCGACAAAATTTTCCGTTTCCATGTTCGCAACATTTGCTAGTTCAAAATGTACACAGATTCCATATGAACTGAAAGTTTTCCGAAGGGTTAAGAAAATAAAAAAAAACGCTGCAAATTATTACACAAAGGTTTATTATTTCTGTATCATACAGACCTTCTACGTAGAAAACTGACCGTAATTATTTAGCCTCACTCATAGTATATTTACTAGTTATCGAAACTCGGGGCATCGTGCGTCCAATATTTGGTTCACTCGTTCACTGCATTACAGCTCCAGGACCCCATAATTTTACGCTTTATAGTAAAGTTGAGGAAAAAAAATAATAATAAACGGGGCCGTCTAGGGACGCCCGTAGGAAGCGAAGCTTTATATCATAAAGCGTAGAATAGAATTATGAGTATTTTCATACTCATAAAAAATCTCTTCTAATTGGAATTAATTTCACCACACTCTCTCTCTCGCCTTCCCTCCCCTCCCTTCCCTCTCCCCTCCCATCCCTTCCCTCTCACTCCCTCCGCCTCCCTCGCCCTCCCTTCCCTCTCACTCCCTCACCCCTCCCCTCCCTCCACTCTCTTCCCTCCCACTCTCCTAAACTCCCTCGCCCTCCCTTCCCTCTCACTCACTCCGCCTCGCCCTCCCTCTCACTCTCTCTCCCGCCCACCTTCTCCCACCCACAAGGCGTGCGCGCGTTCGTCAGTCTTACCACACAAAGCATCGAAAAATACACTTTTTCGCCCGTTTTTGGCCCATAGCATCTATGCGAGTAAAGCGATCGGGATGGCTAAACGTTAGGACCAACTAGACCCCAAATGGAGTCTATGTGCGAAAGAACGGGTTTTTAAAGTTAATTCTTAGGCCTTTTATGGCCTAAGAACATGCCACACAAAGCATCGAAAAATACACTTTTCCGCCCGTTTTTGGCCCATAGCATCTATGCGAGTAAAGCGATCGGGATGGCTAAACGTTAGGACCAACTAGACCCCAAATGGAGTCTATGTGCGAAAGAACGGGTTTTTTAAGTCAATTCTTAGGCCTTTTATGGGCGGACGGCGAACGGCGGACGGACATTTCAAATTTGGATTCTACGCACCTTGAAACGTAAAGTGACAAAGTTTGAAGGGGGATTATAAAAATTTTTTGCTACACGATCACATAGGCTTATTATTGAAAATAATAAACCAAAATGAAACAACGTCCTGGGAAGTTCTTTATTTTTAAATCGCCCGGACGGCAAAGTTCTATTCTATTTGAAAATGACCCAGGTAGATGTTTAATTTTATCTCATTAATTTTCAGATGGTGGGAACTTCACTTGTTTATTCTGTGTTCTGTGGAGAACGCCTTTAAATAACGTCTATAAATACGTTAAATAATGCGATAATAATAAATTACAATGAATAATAACTACGTGTAATAATTAGGTATAGATCGGTGAAATCTGCGTTGAAGGGCTATCTAATACAGAAATAGGTAATAAACCTTTGTGTGATAATTTGCAGTTTTTCTATTAGAAGTGCCTTTTTCCTCCGTTGACTAATGACCCACGCATTTATTTTGTATTTTTGAATGAAAATAGATCACTTCCAAAAAAGTCGGAAAATACCCGCCGCACTGAATTATTACATTATATTTGTGCGAGTAGATATTATATAAAGTTGTTTTTTCCCTTCTGTGATTTTTCAAAATTTTGAAAAAGCCTGCCCTGTGTGACGTCACCGGTATACAAAAATTTGAAAAAAGGTAGGGAAAAGGATGAAATCAACTTCTATTTAAAAATATAAAAAGGACCTTTTGCACACGAATGAGTACATTGTCATATGAATTTATAGGGGAGAGACATATCAGGAAGGTAGACGTGCGACGTACACATCATTATCATTGACATCTTGAGGGTTCGACGACCGTTCCTTTGTAGTAACGGACCCTTCACGCTCGCGGGGCCATCCGCTGGGTTCCCACCGTCCTAGTTAGCCATTTCAATTACAGGTTCAACCTTCCTTTGTCCGCCTATTAAATCGAGCGGTTTTGATCATTTACTCTCAACATGTGGAAAGTAGGTTGGAAGACTCGTACCACCAAAAGAAGGCAAAAACGTCTGCCAAGTTATGTGTGGACCATAGCTTCCTCGTTTACCTATCATCTTCTCCCAACTATCATCCAAATTTAAGCGAACTCGAACGACTAGAGAGTGAAAAGATGGAACATGATGATTAAGGAACAAGGATTTCACATAGGCGCATGCGCAGTAGTAATAATGATACAATCATGATGAAATTCCGTCTAACCTCTAGCCCGCACATTCCCTGAAAATGTCATCCAAATCGGATGAAAACTGTGGAAAATAAGCTTGTTACAAGATTTTGCGGACACACGACAGACACACACACACAGACAGACAGACACGGAACCAAAGTTGTTCAGAATGATGTAAAACGTAAAATGCGAGTGGAAATTTTGATTTTGGAGACCAACATTTTTTCCCCCCGAAAGTGAAAACAACGCTTATGCTATCTATCGGTAGATTCGGAAACAATTATAAACGGTGCACCCCAGCCGTATTTTAACACGTTCTGGGATCACTAAATAACTATATTAGTTTATAATTCGGAAAATCCTATATTTAGGAGAAAAATCTATGGCTGTGAAGCCTTGATCGGCAGGGTAGACAGGTGCTGTTTCCTATATTGAAATAATTACATCACTCACACACGCACGCACAAATTTCTATTTAATGAATTTCCGTGCAACGGGGATTCCTTGCGTTTTTAACTTCAATGCGAACTCGGGGAATGATAACTGGTTAGGATTTTCGTTCTCCACATTAAGACGTCAAATGGTTAATCCTAATAATACTGCTGCTTAACCATTTTTGGTTTATTATCGACAATAATGAATCTTTATATTACCTTCTTGTTCCATCCACCCTATTAATAGAATAGAAAAAGGAGTGTGGACTTTCTTTTCATGAGTACTTTAATTAAATTAAATCATACAATAGGTCCTGTAATAGGTATGATGTTTAAATAAATAATTAATTTAACATTAGAATACGTTTGAATAGTTAAATTTGACTCTTATCAATTTTCAAAATCCAGTTCAATTCAATTTTATAAATGTGCAGCTCTGTTGAGGCTTTCCATACCTAGTGAGTGAAATTGTAATTGTTTACTGCGCCATAATCAGCTACTAAATAAATAACTTCACCAATCATTTGTGGATCCACCGTTTTCTCCCCTCTTTTCGAAATAATAATCATTATTGCCGTTAGTCTACCTGTGTACGAAACGCAGCTGGCTCCACCTACAAAGTAAACGCTGAACCTCCAATGAGGAGGCTGTTCCTTACAACCGTTTCCTTAACTCCACTTCGTTTTCCTTTTCTTTGGCTTCTCAAAACAGAGAAGACGGGCTCTCAAGTTGGTTCAATCCTCCTTACCCCAATACGGCCTTCCCCTTAAAGTTTGCGAAATCGATCTTTCACAAACTCTCTCTCCACTTCAGCTTTACCAGTCCGCGCTTCTAATTTGACTTCTCACGCCCAATTCCCAACTTTTGGCTTTTCCTTGGAAAGCTTGATTACCAAATCTACCCATTGGGATATCAGTGATTATCTGATTCAATTAAAGGCCATTAAAGTTAGGTCCCGTCATTTTATTCAGTCGTCTGGCAAGGTACTGTTAATCATCACAGTGAACGATTGAGTGTTTGATTGAGCAGGGACTTCTACTCTAATTCAATTATTTCCATACACCCAATAAAGTTGTTGTAATTATTATAAGCATTTACATTTCGGATAATGAATTATACCACAAGCCTAATCACACCCCAAGATGTACTGTAAAGTAAAGATGTACATGTATATAATGTGAATTGGGTCAACCATTAAATTAGTAGCCACTTCAGTCAAGTTGGTGTCTAGTTTAGCAAATCATAAATTATGCTTGCATGTAGGTCATTGGAATGGACTAAAAGGGAAGATTTAGAATAGGGTGGTTTCTAAATTTTAATGCAGATAAAATTGTCAGTGAATGGGCTGTAGATGGTACCGTGCCTATTTCATTGTTCTCAACTCATCAGTCATTCTGCGCAAGCGCAAACATAAATTGCATTGATTATTAATATTTCGTTTCTGAATTGACAAATTATGACGTTTCACATTACTTCTTGATTTACTCTTTTCCGCTATTGACTTTTTTAAGATCATACAACTTTTTAATAATCTATACATTCCTGATACGTAAACAAGGATGCGATGTGCCATACCCAACTTGGCAGACTTATTTGTGACTTTTCCTACAGATATAAGAAACCAGAATTTTATATGTTGTTCCTGAAGACACAACATCTGTGTCTGACAGGCTGTTTTACTTGTAAACATTGCATAATAGTAATACACATACATCAGTTCCCTAATATGATCTTAGTTACAAACCCATATTATGAGGAAGATCCAGACAAAAACTTTAGACCGATTTCAGTAAATTCATTTAGCTGTCGAGGCGTTAGAGAAGGCACAAAATAATCTTCATCAACCACTAGTGCAGGAAATATAGCACTGGTTAGAATCAAATTCGACGCGTAGACCAACGTACGTGAGGAAGGTTGGGAGATCGAAATGCGGGGTTGCTTCACAGAGTCGATTATTAATGCAAGAGGGCGAGCCACGATTCCTTGCATCACCTCAACATACCTGACTCGTCCCATCACGTCCCAGGATCTATTAAGTATCTGGAAATCTCGGCATTCGACCTTAACTGCCTTCGCTGTTTTCATCTTCCTCAAAGAGAACCGAGCGGGTAACAGAAAAAAAAATTTCCACATCCAAAGAACTTCGTTACATTCTTGGATATTAAACTATACATAAAACATCATATTTGTTCATTCAGGGCCCGTTTGTCAAATACAACGGTAACTTCCAGACAAATCTCAGGCAGTTACCTAGAGAATACCGCAACCTATCGAACAAAATTTGGTAGGGTATTTATCAATCAATTTTATGCCCTCAGATAGCTACCTACAGATAGGTAACTGCTCAGATAACTTCGTCTGTGGGAAAAAGGAAAACCACTACTACAACAATGATTTCCCGCAAAATAGCCTCACAATACTGGTATTTTTAGTTCTTTGTGACGTCCATGGGTAAAAAGTAGATAGGTATAGCACAACAGAACAACAACACTCCTGTCCTTTCGGTTTCATCTCTCATACCAAGGGATCTCGATTGTCAATGATGCTACATTATGGTACATTATTAAGTAGAAACTAGAACTAGCCACCAAGATCATAGAATCTGAACGTAAGGAGAAGATTTGTGATCGGCGATATGGAATAGTTTTTTCTATCACTGCTCGATTCTAATTTCCCTTCAATCAACTTCAGCAAAAACATCGTCGTTTCTTTCTATAGTCGGAAACGGGTGTGAAAGTCGACATCATCGAGTAAATTAAAATAATCCGGACGTGGACGAACCGTATAAGGTCTTCGTTTGTTTTCTAGGAATTGAACGATTTCCTCATCCGAAAAATCGGAATCAATCAAGTCAACTTCGTTGTACATGTAATATGACTTTATATTAATATAATAGTATATATTATATTATTATTACTACTACACGTTATAACCTCCCTACAAAACGGTATCCACCAGATAATTCGCTAACTGAGGGAGATGAGTCTCAGGTAAGGATACCAAGCAGATAGCGGTATTTTGCAGGTAAATATGAGTTGATAAACAGCCAACGAAAAGTTATCCGAGGCCGCTAGTTACCCAGAGTTTGCCTGGGGTTTATCTGTGATTGATAAATGGCCCCTTAGTGGATAGTACGGGCAAAGGTGACCACCTATCTATTAATGTATTTCGTGACTCAAGCTAAATACGCTAGACAGTGCTTCAAATGTACCATGAACTGATCCTCACTTTTACCTATACGTTACTCTGGAAAAAGTAGCTGATAATGCCAGCGCACAATCAGCATTATCCTGAGCGATGCGACAGGTCGGTATCCGTTAGGCTGACCTGCCATAGATCTTTGTTCCCCAACACTATCCTAACTCAAAATTACCCATCTACTGCAATCTCTATCTCTATTATTTATAGAAATGAAACTCTGTCTGTTTGTTTGTTTGTCCATGCTATACACGGCCAAACTGCTGAGTGGCGGGAGTCTACGAGTGGGGGGATCTTCTAGGGATTTTCCGAAAGGGTGTATACCTAAGCGATTTTAAAATTTTCTAATCCCACCCGAACCATGGGCTGTAAAGCGGGAGCGGATGGGAGCCCGCTTCCCCTTCCCCTAAATCTACGGTTTCGTAGGTTTTTGTACGAGGAAGACGACGGCGCGATCGGATTTTGAAAAGGTATCGGGCATGCGTCAAAGAAATGATTGAGTACGGACCCGTTTTCTCGAAAATTCCGACGAAAAACTTCGTGTTTTCTCATTAAAATATTCCCCAAAAAGAGACAGTTTTCGGGATGGTGTTTGCGGGCGAATTACAGTTTTGATTCCGCCGAATGTGAATCCGAAATCGGATATCGAAAAAAGTGACGGGAAGTTGGACAAAATGCGAGGGGAAGGGAGACGAAGCAATTAAAATGAAAAGTTAATTGAGCCCGCCGCCGTATCAGGAATCTGCAAATAAACTTTTCGTCGTTCCACGTAGTTTTATAACTTACTTAGAACTTTGTATTCGGAACCTCTTGAAGGAAGGAACCTCTCCGATTGAAAGACATTTCAACAGAATAATAGACGGGGTAAAGGAGAGCCCTTCTACGCAGATAAAATAATGGCCTATTATTATTAAATCAAATAAACTTTTCGTGGTTTCACGTAGTTTTATAAGATTTAGTTTGTTTGTAAGATATTCCAACAGAAAAAAACGTCTGCCAATTGGGGTGGGCAGTGTAACTTCCTCACGCGAGCGAAGAAAGCAACATCCCTAAAGACGTTAAACCTATCCTTAGTGATCTACCGTTTCCAATCATTCTACAAGTTTCACTCGACAGTAAAAGACCATCGCAGCTATACAGGGGGCTTGACATAATAAGTTATGATTTATACCTTTTCATTAATTTATCACTTCTGGCTTAGGTACTTATATATGAAAGTATTATGTATTTTTTTGGTCCCACAAGCAGCGTACCCTTTTAAAAACTCAAGCATAGAAACACATAGTGACAAATTCGTTCGCGGAGGAATCCTATGAATCCGTACCTTTTTATCTATTCTAAATGACCCAAAGGTGTTCCATTTCAAATTTCAGCAGCGCATAGGTCGACTACTTCAAGTACCCATAACGTGATTTTCGTAACACAATTTTGTGGTGGTCAAGCGAAAGGACATCATCATTCAAACAGCTAACAGATAGAATATTCCGATTACGCTAAAATTTATTTGAAATCGGTGTAGAACAATGCTTGTAGTAGCAAGGAGGAATGATGAAATTCGGGAAGCCATAGGTCTATAGTAATAGCCGAGGAGAATTTAAACTTTATCGAAGGTATTTACCCAAGTGATATTCAATTAATCTAGAACGGACGGTGATGATTTTTGAGCTGATGCTTCAATAGCTACAAAATTGAAAACTCCTCCATGACATTAATTAATCGAAATTATATAAATTATGCCACATGAAATTCATATTGTAATCCCGTTCCTGCCCAATCTAAAAAAGTTGATCACACATCGTTGATTGTAACCATTTTCGTTCGTCAAGTGATACAGTCACTCACAAACCACCAAGATTGGTTGTAGAATGTCATTGAAGGAAGAGGACGAAAGGACAGGGAAGCCTCAACCAGTTGGATCCTCGTCAAACCAACCAGCGGACCGACCGCTGCCGAACGAGGGCGTCTTCAGTCAGCCCAACTTTGCCAAAACCGTCACATCACTCATCGGCAACAACGTCAAGGTCAAAACCAAGACAGGATTCACTTACGAAGGTATTTTCACAACTTTCTCGCCAAATTTCGAAGTGATCATAGCCCTGAGTCACGAAGTGGACCAAGACGACCCTTTCTACAACAAGGTGGTCAGCGACACGATCATTTTCAATTCCGAAGACATCGTCAGTATTTCGTGCGTGAACGTTAACCTCAAAGAGGCTCTCGACCTGTCGCAGAGAATGGAAATAACTGGAGATTTCCCAGAGAAGACGGAGCCCGGTGTGTGGGAAGGACCCCGTCCCAATGATGATGTCCCATACGTCGACGAAGGATGGACTATCAACCATCTGAGATCCGCTGAACAAGCTTTGGATTTCGGTGACAGCCTCAAAGGATATTCCTTCTATTCTCGATCTGACTTAGGAAAGGATGTAAAAATCGGGGGAAATCAAGATGAATACATGGCAAACAAGGAAAGCGGTTTATCAAATAGGGAGATCCCATTGCACAGCTCTGGGGATCCAAGGGTGGAGTATCCAAAACCCCAAAGGAAACCAAAGTTTGGCGATAGCCATACGAATTCTGATGATTTTCCTGAGATGCAGCAAATCAGCGACAAAGCATCCAATTTGAACCCTTATGCCAAACCATTCACCCCCATGGATACTCCTTGTGACAAAGAAACCACTTTGAGTACCGGCGTGGGGTCTTTGGCAACTGTGGTCCTCCCGACATACGTCGTCCCTTCAAGCACTCCCACGGAAACTGCACGCTACGGAAAATCAGACACACAGAGCATCACTGGAGCTCCACCTTCTCTCCTCGGAACTGGTTCTTTGCAGAATCAGTATATGCCCTACTCACCGTACGGAGACGGCTACGACGAGAAGTTGTACTCATCGTACGACAACCTTCCACTGAGTGCTCATGAGTACCCGCAGTACTATCCCCACCTACAGTACATTCAATACTTCAGGAGATTCTACTGAAGATACTTACATAATGTACCTATATTCGTTGGATAAACGATTTATTGGCTTAGATAGCAACCTTGAACCACAATGATATCGTTCATTCTCATAAAATGCATCAGGATAACAGAAATAGACGTCATAACAACTACAAATCTTTTTATTTTAAACTCGTTATCGTTATTATGGAGGTAATACCAAAGCGAAATATATTGAGCATTGTCAATAATCTACCATATTGGGTGTGGTCACTTAGATTCCTAATTCATAACATGACCGTACAAATTATTGAAATGATTGAATGAATAAGTGAAACAGGAAGAATTTAAAAACAATATTGAACAATGAGTTTTTTATAAAGACGCATAAATTCAAGGAAATGCAAAGAAATGATTCATTAGTAAATTCGTTGGGTTGTAAAAGAAGGACGAAAATTCGTAGGGAACCATCTTCACTGGAATCCACACAATCACTGAACATTTATTCAAAAACAGCTATCAATTGTTAGGAACACTTTAGGTTTACGCTTGCGAGTTATCCAATAATCTCATCAAGACCCCATTTCTCACAATCCCTGAAAATTTCATCGATATCGGATCAAAACAAGGATTGGTGTTGTTTCTAAATGAGGCATGCGCAGAGGCTAACTATAGTCCAGCAGCAGTCGTTACGAGACTCCGCATGTAGCTACATTGTTTTTGAGGAATCAACGCTGATCAGAGCGCCCCAAGAGTTTTTGACCAACCCCAAAAACAAGCAGCGTTTGATAAACTCTGCACTGCTTTGGATAGCCAAGGGATTGAAACGAAAAAATCACCAGAGAATACTGACTACCTCATTATAATGACTAACTCTCTTGCTTGCACTTCTCAGCATTAGAGCGAGGAGTTCGAGCACGCCACAACTGCTGGAGAGGAAGTCAACCTGTTGGTACTCCAATGGGCTCCCGCAAGCAGAATTTTAGGTACGGAGACATCGGATATATTCGGAATCAGCAAAATATCCTAAAATAATAGGTCATAAAATAATTTTGTCCACCTAGAATCGGTTTCTAGAACACTGCGCGTCATGTTAAGTCGAACGTCACAACTTCTACGTGTAGGTAACAAAAGATGCAACTGGTTGAAAGCTTGACAAAAAACAGAAATTTAAATATAAACGTATGTATACATACCAATTTATTTCGAACACAGAAATTCTAGGTCCCTTGAAGTATGAGATATGCACAATACGATTCACGGGACGGGCGATCGTTCATTTGCATCCCATCAGGCGATTCGGAACGGTTGGACACCCTGACTTATTTACGACCTGAGGGATCTGGTTCTACACAGACGCGGCTGCCATTTGAGATGCGGTTCATGGGAACGACTCTGTATTTCACAATACTCACCTAAACTTACGATCATCAACATTTCCAAGGGACAGATCTAATTCCTATAGCATCCGGAGACGAGCTATCATCAAACCTCATAGGAATTTTTCCATGTAGATCAGTGTTATTGGCTCAAAGCGACAATTATAGAGAGAATAACCAAAAATTTAGGTCATCACGTAAATTTGTTAATTACAGCATCTTTTTCTGCAAATGATGACAATATGGAAAGATAGGGATGACTTTATTTCTTGCTTTTAATAGTGGCGCAGTAATTTTTTCCTGGTTCAAAACAAGCAACAGCTCGTGAGAATGACAGGCAAATTCTAAAAATGTGAAAAAATTCTTGATAGTTCTTTGTGATTATTTCCAAAACATGAATATGCCATTGAACTATTACATAGTCTTCTTCAATTCTTCAATTTTTGGAGCCTTGAAGTTACCAAGTGCGTTGTTCATACATAGACTAAAGGTTGAAAGATAAACAGTGGAATAAACAGGAAAGCTTGAGACAAGAAAACCATTGAAAATTGTACCTCTCTCAGATTCACACTCAGACATCGGACGAAGGCTTCGCGGAAAATGGTTCCAATTAAATAGACGTTCAACATCACGTCCAACGTCTAAATCCTAGATGGCATCACCAGTGCCATCTAGGTTTGATTCTTCTTCATAGTCGCCTCCGTAACATCATTTTAGGCGTAAATCTGATCTGTTTGTCCAACTAATCTGTATTTTACTAAGAGGGTTGATTAAGGATATTTTTTATTTTTGAAATGCGAGCTTGCGAGCATCCAGACCACCGAACTATAAAAATCAGTCTTATCTATTACGAAAGCCTGTTTCATTATACGGAGGCTGATTATCGTTTATAAGGAGCCCGGTTTATTATATAGAGACTGGTGGTGGGGGATATGACGGTGCTCTTGAACGCCAAGTTTCCAATTACGCTTATCTGTTCACTGAGGAGGTTACAATTTTTATCAGGTGATAGTAAACACCGGTTCTATCATTTGCTAACAAACTTATGAAAATAGAGTGGCCTCACAGCGAAATAAAACGAAGAGACGCCCTTGCCCCGCCTAACCCTATCTAATTTACAAAGCATTACACTCAATAATTCAAATCACAGTGATAATAATAGATTGAAATATATAGATAGAACGAATGAATAGTATTGAATAGTGCCGAGAAACACTGATTAGGTACCTAGCATAATTTTCAATCGTGACCTGCATTGCTTGGGTAAATCGGATAGCCTATCTTGATTCCAACTCCCACTGAACATTCATTAATGTGAAACGGCGGCCTTTGTGCAAGCAAGGGCCTCACTCTTTTGTAACTTGGTGGCCCTTTAATTACGGTGATGGCGAAGACCTTTGAGGGAAACGGTTTTAATGGAGACGACGGAAAATGCGTAAGTTGATTCGAGGAAGCTTTTGAAGACCTGTGTGAACGGGAAGTACAAACCTAAATGGCCCTATTCAAGAACAAACAACTGCAGAACGAATCTTCCCCTTCATACAATCTAGCATGGTTGACCCTCTCGAGGATTAATCTAAAGTCATTGTGAGCCTTTCATTAGATCATTCGAACAAAATTCGATAATATGAGTCTATTTACTTCTCCCATATGCGACAATCTAAGTGATTGTCGTGATTAAATATCCTATTTTCTACAATATAAATCTATATTATATTAATTGAGGTTCAGGGATTATTAAATGAGATACGAAATTAATCACTTGAAATATTTTAATGCCGATTTCTTTGAATGGCGCTCCAAAGAAGAGATAATGAGGGAGGATACCCTGACTACATGATGTCGAGATATATTGAATATATTTTACGATAGGTAAGAAGATACCGCAGGGGGATGACGGTAGGTGGGGATTGCAATTGGGTTATAGATATATTTAGATCAATGGGGTGTGGAGTAATAATTAATTGCTATACGCACAAGAGAGAGAGAGTTCTTACCTTGAAGGAAGCACGATCTTGAAATAGAATTTCTTTATATTGGGGAGTAGTTGTTAGCGAATTTTCGTAGAAAATGAAGCTATTGCGATGACTCAAAAAATCTCAAAATCAAAGTTTTCGAAAATTTTCTTCATTGAAATTCATTTTGAGACATTTTGAAACGAATCATAGAGTTTAACACATATAGCAAATTTTCGTAGGAAATGAAACTATTGCAGAGGCTCCAAAATTTTTAAAATAACAATTTTTTATAATTTTTTCATTGAAATCCATTTTGAGATATTCTGATACGAATCCTAGAGTTCTAACATTTTGTCATTTAAATATGTTTGTGCCCTTCCGAACGATAACTCTCCTTAGGATTGAGATAAAAACGCCCTTCATGAGCCAAACAATCAAGCTATCCAAACGAAAGGACGAGTTTGTTGGCCAGCATTGTTTGAGCACATCAAGTTGGTAGAATTTCAAAAAAGTGCAGAAAAAGTCACTAAGAATAGCAACAAAAAAAAAACGGCTAAAAACGCCAAAATTAACACTTTTTAGTAGAATATTGCTCAAGTCTATTAACTATAAAACAGTACATTAAAAAATGAAAATGTATACACTACATTATACTGGAAAATGTACTTCAATTTCAGTAAAATGTGCTAATAAATCGATTAAAACTGAAAAAAAAAAAGTTGAAAATCCAAAATATTTCCTTGAGTTGCAGAATATTATTTAGAAAGAGTTTTTTGCTGTAAAATTGGTAATTAACAATGAAATGACGAGCTCACCCTGAGCACCAGCTAACCGATTCGAGAGGGGTTTTTTGCCACATGCTCGGCGAACCAGCGGCCCGTAAATAGGAAAGCATTTATTTTATCATCAAATTGTCCAGTGATTAGGTCAAAATTACTATTAATCACGGTTCACCTGACGTTAAATAATCACCGAGATTTGTTCAGCTAAACTTAACTTTCGCGAATAACTAATAATTTACATATCTCTATTCGAAAAGTTGGTTCTGCTTACCCAAATTGCGTAAGAGTTTCTTCCCAATAAGAATCAAATGTTAAGTCAGTCAACTTTGTTTCTAATACCAATACGGTCTTCAATTAGGAGGCCGGTGGGAATTTTGTGAATTGAATCCACTAACGGGATCAGCTCAGCTTTCACTAAAGAAACCCTTTGTAGAGGGGGAGTTTGAAACTACCTTTTATTTTTGTTACTCACAAGGGTCTTAATTAAAGTGACGGGGAGGGTGAAGGCTATTCCTGGCCAACCTTTCGTGAAAACCGTTTCAAATGAAAAGGGGGAAATGACTTTTTGGGGTGAAACCAGACGGCTTTGGTCTGCCCTAGATCGAGTTTCCCTTGCTCGCTGTTCAAGAATGTGCTTTTTTGTTACTCACCCCTTTAAGCAAGAAGATTAAACGGCTTATTCGACACAAAACTGAAATTCCAATTGTGCGTGTTCAAGGATTTTGAGGATACTAAACGCATATACATAAAATGATGTCGTATTGAAGCAATTCCCAATTCAACCAAGAAACAAAAAAATAAAATAATAATAATAATAGCCCCCCCCCCCCCCCCCCCCCCCCCCCTGAAAAATTTATTGATTTACGTTTCAAGATGCGTAGAATCCAAAAATGAAACTTGAAAAAAATATATAAACAAATAAAAAATCCACCATCCAGAGCTTCTTTCTGAAACTACATGACCGAACATTATGAAACTTGGGTTGAAAATTACTTTTGGGGTCTACATGATCCTAGAATATCGGCATCAGTTTTTATCAACCTTCAAGGGTAGCATGAAAGAGCTAACGCATTCAAAAATCGAGATCTCGAACGCTTTGAAGGTAATGGTAATGATTTTTGCCTGTCAATGATAATGTAATCCCAAAGAATCGATAAAAACCGTCCGCAACTCTGTATGTTGAACGGTTCACAAAGCGCGGTTCTAAGAGCTAGAACTTTAGCTAGAACTTTAACTTCCGATTTCCAAGCACGAGAACATAGAGAAATAATGCGATGCTGGCGAACCTATTGAGTAGCCAATCAATCTCTAAAATCCGTGAATGGTCGTTAGAGAGTGGGACGGGAAGACATAGAAATTGCCTTGTAATAATCAGCTGAAGAAGAAGGTGAAACTGTACAACACGAAACTGCGGGGTTCAGGAACTGTAAGGGTGTGAACCCTTTTGAGAGGCACGATGCGCCATGTTCCCATCATATATTATGTACGGGGTTTAATAAATATGGACCAATGGTCTGCGTAAAAGAGTATATAACACATAAATAATAAACCTTTTTGTATAATTCACATTCAATTATTCATTCTAACATGGAATCAGCCTTTAGCATCAACAGCGCATCTACATTTTCAATCCTGTAATCCTCTATCCATAAGATCGTTAGGGAAGTGGACAGAACAAATAGCGAACGTGATTGATCGATCGCAGGAGAATAATGATTTTAGTAGACGTATTATCGATAGATAGAGTGATAAACAAAGAGTAATTTGTCGATTTATAAATAACCCACAAGTTTGAGAATTCGCTACCTTCTGTCATTGAACAAAATAATATTAGGATTCAAACAATAAACCCGAGTGCTCTTCCATTATAGTCGCGAAACTTGAACCTCAAATCAACCAATATTGATGAACCGTAGGATTAACTGTTATCTTATAGTAGTAATCACAAGAATAACAATACAAAATCTGCTAAAACATTCAATAGTAGAGGGGGAGGAAGATGGAGTCTGGAAGCGAAGAATAGTTACAATTCAAGAGATAATACCTTCTTTATAATTGTAGTGAAGACAAGTGGAAGGGCTGATGTAGATTTCGCTCTAAAGTTACTGAAATTATCGACAACTAAACCACAAGAAACGCATGTATTTTAATCATCAAATTCGTTGTAATTTCACTATTTTGCAAACACTCACATAAAATAAAGACCAACAGATAGAGTGTAATGTAGTACAGGTAATATTTTTAACGGCTATATTTATATTTTTTTGGATGGGGGTCCTGCAAAAATTTCCGTCACAATTTTGAAATTTTGAAATTCTATCAACGGTGGTTTTTTATGGAAGCATTTTGCACATTTTTTATATTGTTCTTAATTCTGCAATTTTCCATTTTACCTTCTGCTAAGGTCGGGATATATTTATTTTACTAATATTCTTTCACTGAACAATTTCCTTCATTTTATGCATTTATTTACTCTTTTAGCGAATTTTCGTAAAAAATGAAGCTATTGCAATTGCTCAGAGAATTTTAAAATAACAATTTATGAACAATTTCTACATTGAAATCATCAATTGCAATTTTGAGACATTCTGAAACGAATCCTACAGTTTAGTACTTTTTCATATGTGTTCATTCCTTCCCTTTTTGCTCTTTGATATTCTTCACGTTCTTTTGGTATAACGAGGGCCCCAACTTTTGAAACAGAACGCCGTTTTGACAATAAAAAATAAATAAGAATGGAAAGCGGTATCTACCATTCATTTATCGACCATTTTGGTTTATTATTTCCAATAATAAGCCTATGTGATCGTATAGCAAAAAAATTTTATAACCCCCCCTCAAACTTTGTCACTTTACGTTTCAAGGTGCGTAGAATCCAAATTTGAAATGTCCGTCCACCGTACGCCGTTCGCCGTCCGGGCCATAAAAGGCCTAAGAATTTACTTAAAAAACCCGTTCTTTCGCACATAGACTCCATTTGGGGTCTAGTTGGTCCTAACGTTTAACCATCCCGATCGCTTTACTCGCATAGATGCTATGGGCCAAAAACGGGCGAAAAAGTGTCTTTTTCGAAGCTTTGAGTGTTAGACAAACGCCTTGCGGGTGAGGGGTGGGTGAGCGGGGGGTGGAGAGAGAGGAGGCGTCGCGGCACCATGAGGTGGGTACTGCGTTCCTTCGAGGCATGAATATATGTTTTTTTCTAGGTCATATTTGTGTGTTAATACCAATGCTTTTCCTACGCATATTTAATAACATATCCTCTCGACTTTTCGTACGTACTTAGATAATGATATTATTAAGGCAATAACTATTTGAATAGATAGGAGCTCAAATCGAGAAATATAAACATGCGTATATAATTATAGAAGTATAGGTTGTGGCAACTCGAAATAGGACACGCCGAGGAGTCTGGACGGGCCTTATGACGTACGCAAGCCAACTAAAACTACTTACGATCAAACTCAATTGAAAAAATAATAAACCTTTGTGAAATAATTTGCAGCGTTTTTCATATTCACCTCCTTATCCTAAGTAAAGCAGAAAAAGTCGTATGTAGACGAAGAGAGGAAACGGAGAATTACTAAGTACTCGAGACGGGTAATTCGATTTTATAAGCGTGTCGAACAAAGGTGGGGTTAGTGTTACAATTTCGCTGCAAACTCTCGCTTCAAACAGAACTTCCCTTTCGAAACTTCGAGACGGCAGCTGAGGGTTTCGCCGGCTGCCGGAGCTATATGTGATTTTAGATGAAGTTGGGTGTTCAAAGGGGAGGAACCATTTTAACACCTCTCAGCTCTCAGGTGTCATAGAGAGCACGTTGGAATAGCATCGACCTGGTTTTCTCCATTCAAGTAAAACCCACAGTTCTAAATTATCTCCTTCAAACAATCATTAATTCCAGGATAATCATGAATATGAATCAGGTACAACAATTACTACAAGGACACGAAAGCACTCGAAATTATCAGTCCTGAAGTTAGTGAAATAAAAGTTAGTTATAGAAATTGTAGGTATGTCGTCAGAATCAACCTAGGTTGAGGAAGCCGCCTTGTGTGTGATGAATCATTTGAATTAAGTGGATACAAAGTGAAGAGTTTTATAGCTAACCGGATAAAGTTAAGGGAAAGGAATGCTCAGTAACAAGGGGATAATTCCAAGCTTTAGAGAAATGAATCAATAATGTATAATATTATAAAACAATAATTTTACTATTGAAAGTTTTTCTACTTATAGAAGATAGGGACATCAGATACGATTGTAGTTATCATATTTAAACTATGTGTAGATTATGTAGACGCATATGCGTGTTATGTCAACGTGCTATGTTTGAAATTACGGGCAAATCGCCTAGACCTTAACCAACAGCACGGGCCAAGACTACCTACCGTTGGAAAAGTAAGCTAGGCGTGTAGCCTAGTTCTACTTTTGTACTATCATCATACATATGTGTGTCTCTATTGAAATAAATAAAATCTATCTATCAATCTAAGCTTCTGGTACGTTGAATAATAATGGCAATGCACAATAACATTATACCTATTTATTAATAAATATCAACAACAATTTTATAAAATATGAGATGCATATGACCTAATAGATGTTAGCGAATTGCTCAATGATATCCATTACTGGTCCAACATGCCAGTGAATAAGGTCCATGGTATCCATGAATGAACATGGAGAAGATACGTAGCAGAAATCTAAAAGTACTCTGTGGTGATAAGAGATAACATGAGTTGGGTAAACGATGAGCAGAAAAGGCAAATATTGCTGAAATTATGAAACGAATTTGTATTTGTGGTATTTTAAAGGAAGTGATTAAGAGTTGAAACGGAAAAAGTGAAGGAACCAGATGGAATGCATTACAAGGTTGTAAATGACAAGCAAGTTGAAAGAAGGGGATTTCAAAGGCGCAGAATCAGATTCTAAGATCAAAAATTGAAAATTCCGACATGCGAAAGTTGCCCATTTGCTAGTGAGGCAGAACCACCGAGTTAAACCTACAGTTAGAGGTTCACGTATTTGCATGTTATGTAGACAACACTGGCACGATGTATATCTAGAGAGGTGAAGGTATGCGATAGGAGTAGACCTGCGGTCGAAGTTGGACCAACTTGCGGTCCCCGATCTCAACATTATACCGCCATATTACTGACATCGAAGCCATCCCTAATGATATATTGTCCCGGTCGGGCTGAATTCTTAACGGTTCCTCATGTCTTCCTATCAGTTTCTGTTCGTCATTTCATTGAATTGTTGTCGTCAGCACAAAAAATGTAATCGACCTCTACGTTGAAGTTCAACATTCATTATTCACTCTGATTCAAACCCCTCTCACGTAACTTCAGGCTGAATTCCTACTTCTGTTCATGGCAGAACATCCGATATTTTTTGCTTCTGATTCAATCATAATGAATGTGTTGAGGAATCTCAAGAGACCTTCCCCGCATCATTCCTGAAAATCTGACTAAAATCTGTTCAACATTGACGGACTTATGACTATCACAAGAAAATTACGTTCACACATGGGCAGAGCGTACCGCCTCTTAAATAATGATGAAACTAATAGGACACCATATAGGATTAAACCCACATTATTCCTGAAAATTCCGTTCAAATCCAATCGAAATTTTGGAAGTTATGGCTGTGGCAAGGAAATGTGGACTGACGGACGGATAGACAGACACGGAACCGAATTTTTTCAGGGAGCCATGATACGCAAAATGCGAGTGAGAATTTCGATTTTGGAGCACACAATTTTTTTTCATTTCGAAAGTAAAAATAAACCTTCCGCCGCTGCCTTGCAGACTCGGAAGCAAAATGTGAACAAGTTCCTAATGATCGTTATAACGTAGTATATATGTCAAATTATATTGTTCGTGACCATTAAATCATTTCGAAATTCTATTTTTGAGTACTACGTATGCCAGACCAAGCGTTGCTACCAGCGTCCATCGGAAGGATAAGTAGATTATCGAATGGGGAACTTATATATTTTGAAATTGCAAACTTTTGACCTCAGATTCGGATTCAGCGCATTTGAAAACCCTAAAGAGCAATTTGCAGCTCAAAAGACCGTTCAGTTTGGCCAATAAACAGGTAGGAAGTGTAATATTATTGTAGAATGTAAGAATACGAAAGACTTGAGCGATTCATTGTGTATGCGATGTATTATATCATTATATGAGAATGTAGGGATGGTAAAAAAGAATCGATTCGTCAAAGAATCAATTATTTTTAAAAAGTATCGATAATTTTGTATTATTTTTATTTTTTCAAGTATCGGAGAATTGATTCAAAATTTCGAGAATCGGAGTCTGATTCTTTTCGATAGCTGGATGCGCAGACATAATGAAAAACCACCTCCACAAACGTTGGCATTTAAAGTTGAAGAAGAATCAGGTAAATATGTTTACTGTAGAAATAAAAGTCCCTAAAGAAGTCTTTGTTTTATGGTATCGGTAATGGTCGATGCTTTTTAAATATAGTTAGGTACTACGAGTTCGTATTGTTTCATAAGCTTTGATTCTTGATATATATATCGTTACATTTTCCCATCTATGAACAAATGATATTGCTGGATGAAGTGGGTAAAAAGAGCTCAAGGTGATAGAAAGTTCATGAAATATTGCATATTTACTAGTAGGTAATGTACCTTCTACGTTATTGGAATTTAAGTACCTAACATGAATACGTACTAACCCTGTCTCATGAACAACATAGTTAGGTACCTACCTACCTATTTCAAGTTTGAAAGGTTTATCATTGAAAATTGTGAACAATTTGTGCCATTTTTTCCATAGAAAATTACTTGGTTAAAAGTTAAAATCATTTTAGTTCTAAATCAACTAAAAAGTATCAATTCTTGAAAAAATCGATATTTCTTTAAAGAATTGATACGATTCTTTTCGATTTATTTTAAAAGAATCGATACGATTTAAATCGATTCATTTAGAAGAATCTGACATCCCTATGAGAATGGTCAAATGGCGGCGGAACATGTGATGTTTATAATATATGGTAATTAGGATATGAACAGCTGATTAAGAGGTTAACGAGTGGAGAGTCCAAGTAAGCAGCGACCTATATCTACCAATAATATGACAGGAAGATCACGCGTGACGTACCTAGTACTGCAAGAACGGAGGGGTCCTCCCAGACGGACGGGTGCCTTGACGTCATCGTGCAAAAAAATTTCAAGACCCGTTCTACTGTTCAGATAGGTACCCACCATATAGCACCTTTTTGGAAAGCTCCCGCTCAGATCTTTCTATTCGGCCAATAAAAGCTAGCCATGAAAAGTCTCCATTGGATTCCTCCAAAAGATGACACGTGGAGGGCACTCAACAAACTCGCGGGGTTGGGGTCTATTAGAATGATGAATGGGTTTCCCTCTAGCACCTGTTAGCTATCGATCGGAGGACGCGAATCTGTCCCACTATGTTTCTTTGAAGGGATTCACAGAGCCAAAAGAGCTGTGATCGATCAATGAATGACCGAGAAGGATTTCTGACATTTGAGAGGGTAATCTTGGGAGCAGTTTTTTAATAGTCAGTGCAGTTCTAATGAAGGCAGTAAAGCGAATTGCACGTCCGAAATACCTGAGGTGTGTATTGGTTGATCTAACTAAGGTAAAGAACTGAGAATATCATACATTAAAATTTCAAGGAATAAGACATATACCTATATATATATATATATATATATATATATATATATATATATATATATATATATATATTTTTTTTTTTTTTTTTTTAAAGGTTTATGCCGCACCGCAACTAGAAGGTTTATTAACGGCATTGAACAAGGTGTCAAAAGGTACACTGGAAGTAGCACGATTCTAAGGGGAGCCATGTTGCCATCCTTGACCAAAAAGGATCATGGACTCCACTGGCAACTCGGAGGGGGATAAAATAAGGGATACAGTGATAACCACTGTTTAGCCCCCGAAGTGGATAAAAAATAAACAAACAATAAAGTAATACAACTAAGACTAGATGTAAAATAGGCTAATAACTATATGACAAGAGATGTTATCCCCCGAAAGAGTTGCAGACACAATCTGAACATAAAGCAGGCAAGAAGTTCCAGGCATGCAGCATCACCGTATGAGCGAATTTTTATAGATAATCGCATCACATTATGTTAGATTGTTTTGAAATTTGAACGATTTGCCGCAAACTCGTTCTAAATCATATTATACGATAAAAAACAGATTTTAGACTTTTAAAAATATTTTCAGTTTTAATATACTTTAGCAAAAATTAATGAAATTTAAATACAAATTACAGCATAATTTTGTGAATAATTTTATTTTAATTTTTTAAATATATCTAAGGTTATTGTTGATAAACTTGTTTTGATTGGAACAGTGCTTGAAAACATACATAAATTCAACAATTTTTAGTCAATTTTAGCAATCTTTAGTGATTTTAGCGCATCTTTTTTTTAAATTCGAGTAATTGAAAGTGCTCAAAAAGTGCTAGAATCTTGATTCTGTGGCTTAAGAACAGAAATTGTATCTCGATCCTAAGGAGAGTAATATATATATATATATATATATATATATATATATATATATATATATATATACATATATATATATATAAGCGTTAAATCCTATGATTCATATCAGAATCCTTAACAGAATGATTCAGGGAAGAACTTTGCGAAAATGTGTATTTTAAATTGTTTGGATCCATTTAATAGGTTCATTTTCGAGAAAAATTCGGTAAAAGTTAGAGTAGTGCAAGCATAAAATTATTAAAATAAATAAATTCAGCGTAAGCATTTTTGATATAGGCATTGTATGTCAACTGGCTTCACCAACAACATGTGTTGTTCACTACTTCTCATAAGTCTCTACATCTGACTTCGAAGATCCAGCACATCAATTCACATGAATAGGACCCAGCTCCTGGATGGAAACGTCGTGAATAAACAACTAAAAACTCAAGACTAGACTGGTCATTCAACCTCCAAAAAAAAAATATATATATATACCTATATATATATATATGATTGTGGACACTGTGCTACTGCACTATATACTAATTAAAGTTAAAGAAATTTTACAGAAATAAAGAGGAAAAGGTTTTTGATATTTCGAATTAGTCTTTGTCAAAATTAGAAGAAGAAAGAGTGTTTTTTGAATATTCCCTGGAACCAAGCTTGTAGCCAACGTTTCATGGTTGTTAAGTTGGAGTTACTCAATCATTGATGTTGAGTCCAGGAGGCCGATTTGAACCGAGTACCCACCTATGGGCCCGTTCGGACTGTTGAAGTAGCCGGTCGTTTGTTTTTTCAGGCATCTTCTTCAATACCTTAACACCGAAACATTCGTCGAAAGTGACTGCTTGACCGTGCGTTCTTGCATGCAGCTTTATCGGTCGTTGCTGGGACTGACTCAAGGAAGCTCTATGGTTGTTCATCCTTAGATTCAGTTGGGATGCCTTCCCCACATAGAAGCCCCTTGACTGATTATCCTCACATTTCTTACAAATCAGCTGGTACACGCACATCCGTGACTGGCACTCTGCTGATCCTTGGCACTTGTACGTGTGGGTGTTATTTGGGGAGGTGAAATCCGAGTCCTCAATGACCAAATCACAGAGTTTGCATCTCGGTCTGTGGCATGGGTGAAGACCTCGTTGTTGCGGATTCTCACGCTGGACAGCTGGATGCCGATGCGACAGTATTTCACCAAGGTTCTTTCCCTGTCGATAGGTCATCCGAGGTGCCTCCCGAAATACGTCCTGGGTCAGTGGGCTGGAGTTCAAGATCGGCTGGAGTTCCCTGAGGATCCCATTGATCTTTTGAGCCCCATAAAAGAAAGTGGTCACCAGTGGAACTCGATCACTTGTTGGCTTAGGTCTTTGTTGGTAGTTGACGTGGGACGGAACCATTCTGTCTTCCACAAAGTGTCTTGGGTAACCTCTCTCCATCAATTTGTTTTTAACCCCGGACAAATAACTTTCCAAGTTCCCCCTGTTGTTGCATATTTGGTGGCCTCTAACAGACAATGATCGTGGGATAGACCGCTTTGTGTGAGGAGGATGACAACTCTCATAGTGCAGATAAAGTTGCTTGTTTGTAGGCTTTACGTGCACACTGGTCGAGAGGTTTCCATCCTCCATCACAATGTCTACATCGAGGAATGATGCTGTCGACCTTGAGTATGACCACGTGAATGTGACAGAATAGCGGGAGTTCAAATCGTTCAGGAATGACTCAAGTTCTTCCTCACCATGTGGCCAAATCATGAAGGTGTCATCGATGAACCGCTTCCACATCAAAGGAGTTTTCTCTCTTGATGTTAGGAAGCTATTCTCCAACGCAGCCATGAACAAATTGGCGTAGGATGGTGCCATGCGTGTTCCCATTGCTGTTCCCCTCTTCTGCAGGTATACCTGATCACCGAACTTGAAGACATTCATCGTCAACACACATTCAGCCAGTTTCACCAAAAAGCTGGAGGATGGGATCCTTGGTTCTGAACGCTCCTCGAGGAAGTGACTAAGAGCTCGCAACCCTTCATCATGTGGGATCTCAGTATACAAAGAGTTTACATCAATAGTCACAAGGATGGCTCCGGCTGGAATTCTCGTCTCGCGAAGTATACTTAAGAAATGTTGAGTATCCTTGATGTAAGACGGCTGGCTCTGGACAATAGGCTGAAGATACGAATCCACATACGCCGATATTCGTTCCGTTAAGCTGCCAAAACTCGCTACTATGGGACGGCCTGGAGGGAGTTGGTCAGGGAGAGCATATGGTTTGTGAATCTTCGGAAGAAGATAGAAATCGGGACATTGAGGCTCATCTGGAATCAACAACTCAATATCTTTCCGGCTTAACCCTTCTCTTCTCCCATTTGTCTTTATATAGCTCTTGAGATCAACAGCTAGTTCTAATGTAGGATCATTCTCCACTATCTGATAGAACCTCGTGTCACTCAATTGCCTCGTCGCTTCCCGTTCATAATCAATAGAGTTCATGATGACAACAGTTGAGCCCTTATCTGCTGGCATGATCTTTATCGATGAATCAGATTTCAGGGATTTAAGCGTATGGCGTTCACTCATAGACAGGTTATCCCGCGGGTTCAACGAATCCAAGAAGGTGGAGCTTGATGTGCGTTGAAGGAGTGCTGATATATATCTCTCCAGTGGATGTGTGGGTGGTAATCGAGTGTCTGTCTGGGTCTTTGGGTCAAAGTTAGATGGGGGGCTAAATTTTTTTAGAGAGCTATGAACCACCTCCCCATTCTGCTCTGAGCCTTCATTGTTGTGCCAATAGTATCTGAGCCTGAGGCGCCAGCAGAACTCTTGAATGTCCTCATGGAGCTTGATGTGGTCTGCACGAGGTGTTGGTGTGAACGTGAGCCCTTTTGACAACAATCTGGTTTCAACTTCATTCAGATTGTTGAAACCAGATTGTTGTCAAAAGGGCTCACGTTCACACCAACACCTCGTGCAGACCACATTAAGCTCCATGAGGACATTCAAGAGTTCTGCTGGCGCCTCAGGCTCAGATACTATTGGCACAACAATGAAGGCTCAGAGCAGAATGGGGAGGTGGTTCATAGCTCTCTAAAAAAATTTAGCCCCCCATCTAACTTTGACCCAAAGACCCAGACAGACACTCGATTACCACCCACACATCCACTGGAGAGATATATATCAGCACTCCTTCAACGCACATCAAGCTCCACCTTCTTGGATTCGTTGAACCCGCGGGATAACCTGTCTATGAGTGAACGCCATACGCTTAAATCCCTGAAATCTGATTCATCGATAAAGATCATGCCAGCAGATAAGGGCTCAACTGTTGTCATCATGAACTCTATTGATTATGAACGGGAAGCGACGAGGCAATTGAGTGACACGAGGTTCTATCAGATAGTGGAGAATGATCCTACATTAGAACTAGCTGTTGATCTCAAGAGCTATATAAAGACAAATGGGAGAAGAGAAGGGTTAAGCCGGAAAGATATTGAGTTGTTGATTCCAGATGAGCCTCAATGTCCCGATTTCTATCTTCTTCCGAAGATTCACAAACCATATGCTCTCCCTGACCAACTCCCTCCAGGCCGTCCCATAGTAGCGAGTTTTGGCAGCTTAACGGAACGAATATCGGCGTATGTGGATTCGTATCTTCAGCCTATTGTCCAGAGCCAGCCGTCTTACATCAAGGATACTCAACATTTCTTAAGTATACTTCGCGAGACGAGAATTCCAGCCGGAGCCATCCTTGTGACTATTGATGTAAACTCTTTGTATACTGAGATCCCACATGATGAAGGGTTGCGAGCTCTTAGTCACTTCCTCGAGGAGCGTTCAGAACCAAGGATCCCATCCTCCAGCTTTTTGGTGAAACTGGCTGAATGTGTGTTGACGATGAATGTCTTCAAGTTCGGTGATCAGGTATACCTGCAGAAGAGGGGAACAGCAATGGGAACACGCATGGCACCATCCTACGCCAATTTGTTCATGGCTGCGTTGGAGAATAGCTTCCTAACATCAAGAGAGAAAACTCCTTTGATGTGGAAGCGGTTCATCGATGACACCTTCATGATTTGGCCACATGGTGAGGAAGAACTTGAGTCATTCCTGAACGATTTGAACTCCCGCTATTCTGTCACATTCACGTGGTCATACTCAAGGTCGACAGCATCATTCCTCGATGTAGACATTGTGATGGAGGATGGAAACCTCTCGACCAGTGTGCACGTAAAGCCTACAAACAAGCAACTTTATCTGCACTATGAGAGTTGTCATCCTCCTCACACAAAGCGGTCTATCCCACGATCATTGTCTGTTAGAGGCCACCAAATATGCAACAACAGGGGGAACTTGGAAAGTTATTTGTCCGGGGTTAAAAACAAATTGATGGAGAGAGGTTACCCAAGACACTTTGTGGAAGACAGAATGGTTCCGTCCCACGTCAACTACCAACAAAGACCTAAGCCAACAAGTGATCGAGTTCCACTGGTGACCACTTTCTTTTATGGGGCTCAAAAGATCAATGGGATCCTCAGGGAACTCCAGCCGATCTTGAACTCCAGCCCACTGACCCAGGACGTATTTCGGGAGGCACCTCGGATGACCTATCGACAGGGAAAGAACCTTGGTGAAATACTGTCGCATCGGCATCCAGCTGTCCAGCGTGAGAATCCGCAACAACGAGGTCTTCACCCATGCCACAGACCGAGATGCAAACTCTGTGATTTGGTCATTGAGGACTCGGATTTCACCTCCCCAAATAACACCCACACGTACAAGTGCCAAGGATCAGCAGAGTGCCAGTCACGGATGTGCGTGTACCAGCTGATTTGTAAGAAATGTGAGGATAATCAGTCAAGGGGCTTCTATGTGGGGAAGGCATCCCAACTGAATCTAAGGATGAACAACCATAGAGCTTCCTTGAGTCAGTCCCAGCAACGACCGATAAAGCTGCATGCAAGAACGCACGGTCAAGCAGTCACTTTCGACGAATGTTTCGGTGTTAAGGTATTGAAGAAGATGCCTGAAAAAACAAACGACCGGCTACTTCAACAGTCCGAACGGGCCCATAGGTGGGTACTCGGTTCAAATCGGCCTCCTGGACTCAACATCAATGATTGAGTAACTCCAACTTAACAACCATGAAACGTTGGCTACAAGCTTGGTTCCAGGGAATATTCAAAAAACACTCTTTCTTCTTCTAATTTTGACAAAGACTAATTCGAAATATCAAAAACCTTTTCCTCTTTATTTCTGTAAAATTTCTTTAACTTTAATTAGTATATATATATATATATATATATATATATATATATATATATATATATATATATATGAAAAAAATGTAAACTCTAGGATTCGTTTGAGAATGTCTCAAAACGGATTTTAATGAAGATGATTTTCGAAAATTTGTATTTTAAACATTTCGGAGCCATTGCAATAGCTTCGTTTCCGACTAAAATTCGCTAAAACAGAACGAACAAAAATAATAATGACGTAGTAAATTGTTTTCAAGTAGGAACCACGAATAATAAATATGAGGGGTGAAGGGGAAGAATGCTATTACACTAGAGAGTAAAAGTAGGTATTCCGGAAGCAGGGGAAATAGCAAGGGTTTATTAAGGGCACCGAACTCCTAATATTTCCGGACCGTCGCAAGTTCTCGTGATCACGAGAGTTTGGCTCTTCAAAAGCCATATTTCACCTGAACTTTTCTGGTCGTTAACGGATTAAACTCTTTCAGAATAGGATAGAGAACAAGTCCAAGCTAAATACAGTGCCGAAAGAACAATACCTAGTCCTGTTCCTCCCAATAATTTATTGTAGGAATTGCATAATATGAAATACGAAGGTTTCCGGCCGTTTGAATTGTAGGACCCCGTGGCAGCCTTGGTGGCCTTGTAGCGAATCAGAGAATTACGTCCGAACGTAATTCCACTTATTCGCTTCAAGTGAGTTCACGATGTTCCCCATCCAACCACACCCCGAAGAAATGGAAAAGTTATTCGAGAATCCCTGTCATTCAATTTATGAATGACTAAACGGTTACCCGTGAGATGCGGATGTGCGGGTCATTTTACCCAAATGTACCTTGTCATTTTTACCCAGCAGCCCCAAATTTCAGCGATCGAGTTTCAGCTTGTACCTTTACATAACAGTTGAATAAGGCGTTTTGAACGTCAATTTTTGAACATATATCTTTATGAATAAAAACTGCTTGGCTCACCCCAACGAAATCGATTTTGGTATCGTCGAATTTGTCATCGAAAGTTCATTACGCGTGAACCCCTCCATCCACAATCGACGTGAAAACGACGAGGTCGTTGAGGAAAGCAGAGTTCTCGATGAAGGAGTAGGTCTAGAGGATTCAAATACAGCCTACGTTCTATTCTGGTACTTGCTGGTAAATTTGCACCCACCCTCATGAAAATCTTTGCAGCCGTTCGGCCCTGATACTCGGACAAACCAACAAACGGATTTTATATACATGAAAAAACGGTGCAAATTATTGCACAAAAATTTATTATTTATGTATAATTAGATAGCCCTTCAATTAAACGAAGTCCGATATTCACTATCTAAATACATCTGCAGTGGCTTAGACGTCTACCGAGGAGAAATTAAATTAAAAACACCTAAATTTTACTATTCTTTTGAATTTAACACAAGCTGACCCACTAACTGGAAATTAATGATATAAAATAAACCACATACCTACGCATCGGAGCTCCATTTATAGGTGACTAAAGTTGTAATAATTTGAATTCCTTTGGAATTATATCAGCTGATACGATCGTCATAGTAATTATGTAATTAAAAAATCATAAAATTATGTCATTTTTACTATATTTCACCTGTTGCGATACATCCCATGTTGATTTTTTTCCTCTGTTAAAGTTCTGGCCCTTAGGGAGGAAAGTAAACCTATGAAGTTACAGCTACCGGGTGGTTTATTATTAAGCCCCGTACATAGTAAACCTGTATTAGATAGCCCTTCAAGGCAGACACTGGTCCAAAAAAAATTACCTACCAAACTGAGTCTAAGGTGCATTAGCGAAATATAACTGGACGATGTCACCGACCAAAAGAAACAAAAGAAAGATCTACACTACATGCAGATACATAGGTACATGGATATGCCTCATTTCCCCCCCTGTGAAATATGTGTTTTGTGGGTCATTCTCATTTCATTTGCCGCTTTGGGTCATTTGAGAACCTCAAAGACGTGAAATATGAAAGTGCTCGGAAATGAGGTTAGATCGGCAAATACTACTCATTGTACTCGTACATTGCAGATTTGTGTTCTATAGGTGAACAGTGAGTTTTTCATTGATGTTGTATTTCATATTTTTTTTACCCATACTTGGTCACACTCCTGAGAGGTAACACTCATGAGAATTTCCAGTAAAAATGGCGTCACAAAGGATGGTGAAGTGGCAAAACTCGGGGATGGCTATTGTTTGAAACCTGTCATCAAGCAGTATGGTTCTTGATATCGGATTATTTTGTTTAACCACAAAAAACACTCGTAATTAGTGTAACACTCATGATTGAAAATAAAAATACTCCCCATGGTTTTAGGCTTCTTTCGCTGTAAAAACTGCTACAACTCCAAGCACTCCACTGCAGTCTCACATCTTCAACTGGACAATATAACCTTCACATCTGACTGTTTCCCGCCATTTTCCATCGGCTTTCTTGATCGCAAAAATGATAACACTCCTGAGTTCCCATTGAGAAGAGATATGGGGGACTGACTGAAAAACTAGTTTTTCACGGGTTGGGAAAATCTTAAAAATGTAAAACCTTACTCTAAATAAAGAGGAACCAACCTACTGCAGCTAGTAACCCTGGCCAGTTCTAGATTGCCATTGTTTCCTAACTACATAACTTCTACTTACATGTTAGGTAGGAGGGGACGGTAATACTCATGAGTTTCCAGGATTTCAAGGTTTTTCGTTGACACTATGTATTGGTTAAAGGGGATTTTGGGCAGTCAAATTATTTCTTCGTTGATCTCCCAACGTATACTACCCTTTTCTCCCCCAAAATCGCTAGAGTTGGTCAAGAATTGTGAACATTCGTCGTCGGGGACATGAAAGCGGCAAATGAAATGAGAATGACCCTTGTGTCTCAAGTAGAAAACGTCTCAATTAAATTACCTAAGTCAGCTGATCAGAAAAGACCCAATCAATTCAATCGTCTCTTAGGGTCCCAGACAGTCATCATATCTAATTTCAACTTCCTAGGATGAACAGAAGAGAACGTAGCTAACTCAGTCATTTCAATCGTCTCTTAATGTCCCAGGGAGTCTCTTTATAAAATCTTAACTTCCTAGAATGAACATGGAAGATTTTAGCTCAGTCAGCTGATTAGGAAAGAGCCAATAACTGCAATCATTTCTAAGTGTCCCAGAGAGTATCCATACCAAATTTCAACTTCCTAGGGATAACGGATAACAGGATAGAATTCTGCTCACTCAGCTGATTGGGAAAGAGCCAATAATTGCAATAGTCTCATAGTGTCCGAGAGAGTCCCCCTATCAAATCTCAACTTCTTAGGATAAACAGGAGACTATTCAGGTTACTCAACTGAAGCAGAATGAGCTAATCTTTCCAATGGATTCCTAATGTCCCAGGAAGTCTCCCTATCAAATCTCAACTTCCTAGGATGAACAGGAGAGATTTTAGCTCACTCAGCTGATTATAAAATCCCCAATAATTGCGATAGTCTACTAGTAGGTACCTACTGCCTTACAAGTACCTAGCACTCAATAGTATACCTACCATGTACTATGTACGTTCTTTTCACATTATTAGTTCATTATGGTTATTAGCAATATTTGTTTACAACTCAGCGTAATAAATAAGCTTTCCTTGACACTACAATAGGTAAGGGGTCATGAGATATTGTGATAAAATGAGAGGATTCCAAAAAGTGGCGAACGATTTTCATGCTATAAAAACTAAGGGAGTTACACTTCGCAAGTACCCCATTGGTTGTGCGTGAAAATGAATAGAAATAGAAAAACCTACCTATGTATGAGGAAAAATACGTGGGAAAAAAGCCCCTTTTTGGCCCATTTTTTAACTCTTTCTTTTAACTTCGATTCTCTTCTTGAGCTCTTGCTTTCTTTCTTGAGACAAAATTTCAGATCGATTTTTAACCCACTTCCCGATATCCAATCGATCTAAAATTTTGCACACGAGTTCATGCTGGCGTACATTTTAATTTATCAAATTTTCGCGAAGAAAAAGTTGTTATACTCTAAATTTTCGAAAATTTGAAATTTAATATGGGACACCTTACAAGTGTTGTGTATTGTAGGGAGGAGGAGTGAGGGAGGAGGAGGATGAGGAGGAGGAGGGAGGAGGAGGAGGAGGAGTGAGGGAGGGAGGAGGAGGGAGGAGGAGGAGGAGGAGGAGGAGTGAGGGAGGAGGAGGATGAGGAGGAGGAGGAGGAGTGAGGGAGGAGGAGGATGAGGAGGAGGAGGAGGGAGGAGAAGGATACTATTGAACGTCTGCATAAAATGACAACGAATCCAGGGTCAATAAAATATTAAATGATTTTCCTTGTCAATTTAATTTAAGTTATTATCAATGTGATTTTGAAACAATGTGATTTTGTTTCAATTTACTGTTGCCAAGAAACTACCAAATATTGAAACAACAATAAAATTAACCGAGAACATGAGAAAAAGAAAGAGTTACATTAAAAACTTGTTTTTATGGGTTCCTTTTTTTAACTCTTTCTTTCAACTTCGATTCTCTTCTTGAGCTCTTGCTTTCTTTCTTGAGACAAAATTTCAGATCGATTTTTAACCCACTTCCCGATATCCAATCGATCTAAAATTTTGCACACGAGTTCATGCTGGCGTACATTTTAATTTATCAAATTTTCGCGAAGAAAACGTTAGTTATACTATAAATTTTCGAAAATTTGAAATTTAATATGGGAAACCTTACAAGGATATATATATATCCCACTAAATGTACTATATACAGGGTGAGTCTTTCGCAAATGCAAAAAAAAAAATTTGGGTAAAACTACATCAAAAATGGAGTAAAATGCCGCCTACTGCATATTTTTATCTCAATCCGTTCTCGAGATATGATTTTTTAAAGGTTTTTTTCAGGAAAACCGTGTTTTTTCCTTTTAAACTCAACTTTCTTCACTTTACTTCATTTAATTTTAATTTTTGACCACATTTTCGGAATCAGCACTAAATTTACTATAAGAATAGTGTACTTGGGTTTTTGAAAAGTACCATCCAAAGGCCCTCACATCAGCTCAAACATTGACGATTTTGAAAAAATAATATTTCTGAAAATCTTTAAAACTTTACTACTCTTTTAAAAAGAATCCTGGAAACTGGCAAATCTCATGAAAACTGCTTCATCTAATATGCTTTCCAACGGTGTTATCAATTTTACTTTTATTTTGTTATTTAGGGGAGAAAATAATATTTTAATGTTAAAAAATGTGGGTTTTTCAATGAAATTGATGGTTTTCTCGAAAGATGACCCTCCATGAACCAACGAGTATGGGGTCGGTTTCTATGTATTTTTTCTCGCTGGATCGAATGGAAACTCTTGCAGATCTCTCAACTACGTTATAATCGAGTTTTACACTTTAATTAACTAGTTTTACCCCATAACACACATACATTTAATCGTAACAAACAAACTAAACATTTGCGACTTTAAGTGTAAAACTCGGTTATAAAGGAGTTGGAGAGATCTACAAATGTTACCATTCGATACAGCGTGAAAAAATACATAGAAACCGACCCCATACTCGTAGGTTCATGGAGGGTCATCTTTCGAGAAAACCAACAATTTCATTGAAAAACCCACATTTTTTAACATTAAAACATAATTTTCTCCACTAAATAACAAAATAAAAGTAAACTTGATTATACCGTTGGAAAGAATATTAGACGAAGCAGTTTTCATGAGATTTGCCAGTTTCCAGAATTCGTTTTGGAAGAGTAGTAAAGTTTTAAAGATTTTCAGAAATATTATTTTTTCAAAATCGTCAATGTTTGAGCTGATGTGAGGGCCTTTGGATGGTACTTTTCAAGAACCCAAGTACACTATTCTTATAGTAAATTTAGTGCTGATTCCGAAAACGTGGTCAAAAATTAAAATTAAATGAAGTAAAGTGAAGAAAGTTGAGTTTAAAAGGAAAAAAAACACGGTTTTCCTGAAAAAACCTTTAAAAAATCATATCTCGAGAACGGATTGAGATAAAAATATGCAGTTGGCGGCATTTTACTCCATTTTTGATGTAGTTTTACCCAAATTTTTTTTGCATTTGCGAGAGACTCACCCTGTATAGTTAATATACGAACTCTCCACTCAATGTTTAAATTACCTGTTCAACGTGATGGTAAATTAGAAAGACTACCAAATTTGAATGTTCAACAATGAATACATGTCTTATCTTATATCCCAATAAATATGCTATATATAGCATTTCCGAATTGAGTTAAACTTTTTCCATTTAGGTTTAGTCCTTTTCCATTTAGGTTTAGTCCTTTTCCATTTTGGTTTAAACCTTTTCCATTTAGGTTTAGTCCTTTTCCATTTTGGTTTAAACCTTTTCCATTTAGGTTTAGACCTTTTCCATTTAGATTTAAACCTTTTCCATTTAGATTTAGACCTTTTCCACTTAGATTTAAACCTTTTCCATTTGGATTTAAACCTTTTCCATTTGGATTTAAACCCAGGAAATTATCGTGGAGTTAGAGGTAAAAGTACCCAAGTCACAAATTCAACACGTGGGAAAATCAAATGCAGAATATTATGATTATTTAACTGTTGTTATTATTGGTGATCAATATCATCAAACTATGTATCCAACCTAAGAAAATAATCATATTTACCAAACTAACTTTTGACATTTTAATTTGATTTTTGCACAATATGGATTTACCTCTTCTATACTTTTACCTCTAACCCGACGTTATTATGCCACAACTTGAAAATTGAGTCATGCAAGTGTTTTTTTATGCACAGAAATGTAATATATATAATAATTTAATTTTCAAGTTGTGGCATAATAACGTCGGGTTAGAGGTAAAAGTATAGAAGACGTAAATCCATATTGTGCAAAAATCAAATTAAAATGTCAAAAGTTAGTTTGGTAAATATGATTATTTTCTTAGGTTGGATACATAGTTTGATGATATTGATCACCAATAATAACAACAGTTAAATAATCATAATATTCTGCATTTGATTTTCCCACGTGTTGAATTTGTGACTTGGGTACTTTTACCTCTAACTCCACGATAATTTCCTGGGTTTAAATCCAAATGGAAAAGGTTTAAATCCAAATGGAAAAGGTTTAAATCTAAGTGGAAAAGGTCTAAATCTAAATGGAAAAGGTTTAAATCTAAATGGAAAAGGTCTAAACCTAAATGGAAAAGGTTTAAACCAAAATGGAAAAGGACTAAACCTAAATGGAAAAGGTTTAAACCAAAATGGAAAAGGACTAAACCTAAATGGAAAAGGACTAAACCTAAATGGAAAAAGTTTAACTCAATTCGGAAATGCTATATTATTGAAAGTCTGCATAAAATGACAACGAATCCCGGGTCAATAAAATATTAAATGATTTTCCTTGTCAATTTAATTTAAGTTATTATCAATGTGATTTTGAAACAATGTGTCAATTTAATTTAAGTTATTATCAACGTGATTTTGAAACAATGTGATTTTGTTTCAATTTACTGTTGCCAAGAAACTAACAAATATTGAAATAACAATAAAATTAACCGAGAACATGAGAAAAAGAAAGAGTTACATTTAAAACTTGTTTTTATGGGTTCCTTTTTTTGGTTCATAGCATTGATGCGTCTGAAGCGATCGGGCTGGCTAGATTCTAGAACCAACTAGTGCTCAAGTGGAGTCCATGTGGGAAAGGACGGATTTTCCTCATCAAGTTGAAGCCCTCCTATGGCCTGGTCAGCGGAGGGACATTGTAGTTTTGGATTCTACGCACCTTGAAACGTAAAGTGACAAAATTTGAGAAAAAATAATTTTTTTTCCCTATACGATTACAAAGGCGTATTATTAGAAATAATAAACCCAAATAGGACACCAACGTTTTAAATTTAGCCAAAGTTTCCCCTTCTGCGAAGAGTCATTACACAAACGAGTTTGAAGCATTGCCGCGAAGCATGACTTAAGTAGCAAAATGTGCCAGCGTGCATTACAAGTACGCAGGCATGAAAGCACGGATATACGCAAAGTACCTAATTGAAATAATACGTAATAGGTTCCTGCTTTTATTTGATATAAGGAGTAGCAGGTACCTATTACGCAAGCAATAAGCAATGTGTTTATATGTGATAACTAATACAGTTTGTTCCTTTATTTACCGAATAGAAACAAAGGGTCTTTTCTACTATATCCCCGCATTCAGTTTCAATAGGGCGTCCCCCCCCTATAATATGTCTAAAAAATACATTACATCAAGTAGTCCATCCCTTAGTAAAAATACAGATTAGTTGGACATGTAGGTCAGAATGATGTGCATAGTTCGGTGGTCTGGATGCTCGCAAGCTCGCATCTCAAAATTACATAACGTCAAGTAGTCAATCCCTTAGTAAAAATACAGATTGGTTGGACGTGAAGGTCAGAATGATGTGTATAGTTTCGTGGTCTGGATGGATCCCTTAGTAAAAATTAATACAGATTAGTTGGACATATAGAACGGACGCCCTATTGAAATTGAATGCGGTCGTATAACGAAAAAGGCTCAATAATCCGCATAAATCCCGATCAATCCCCATTCTATAGAAAATAGTTGGTAAATGCGGGTATATAACAGAAAAGACCCGAAACAAAATTATTTTGAAAATGGACGGAGTTCATTATAGGTAAAATCAAATCAGTCTGGCTCAAGGTTAATTTTCGCTGGAATTTCCGAGATTTCCTGAACCCTCGGGTTTTAACTTCATTGAGCTTGATCAAAACGGACAGAATAGACCTATGAGAAATGATTTCTCCCTTTGGTATAAAAACGGCAATTGGATAATCCGAATTCCCGGACCTCGCGAGGGCGACGCAACTCGATTTTAATTTGATCGGATTCCGACTGAAAAAAAGAGTGGAGACTATAGGGGAAAAGGATATACGTCCATATTGCATTGGGTGGCACCCGGGATGCGCGTGAAAATGCTGAAATATCCATTCATGACGCCCGCAGCATTCCAGCACGTCGCTGATTCGTGTTTGCGAACATCAAACGCCGTGTGGTGACCGCATTCCGCATTTGGGTTGTTTTAAACAGGGCTTTCATCGCAAAATGTGATAGGCGCTGCACCGCATAATTGAAAATTAGGGAGGCATTTAGGCGAGTTCGCAGCTCGCTGATATTTAACGACAAAAATGTGATGATGAAACAGAATAATTCTCGATTACAACTTCCACAACTGAGCTAAAAACCGCAACCAGGGGAATATTTCATAAACAACAAGTAACAAGTGTACAAGTTAACGAGTACAGGTACTTGTAATGCAAGGTAAATTAGAACAAGTGTTTCACCAAAACAAAGAAAACAAGTGTAGAAAAGTTGCACTTGTAGAAGCTAAGATTACAAGTGTAGCAGAAAAGAGATATGGCGTGTGGGGACAAACTAAATGAACAATGTCAAGCGAGATGCCGAAATTGAAGTTTGTCAGCGAATCATAATATTAAAACGGTGTTAAGTACACGATAGAATGTTTATCTTACATGACAAGGTGAGTAATAATTGGAAGACAGACAAATTATAAACTGAAAAGTGGAGAAAGTGTGTATTTGACAACTTATAGGATTTTTCTCCTTCATTCAGCAGCAATTAATTAGTTGATTAATTAGTTCATCAAGTTTTAATGCTGCTGGGTTAGGAATGTCATCAGTAACTTCGAGATGATCTTCACACTTCACTTCGCTCTTCAACGATGGGGAGATCCTCAATACCCAATCAGGAAAAATTGCACAGGGTCACGAACCATTTGAATCTTTCAAGGGTATCGGAAGACATCCTAAATCTCTCGTTAAACTCAAAAATACCCACGAAATGAGCGTTTATTCGTGGCCGAAAAAAATCGTTGGTGTCTTCTACGCTGAATGCTTCTTTTTTGTCTGTATTCTTCAGCAGAAGATGATTCCCACATATTAAACACCGAAAAATTGTCAACACAACGCTGGAAAATAACAAGTTTACAGGTGAATAGATGTAGGTTAAAAATCGGCCATTTTTTTACACCTGTAAGACAAGTCACTTGTTCAAAATTATGGAGAAACACTTGTAACTTGTCCAAATTGGCCTATACACTTGTTACTTTTCACAGAGCGTTAAAAGTCTACACTTGTACCTTTATAAAACGCTTGCACTCTCATTTGTTACAACTTGAACATAAATACGACTTGTACCTTGTCACTCATTGCTTTACGAAATAAGCCCCAGGTTCGTATACCCACAAAACAAAACGAACGTTGTAATTTCTACAATTTTGAATATTGAGATTTACCAATCATGATGCAAAACAATCATAAATGTATACAACATGTTATGAATCATTATAGAATCATCATTAGTGCAGGTAACCTTGTCACACCCATAGAAAATTTGTGGTAATTGATGAAACCACGTTTTAAATTTATTACCATACATTTGCCTGTGTGTGAAGAATTTATAATAATTGAAATAATAAAGTACGTACATACCCATGATTGTTTATCATTATTTCTTTACCCTGACATAATGACATATAGGCGGACAACTATCTGGAATTTTGGCATAACTTCCAATAACCAAAACATAATATGTAATTTATCTAAGGGTTGAAGTATTCATCGAAAAATCAGTAACTTGATAACGATCAATAAAAGAGTAAGTCAAATTTTAATATGATTGAATTTTAATCGTTGAAATGGGACCATCCGAGTTGCAGTATGACAAACCGATTCCGTACCATTAAGATTCAAGAGTATGAAAACTCAATACGATTGTGAGTTGAAAATTAAGTTTATTAGCATCATATACTTTTAATTATTAAGAATCTTCCTAGAAAAAAATAAATTTATGTACCTAAATAATTTGCAGTATCAGAAATTCGTGCACATTTATTCACGACACACACAAGACGAAGTAGCTTTCAAACCTCTCAATCACCGAGTTGTTATATTAATTTTCAATGTCTCCCCTCGCCAGGATTCCGGATGACAGTTAAACCGGTAATTCGACATTACTGAGCTATAGGATAGATAGTGTAGTATTGGTGATCATTCAGATCAAGCATGGAAATACAAATTTAAGTACCAAGAAGATTTAGCCAGGTCATAACTGAATCATGATAAAGGAAGGGTTAGATAACCTTGGATATCCTTCACCTAACTATCTCAATCGCTTGATGCAAGTGTTGCTTCCATTATTATATTATTATTAGGGAACTTACGTTCTTGTTCATCCGTGGAAGAAAATTCGTTCATTTGTTCTTACCTGAAACAAAAACAAGAATAAATGAGAATTGGCTGTAACTGACTGATAACTATTAGTTATGTAATTTTCCATTATTATCAATACGTATGCGTGTAAAACTGTAAGCCATGGCATTATTGACAAAATATCTATTGATTAGAAAAAGGCAAATAGATTTTGAAAAATTTAGGTATGTAAGTGTTCAAATTAATGTAGGTATATCAAAAAAAGTCCAGTCATTCAGCATGACCCCATGAGCAAATTTTTGAAGAAATCTTCGACATTTCAGTCGCTATTGATCGTGTTGAGAAATTTTAGTTTATGATTTTGATAGACAAGCATGGAATCAAATTATTAACACATGCACAGAGTAAACTCATCAGTTGTGATTACATTTTTCTTTTTTTTTTTTTAAGCACCTACTACCTACGTTTTAAACAGCATGGTTCTAGGATTGGTTATACAGGGATACTTCCATAAGAGTAGTTCAATCTGAATTTGGACAATGTTTCATGCAAATATTACCGATTTTTACAACTAGCGAACGGCATTATTTCGATTTTTGACTGATTTTTCAACTTTGAAATTTTTGAAAACTTGATACATATTCTTATAGGAAATTTTACGCTGATTCCGAATATACCACATGTTAGTATGCTGAAAAAATTATTTCGCACAACAAATCGCAAAAAACAGGCTATTTTGAAAATTTTGACTACATTTTTGAAAATTTCAACCTGAAGATGTAATCCGATCATGCTGGCCAACGAACTTGAACTTTCGTTTTGTGTCCTTAACATTTTAAAATTTGTTTGAAGTTTCTAGCACAATTCTACGGAAAGTTATCGTCTGGAATGACACATACATACATACATATATACATACATACATACATACATACATACATAAAAAAATGCGTTAAACTTCAGAATATGATTCAGAATAGCCTGAAACGGATTTCTGCATAAAAATTTTTCAAAAATTCACATTCTACAAATTTTGAGGCGAGAGCAACAGCTTAATTTTCTTCAAAAATTCGCTAAAACTATTGAACTTGAAATAATAGTTAAACTCATCACACAAGCATGGGAGGAATGACAGATTTTATCTATTATTTCCTTAGGTGAAAGGACTCTCCGAAAAGATGCAATATGAAGGATATCTAATGACCAAAAGCGGATAGGGAAAAATGGAGAGAAAGCAGAATTACGTCGTATGAGATGGTCCTCACGCCTCCAACCTCGCTACCATCGATGTTGACTCACACAGGCGCACAAACAACCCATCTTCTACAGGGACACAAAATTTCTTTTGTCAACCACGATTTAAAAATTCTTTAAATTACCTTGTACTTTCCAATGATAACCCGCAGTGATTTTCTAAGATTAAAAATTGGTGTTCGAGCCAATTTTGGATGAAAACCCGTGATAAACACCCCCCCCCCCCCCCCCCCCCCCCCCCCCCCCCCCCCCCTCCCCATGAAAACTAGGGGTTTTCAAGAAGATAGCGAGGTACGAGAAACTTTCAACTAGAAATGAACCAAATAATCTATTTTCGGCTTCTTTCAAACCTGTTCCCTGTATAAGTCTTACTCACTTATAGTTCAGCTTACAGTGTACATTTCAGTTAAGAAAGTTGATTACAGAAAAATCAATGACGCAATAAGATTCTCCAGGAAAAAGCACTGCAAGTTAAAGTATTTTGGATGAGCGAAAATAGAAGAATTTAAATTTTAAAAATCGTGCGTATGGTGGTTTGCCATTTCTTTAGTTATGATAGGTTGTGGTTGAGGGGAGATGTGTGTAGATTTTGTAGACGCATATGCGATGTTATGTCAACGTGTATGTTTGAAATTATGGGCAAATCGCCTAGACCTTAACTAACAGCGCGAGCCAAGCCTACCGATTGAAAAGTAAGCTAGACAAGTAGCCTAGTTCTACTTTTGTACTATCATCATATGCATATGTCTTTATATGAATAAATAAAATCTATCTCTCTATCTATCCACTCTACAGGCCTATATACTGGTACCCAGTGTTGGGCATAACCTTAAATCGAATTCAACGACTGGAGCCCAGCCTATTTGTCTCAAATCTATTTCAATAGGACGTCCCTCTGAAGCAAGGTAATATTAGTAAGGCTTTGCATATTATAGGGGGGGGACGCCCTATTGGAATTGATGACCGTGAGGCATTTTTTTGGGTTGTATTCGTGTAATCGCCGGCAGCGAATACGATTACACGAATACGAATATAATCGCAGCTGACTCAGAATCAACCAACAATTATCGCAATTACAACCGTATTCGTATCCGACGATAAGATTATGCCCATTACTGCTGGTACTTAAGACCATGACCAGAAAGAAAAAACTCAATACTTCATTTTATGAGTTCAAGAGCAAATTGTTGACACTCGGAAACGAGACAGCTGTGAAGCGATGAAGCGGCGACGGAAACGGTAAAAGAAAAAAGCTTTTTAAAATCTCAGTTTTTTTTTTTTTTTTTTTAAGTGTTCTTTCCTAGAATGTAACGAAGCAAGAAAACGGTCTTATTACGTTTAATAGCTTTTTTCGTTGTTTAAGCGTTTTTACAGCAGGAAAATTGCGCGAGTCAGGCAGGTCTGTCGGGCAGGCGGGCGACTCTGCCCTCCACACCTCGGAGTGTCCAATTAGGTTTTCCTTCTTCCCATCACATCGCAGCAGACGGCACTTGGGGCCAAATGAGTTGCTCGCGGGGTCCTCCCTAACAAGTGCTGGTCACTCGTCCTTCCCTGCACTTCACCGCCTCGGCTGGATGACCGAGTTGGTTCTCCACTTGGCCTCTGTTGCCCTCCATTAAAAGGGGGGCTCGCGTCGTCGATCCATTCATGACTCCCAGGGTCGAGGCGGCTGCGGGGCCCCTCGACATGTTCAAGCGCGAGTTGGAGGGCCGGAACGTGGATTTGCTCTGATTGTTGAGCTAAATTGGATTGGGATCGGCCTTTGATTGGGGATTAGCACAGGCGAAGGGCTCGATACTGATTACTTTGGTACAGATTTTAAGGCAGTGATTGCGAACTCTCTATGAATTTACACTCATCTTGTTATTTTCCCAGTCTCAATCATCTAAGTCAAAACATGCAACCGATCCCTGGAAAATATTCTTTTTTCGAGCCCTCAACACATGAATAATGATCGACATTTGACCGAATCTATATCCTCAAATTAGACAATTTTACATTTTTGAGCCAGTCCCTCAATATACCAAACCATGAAGGCCACTCAATCCGTTCCTGAGACATGATTTTTTAAAGTTTTTTAAGAAAACCATGTTATATTCCACAAAAATCCAAGTTTCTCTACTTTAAAAAAAATTTGTTCAACTTTTGACCTCATTTTTGGATTCAGCGTTAAATTTCCTATACGCCTAGTGCACATTCATACTCAAAAACGAACTCCTAAGGACCGCGATTGCAGTTAAAACATTGAAAATTGAAAAGAAATTAAGTTTCTGAAAATACTTGTACATAAACTACATTTCCAAAGAACGTGCTGTCAAATTTCAGGAAAACTTGCAAATCTAATAAACTTTCTAATGGTATGGTCTACTTAGCGATTCCTTATCAATTTCATGGAGAAATTCAAGTTTGAATACGAAAAAATAGTAGATACCTACAAAAATACGAGTACCTACCTACCAGAAAATTAACAAAGGGATTCTCAATTTGCCTTGTGTGTTGCCGTTGTCGTGATATGATTCAGACTGATAATTTCAAGGATATCAGGGCAAAATGAAAACCTCGTTATGAGTCAGAGGTCGTTCTACTGAATTTCTGTACAAAAAATAATTTATGTCACCAAACAAATGTAAGTCGTGGGTGGAAACGTAAATAAATTGCAAACTGAATTTAGTCTTCTTTAAAATCACCAAAATTGAGAGGAAAGTAGCAGTACAAAAATAAAGGGCCAAGATGATGAACAAGAACGATATTATGAGACCTTAGAACTGCTCTTGCCTCACTTGAGAAATCACGACAGGTCTTTTCCAGTTCCTACTGTTTTTTCGCACTCGAACTTGAACTTCTCCATGAAATCGCTAAGGAATCGCAAAGTTGACCATAGCGTTAGGGAGCTGATTGAATTTGCAAGTTTTCCTAAAATTGGAGGTCACTCGTCCTCCCTGCGCTTCAACTTCGAGCTGATGACCGAGTTCGTTCTCCACTTGGCCTCTGTTGCCCTCCATTAAAAGGGGGGCTCGCGACGTCGATCCATTCATGACTCTCAGGGTCGAGGCGGCTGCGGGGCCCCTCGACATGTTCAAGCGCGAGTTGGAGGGCAGGAACGTGGATTTGCTCTGATTGTTCGGCTAAATTGGATTGGGATCGGCCTTTGATTGGAGATTAGCACAGGCGAAGGGCTCGATACTGATTCAGGGTGGCCGCTATTTTGAGAAAGGCGGGACATTTATGACATCCACACGAAATTTGGTTTAAAATGTAAAAAAAAAAAAAAAAAAAAATTACCCCTGAATTTCTCAGATTTTCTGCATCAAACACCTACGCCTTTTGGAATCTCAAAATCGTGTCAAGAAATGGTAATTTTTCAAAATGCATTGTAAAATCATGAAAATTAGTTTTCTTATGTTTTTTGAGTCGCTAATCTCGAATTTGCTGTCATAAAATCAATTTTTCGTTTATTATCATTGTACAATTATTATTTTTTCTGTTCATAATGAATTTTCAAGTAGTAAAAAAGTAAACAACCGTTCCAGGTTGGGGCTTTTCGTCCGACTGCCTCAGGCGTCGCGGACGTCATCAGCTGTCCTCCAAGGAGGATCAAAATTCGTTCTGATGATTTCGCTTAAAGGTACTCATTGCCTCGCCCCCTTGAGTGGAGAGGGGTTCGCCCCTCGCCACCCTTGAGTGGAGATTGCCTCGCCCCCTTGAGTGGAGAGGGGTTCGCCCCTCGCCACCCTTGAGTGGAGAGGGGTTCCCCGTACAGAAGCGAGAAAATTACTTGGACGTCTGACCCTTACCTGGGCGGTCACCCATCCAATGAATTTTCAAGATCAAATTTGAGTTTAGCAACCTAAATACCAATGAAATAAAAAAGAAAAATTAAATATTGAAAATCTGCTTCTTTGTTGAATTTAATAAAACTTCCAACAAAAATACGTGAAAATACGAATTTTCAACATTTTACAATAAATTTTGAAAAATTGTCATTTTTTGACATGAAAAATTGGGCAATTTTCATTTGAAATTTCACTGACTTTTCCCTAGCGAAGAATTCCCTGACAATTCCAGGTTTTCCCTGATTTTTCCAGTTGGGGGCCACCCTGCCGTCCAGCTGATGACCGAGTAGTTGGTTCTCCTCTTGGCCCCTGTTGCCCTCCATTAAAAGGGGGGCTCGCGACGTCGGTCCATTCATGACTCCCAGGGTCGAGGCGGCTGCGGGGCCCCTCGACATGTTCAAGCGCGAGTTGGAGGGCCGGAACGTGGATTTGCTCTGATTGTTCGGCTAAATTGGATTGGGATCGGCCTTTGATTGGGGATTAGCACAGGCGAAGGGCTCGATACTGATTACTTTGCTACAGATTTTAAGGCAGTGATTGCGAACTCTCTATGAATTTACACGCATCTTGTTATTAATATGTGCAAAAAACAAAAAAAAAAATCAATAAAAACTTCAGAAAAAGCTAAAAATCCAAAATCATTTTTTGAGTAGCAGACCATTATACAGAATGCTGCATGTCTTTTTATTTAATATTTTACGGTACCTCAATTTGTAATCTGAAGCGATATGTTGAAGCTCAAATTTTTATTAATTTAAAATGAAGAAAAAAATATACATATATATGACATGGATATTTCTTGGCTCTGGGGAAATTCCAAATTTTTTTCCAACAGCAAAAAATGTCACGCTTATTTTCACCTACAACTAAATTGTTGCCCAGAGAGAAAATAACTTCCTGATTTTCCTTTTCACAAAAATCGTTCTTTGGTAAGCCGAAAGTTATTATACAAGACTCCACATTTCAATGGGCCAATTTCCCACCTCCTTAACCCTCCTGAAAGGTCGTAGCTTATGTAGCTATAAAAACTAGTTGTTGGGACTCTCACTGGAAGAATCCACTAGTCTGCTGGGTTTGCTCCTAGTTCAATACTCTTGATGTTTCTTACATGTGGATTACCACTAGGTGATGTAGTAAACAGAGGAGCCAAAGACATATCCTTCCTAACTCTTTGAACAGTTTGCACTCGATAATTAATTTTGTCATTCGCATAATTCACCTATGAAATAATTGTATAGTATGATACAGTGCGCTATTGAAGTTTGATTGTTTAGGAGTTAGAATATACCTAAAATTGCAGTCATGCAGCATGACCACATGAGCGAATTTTTGAAGAAATCTTCGACATTTCAGTCGCTATTGATCGTGTAGAATAATTTTAGTTTATGATTTTGATAGACAAACATGGAATCAAATTATAAAAAATAATTAGGAGGTAGTTTTTTTTTTTTTTTTTTTTTTTTTTTTTTTTTTTTTTTTTTTTTTTTTTTTTTTTTTTAACAAGCACCTACTACCTACGTTTTAAACAGCATGGTTCTAGGATTGGTTATACAGGGATACTTCCATAAGAGTAGTTCAATCTGAATTTGGACAATGTTTCATGCAAATATTACCGATTTTTACGACTAGCGAACGGCATTATTTCGATTTTTGCCTGATTTTTCAAATTTGAACTTTTTGAAAACTTAATACATATTCTTATAGGAAATTTTACACTCATTCTGAATATACCACATGTTAGTATGCTGAAAAAATTATTTCGCACAACAAATCGCAAAAAACAGGCTATTTTGAAATTGTTGACTACATTTTTGAAAATTTCAACCCGAAGATGTAATCCGATCATGCTGGCCAACGAACTTGAACTTTCGTTTTGTGTCCTTAACATTTTAAAATTTGTTTGAAGTTTCTAGCACAATTCTACGGACAGTTATCGTCTGGAATGACACATACATACATACATATATACATACATACATACATACATAAAAAAATGCGTTAAACTTCAGAATATGATTCAGAATAGCCTGAAACGGATTTCTGCGTAAAATTTTTTCAAAAATTCACATTCTACAAATTTTGAGGCGAGAGCAGTAGCTTAATTTTCTTCAAAAATTCGCTAAAACAATGTAAAATGTGTTTTACACACAAACTTTTCATTTGAAAAAAAAATCCCTGAAATTTGGTGGTTTTTGCTAAATTCCCTGACATTTCCCTGACTATTCCAGACACGAAGAATTCCCTGACAATTCCAGGTTTTCCCTGACTTTTCCAGTTGAGGCCCACCCTGTTCAATTATGGGATATCAATCACTCGGAATTGAGCTGTTATTCTAGGAATTCCAGAAAAAAAGTTGTCGTTTTCTCCAGTTCCAATTCATCCAGTGACGTATCTCTACAGGTGGTATATTATAAAATCAAAGAATTGAAAACACATTTTATTGGAATTCACCGGCGATTGCTTTTCGCCGCTCTGTTGAACCACTTCCTGATTCAATCCGGATACGCTCGTACCGATCGGCTTCCACTTTTTCTTCCTACCTGAACCATTGTGAGTTTGCCCTTTTAAAATATTCCATTAAAAACTTTTTTGTAGTACACGAAAACTGTAAACTGGTTCTGTCGTCGAGTGGGTCTTTTGCATTGAACGTTGATAAGGAGGTCCGGGTAAGCCTATGAAATATTCCATCAGCTATTAAACCTCGGGAGCGACCTGAATATTTCAGGTGGAACCCCGCATCCTCGTAGGCGCATCTACCCAACCATCGCTTTTCTTGGGAAATTGTTTTCTTTCCTTCATCTCGATGGCTAGAGTAGAAATACCAATGACAATTACAGTCTAACAATGGACTACGTCAATGAAACCGACCGTAAATATTTAATGTTTCATAACAACGGTATTTAGCCATTCAGATACATTAGGACCGCTTAACCACAGGAAAACGAGTAAAGAACCCCCCCCCCCTCCTGTAAAAAAAACAGCCGTTTGATCAATTATATCATTGACAAGCAAAAAATTATAACTGTTACTTAGAAAGTTATACAGGGTGCGGCAGAGAGGACGGATGGTTTTAAAAAAATCATAAAATAGTTAATTTTTTACTCATAAACAAATTTATTGATGCAATCAGGTTCGCAAGGAAATAGCATTTGAGACAGTCAAGTGTGAAAAATCACATCAGGCATGTGGTGGCCGAAATTGTTGATGCAGTGCTGGAGGCGTTCTTGGAAGTTCGCGTAGACTCTCTCCAACATAACGCTACGTTTTAATGATCACCAACTTCTTTTGCCCTGAATTACGACGGCGACGTGTTCCAACCTGACGTGTGTGGTTCCAGCAGGATGGGGCGACCGCCCACACAGCCAGAGCATCAATGGACGATATTCGCCCTCTCTTCCCTGGTCGCCTTATTTCCAGGCTTAGCGATGTTCATTGGTCTCTCCTCGGTCCCCAGATTTATCCATATGCGATTTTTTCTTATGGGGACACCTCAAGGCTTAGAGTATACGAGAACAAGCCCCGAACTCTGGACGCACTGTTGTTACTTGACTGTCTCAAATGCTATTTCCTTGCAAACCTGATTGCATCAATAAATTTGTTTTTGAGTAAAAATGAACTATTTTATGATTTTTTTAAAACCATCCGTCCTCTCTGCCGCACCCTGTAGTTGATAAAAATTGATGCCGACCTTCTAGGACCGTCTAGACCCAAAATGTCATTTCTAACACAAGTTTCATATAGTTTCGTCTTGTATTTTCGGAAAAAAACCGCGGACGGCGGATTTTTTGGAAAACAAAAAATCAAAAATTTTTTTTTTTTTTTTTTTTTTTTGACGAGGCAATCTTTTTTTTTTGGCAGTACGATTTGCAGAATTTCCACCCAATTTAGAAGACTTTTGAATGATTCAGAAGAAGAACCACTTAAGTAGGGAAGATCTGCCAAGAAGGAATATTGGAATTGGAATAGTGATCTGATGAGTACCTAATAAGACCCAAGTACCTATGATCTTATAAAAAACCAATGAAAAGGACTTTACAGTATCCGAAACTAAATTTCAATGTTACAAAATCACATCACCGGCAATCACCATCCCGATTTCAGAGTGGGTTCTACGATTCGAAATATATTCACTATGGACTCCTCAACACTAACGATAATCCGAATGTTAGATGAATGAAGAAATCCGATAAACCCGAACAGCTTGGAATACTTGCATTTCTCCTTATTTGAGGATATGAAAAATATTTTGGCACAGTTACACTTGAGATGATAAGTTTCATTTAAAAGGCTGACTCAAATGAATTTATCTATCCATTACACGAATAAACGCCAAAAACCCACATTTCGCACATGAGCGAACTGACGGGTGGAATGAAATATTGGACACGCTCCAAATATCAGAGATGACCGTCATCTTCGTTCATTCCACTCATTCCACAGGATTTCTTATTAGAGAAGACCCTGAGAATTACGTTAGGAGAAGAAAGCATTTCATGGTTTCGTGATAATGCTATATCATTTAGCTGAACGTACATTTTAGAACGCTTAGTGAAAATGTGTAAGAAAAGTGCAATTCTGGTCAATTTTAATGTCCCTATTCAATTTAAAAAGTTATTTTTACAAATAGGATTGGCAAGTAAACACCATTTTACAATTAAAATTAGGAATTACAATTACAAAATTTCTCCAAATACTGTATGTACAGCCTGTGACATGGGTCTTCTTGAAAACTTATTTCATGTTCTATTAGAGTGTTCTATGTATAACTGGATCACAAAAAGATATATCTCGGACTTGGTGGGGGGTACTGGAAACTTGATAAATTTTGTATCAGTACCAAGTGAATTCGACATAAAAAGGCTATATTTCTTCTTAAGTGAAGTTTGCAAACTGAGAAATTTATGTTTTTTTGACTGAAGTAGGTATGTGTTTGTAGGTAGGTATTTATGTTTTTTTGATATATATAGGTACTGGTACTGCTTATGTTAACTGCTTGAATGTTTTTGAAATTATTTATGAAGTTCATTGTGTGTTTTATTTTATTGTTGTTTCCAATATTTATAAGGTAAAGAGAATAAGCTGAATTAATAATGAATGTTATATTAATTTGTAGTTTATAAAATATTTGAAATTTCCACTAACGCTGTAATACTGAATAGATTATCATTAATTGTGTGTAAATCATGTAGCTGGACACCACGATCAATTTCTAAATTGTGTACTCATATAGTTGATTCAATTGGGTATTGAAAACACTACGTTAATGATGTTTACACTATAACTGTTTCAATGATGTATTTTATGTAAAGCAAACTCGAATGTGAGGAACATACATGTTCAAATACATTCAATAAATAAATAAAATCTGGTCAATTTTTCGGTTTTTTCCCAAGTTGGTGTTACAAATATCAATAAATGAACATCATTACAAGGTTCAGCACGAGAAAATACTCCAAAATCATGTATCAGAGAGGTGCATGTGGTAATTCAGCAATTGAATGTCTTCAAAAACTCAGTATTTCACATTTATTGCACTTTTAGAGCGGAATTGCGCACTCTCGGAGAGGAATCGCGCCCATTTGCGCGCACGTATAAAATCGAATTATGAGTAATTTCTTCATGAAATTTCAGTTAGAATTCAAATCTGCAATAAAAAATTCCCATTTAAAATAACGAAGTTGATGTCAATGCGCACGTGCGCAATGTTGTCATTTTTGAGATACTTACTAAAAAACGTTAAGATTGAAACAAAAAAACGTTTTTTTTTTTTACCATTATTAACGATTTTAGCAGTGATAAAAATTGATGCCGAGCTTCTAGAACCATCTAGACCCTAAATGTGATTTTTAAAACAAGTCTCATATAGTTAGGTCTTGTATTTTCGGAGAAAAGCCGCGAACGGCGGACGGACAGTTTTACAAAGGTTCATTGTTGAAAATAATAAACCAAAAGTCAACAAAATGTATTAATATTTGATCTGGCCGAGAAATTTCCATAAAAAGGCAAGCAATATCCTCCCAAAATAGTTTAAAGAAGAATTACCAACCTTCTGTGATTATCAAGCGTTTTTCTCCAGTATGATGCTAGGAAGCACGTGAATATGCTTTGGATACCTCCCAAATGATAGCTATTATGTGTATGGCAGAGTAACATAAAATGAGACCACATTTTATTACATTTCATTAAATTTTCTAAAAAGTCGAAAAAAACTGCAAAAAAAAATAAATAAATAAAAACGAAAAATCCACAACCACAATTTGAATAGCAGATTATAATTTAGAATACGTTTTCTGCCATAACATTAATATATACAATATCCATGCACTCAAAAAGGAAAAATTTCAAAACAATTCAACATTTTACAATACGATAATTCGCTCATACGATCATGCTGCATGAGTGGAACTTTTTTCATTTCAGATTTTGCCTCTGTATTCCAACACCTACACACAAAATAAAAACCTCTTACTATCCTCCAAGGTGCTTAGTGTTCCAGCGGATTCACCTTGACACTGTACGGGGCCTAGCATTCTGGGGTGTCCTTTCTCATACTTCACGGTGTTTAGCGAGTCTATATGCCTCTTCCCTACACTCCACGGGGCTTAGCGTTCCGGAATGACTCTTCCTTCAGTTTCAAACAAGTTCCTTTTGAATGCTAGGGTACATACGTAACCAGTGCTACGTACTATAGTTCCACGTACAAGTCAGAAAGTCAATAAATTGAATACGCAACTCCACCAGTCTCGAGTATCAACACAAATGTTATGTAAGCGAATGGAAATATCCAGGTTCCAATCAATGTAGATAAGGAAGGTTTATTTGTGTATCGGAGTTACATGCGTTTAAGAATATTCCCACCTCTAAATTAGTACCACCTAAAATTATGACAGCGATAAGAGACATGGTTTATAGCACGTATCATTATGACTCTCAAATTATTAGTCAAATACCGTTTCATGAAATGTTTTTATGATACATTGATAACAACATTCCGGCGCAACAATGTCATTAAAGACGGACGCATGTAACGAAGGAATCCGGAAAGAAAGCTTCGAGAGTACCTACGCACGTAAACAAACCAGGAATTTCAAATAGGTAGTAGAATGAAAAGGAGTGTCGCCATTGAATGAAGTGCCCGGCAATCACAACGGAATGCGCAGCTACAGGAGTAGGTGACTCAGTCAACTCACCTTTTTGCTGTCACTTTTTCTCAAACGGGACAAACGACAGTGGGTAGTAATTACAGTATAATTCTTTAACTTGTCGTTTTGTACAATTATATGGACATTTCTCGTTTCAAACTATTAAACTTATTTAACTTGGTTAAAACTAATATTGATGTGGGTCATGAGTCACGAGATTATTGACTTGGAAATAGGTATGTCTTAACTCAAGGCTCCAAATTTTCGTTCGACAGAAAAAATGTCACGCTTTTGTCAAATTTTGCTTCCAAGTCTACCTATGAATGAATGAATGAAAGATTTATTCCAGCGTAAGACAAAATAAACAAGAATGAACATTGTGGCGTGTAAAAAATTAGTGTCTTCAATAATCTAAGTGGAGGATGTACGGAATTACCCCAACACCAAGAGACAGGCTCTGTGCGGTGTGGGGGAGTTGACATTATAAGTAGTAAATACACAATCCAACACGTGAACACGCAAATAATTCAAATTCACACAATAAATTTAATAACAATACATATGCATACAAATACAGATAGTAAAACTTACAAAACCTAAATTACTCTTCTATGTATAGATACTGCACATAATGTTTTTGCAATTGTCTGGCCCCAATGAGATGAGCCAAGAGAAAATTTTTTTCTTATAGTTTAAGCGAGAGTGCTCTCCCGGTTTCTGGAGATAATTTGGTAAAACTTTAAGAATGTAGGGGAAACCATAATAAACATGACGGGATGTGGACCATAAGCGGGTGGGAGGGACCGGTATGGTGGCTTGAGTAGTTGGGCGAGTGATATATGTCGAAGTACGAGGGTAGTTGAAAAAATCAGGGTGCTTATGAAAGAAGCAGAGTGCAGATTTTAGGTATAATTGGTTAATGGTGAAAACCGGGAGCAATTTGAAGAGTTCTTGGGGAGCGAAACGGCGAGGCTTTCGGGCTATCGTTTTCTGTATTATAGTAATGGGGTAGGTAGACCAGGGTGGGACGGGCAGAACCCCAGATCAGAATTGTAAATTGGCCTTGTAGATCCGGATTAGATTATTTTGTGACAGGCAATTCCGCATGAGATAAAATATGTGGATAAATTTACGAGTTCTCGAAGTAAGTGCTGCAATATGGGCTTTCCATGATAGATCCTCGTCAATCACTACCCCAAGGTATCTCGTGGATTGAACGCGTTCAAGTGACGGGCATGAGCATGAAGATAGAGGGTTCGGACTGCACATATGTATCTTTAGCTTGTAGTTCTCTAGGCTGTTTCGGGTGGGTGATTTGGAGAACACCAGGTATTTGGTTTTTTAAATATTCAAACTCAATGAGTTCACACAGAGCCACCGAAAGACGTTGTTGGCGTCAATGTTGGCGTTCTCAAAGACCTCGTCCCACGAATCGCCTTCGCTCAGGATGGCTGTGTCGTCAGCAAAGAGATATAAACGTCCCTTTAGATTTAATTCGTTGATTTGATTTATAAATATCAAGAAAAAAACAGCAGCAAGGGTCCCACCCTGAATTACACCGAATTCTAAGTCTGCAACATCACTATCCCGTCCGTCGATTGTCACTAATAATAGCGGAAGGTAGCGGAAGCATTTTTTCCCTACTTTCGGGAGATGAAAATTTTTTGGGTGTTTCCTAACTGACACCCGAGGGACATCAAAAGACCCAACTGACTCCCAGACCAGAGCGAAAAATGAAAGTCCCAACTGACTCCCTGGAAGAGGTTAGTTCTAACTGACTCCCGGCGAGAAACAAAACTGTTGATAGGACCTAGCAGACTCCCTGAGCGCATAAAGAAGTGTTTTCCCGAACTTTCCTTCCCACTTCACACACTTAGGACTGTCTCCACGAGAGCGCGCAAGTGTGGTTTTAAAAATTTGTGAAGTTAGTCGATGATAGCAAACATCTCGTCATGCCTACCCTAATCAATGTGGAAAACGTCCAGTCATGCAGCGTGACCCCATGAGCGAATTTTTGAAGATGTTTCATGCAAATATTACAGATTTTTACAACTAGCGAACGGCATTATTTCGATTTTTGACTGATTTTTCAACTTTGAAATTTTTGAAAACTTGATACATAATCTTATAGGAAATTTTACGCTGATTCCGAATATGTTAGTATGCTGAAAAAATTATTTCGCACAACAAATCGCAAAAAACGGGCTATTTTGAAATTTTTGACTACATTTTTGAAAATTTCAACCCGAAGATGTAATCCGATCATGCTGGCCAACGAACTTGAACTTTAGTTTTGTGTCCTTAACATTTTAAAATTTGTTTGAAGTTTCTAGCACAATTCCACGGACAGTTATCGTCTGGAATGACACAAACATGCATATATACATACATACATACATACATAAAAAAAGTCCAGTCATGCAGCATGACCCCATGAGCGAATTTTTGAAGAAATCTTCGACATTTCAGTCGCTATTGATCGCGTAGAGAAATTTTAGTTTATGATTTTGATAGAAAAACATGGAATCAAATTATTAAAAATAATTAGGAGGTACTCATACTTTATTATTATTAAACTAATCTTGTAGATTTAAAGACAAATGTAGGTAAATATTCATAGATTTCGATGTCCAATGTGGTCAGTATTGAAGGCAGTTGAAATCTTAACAGTATCCTGTCATAACATCATCAAATCTTGACATAAAATAAAAAACATTCCGACGTCAAATGAAAGAAACGTATTTCCACAGCCAATCGATGATGAGGCTTTATATTACGAGTGATATAAAGTTAGGTGCATTCGAACCTAGTATCCTACAGCAAGAAATTGATAGACAAACTGTAGTCTCTGTGCATCTATTGACAGCCTAAATTATGGGGAAGTGTCACTTGGCTTTTCGGTAGCAACAAGAAAGAAATTGAAAATATTTATTACTAGCATTAAATCCCAATTATTGTTGATTTATCAACGATTCGATTAGGTAAATTCTTGAATTTTAACTGCTTCATGTTATTTCTTCACTCTACTATTTGATAATTACATCCAATATCGAACATATTGGTTATTGAGGTACATACTATCCCATTAGGCTATAGTATCATGTAAGGTAGCAGTAGGTAATTAGAAGTTTTAGTACACTGTTGTATCGATTCACTCACCTAATCAACGAAGTGCAGGGAACACTAAGTGGAGTTGTTTTGTTTTGTTTTTTGAATTGCTTGGTCTTGTAATGAACTATGAAGGAGATGTGCGGTTTCTACTAGGATCGATGGGAAGAACATACGGGAGCTACGTTTGAGTAGGTATGTATTCTTCAATTTCAATATTCAGAGTGACCTGGAACTACTTTAGGAAACGGAATCGAAAGTTGCATGTAGGTAAATCTACATGGCAACTTTCCATTCCACGTTATGGTTCATGATGTAAACAGATCCAATAACTCAATCTTCAAGAATGAAGGTTTCCATAGATATGTTGTGTGATGAATTTTGATATTAAACACGATTTTCCACCATAATGACAATCCGGTTACTTCTTGAACCATGGACGTATTGCTATGGGGGTCGTTTCCTGGTTTGTATACCGGTGGATCACCTGCCTACTTTGAGTTGAAAGAACTCAAAGCCTACCTTTGCTCATTGAGTCCCCTCTACTGAACTTTTCTCCTAAAGAAAGTTGGCTGGAAGTTATTTGTTTCAAGTTCAGGTAATATTAACGATAGTTGAGTATGTTTGAGTTTGGTTAATGCAACGCTAATTCAAGGATTTTTGAATCCAGCAGATAATCATCAATAGCAGAGGCGTAGTCATATGACCGGTTTTTTAAAAATCTGAAAAATTATAAAATAACAAGTATTTGATTAAAACAGGATATTGTAAACGATCATACGAAGATGTGGCTTCGAATGAAATAATAAAACATTTTAGCACAATGTTAGGTCGTACACTCAAGCAGTAAAATTCAACTAACAGTTCTCCATTGGGAATGCGCAGAAACGAATAAAGAAGTAAGAACCGTACAATTTCAATACAGTAGAACCTCGGTTAACCGAAATAAAGGGGGGAGAGCCATTCCGGATACCCGATTTTTCGGTTAAACTGTTATGTGCTAAAAATACCCTATTAACATGGTGTGTAGGGAAAATGAATTAACAAACAATATCTATATAATACAGTGTTTTATTTCATCTACAAAAAATGTTATAATGGGTTATAAAATTCTGTAAACTGAACAACTGAAGTTACTGCAGCATTGTACATTACATTTTACAGAAATAAGTGATTTTTGTTTGCTTTTTCATCACGTAGGCACTGTTTATGGAGAAAGAGGCTCGACCGGCGCGTGTTTACATATTACGTACCTACTTATAATTTATTTACGGAACCGTTTCGGTTGACCCGGGTTTCGGTTAACCCGAGTTCGGTTAACCGAGGTTCTACTGTAAATATGTTCCCTCAGATTGGGGTTCGTAGATTTAGTTTAGTTAGTTCAGTTAGTCGTAGATTTAGATTAGTTCAAACGGCATCAATCTCTGTTCTTGAATAATCTTTAAAAAGTGTCGTCGCATCGTCAAAGTTAAAAATTTCTTTTGGCCTGGTTGTTTATCGAGCTTATACTTCAAATCGGAGGGGTTAAATCCCAATGCAAGTGACACAGCATTGGCAGCAGAAAACACACCACACGCGTCGTTGTCTGGTTGTTGCTGACATTTTTCGAAAACTATGTCGCTGTCTCTGAGATTTGGATATCTTCTATTAATAAGTACCTTCTCCTCATCTGGCAAATACTTTGACAACGAATCATATATTCTTAATTTTTCCCCATCATAGTACATGCAATGAAAATGATTTATGGTGGCAAGCCCCCCCAAGATTAGAATTTCACGATTAGTTGTAGTGGGTTCTACTAGCTCTGGACATTGTAACATAACACATTCAAGGGTATCAAAAGTTGTTGTATTTTTTATAATTTTCAATATTTCGTCGATAGCTCTATCATTAATCCAAGAATCATTCGGTAAAACATTCTCTTCGATTTCTTTCATTATTGATTCCCTTGACAATCGATATTGTTCAGCACGATCTAAAATTATTTGTGAATCATGAATTGAAATTACTTCTTCTGCCAAAGGTTCTTCAATTCTTCTATCACTCTCGGAATTATTGGGAAAATGTAATTTATCTCTCACGTTTGAGGTTTCTATGGTACCATCATATTTATTCTCAGGGATATCTAACGATGTTATGCTCTTGCTGCTTGCTGCCTCACATTGTTTCCTAATGACATCCTCTTGCATACTATTCAAGTTATAGCCAAGATTTGTTTGGGGATGATCAATTATTCCTAAGCTTGTTATGCATATAATTGGTTTGTGATAGGAGAAATAACTCTCATAATAACAAGCTAATATATTTGAGTTATTACTAAAACATAGGTCGATTTGGGTGAGCAAGTTGGTTGATGGTTGATCAGGCAACAAATTTCGTAAACCCTCCGATTTGAAGAACTCATTGAGTTTGAGTTTATTTCCTTCATTCAGGAAGTCATTATTAAAATCTCCTAGGATTAAAATTGTGTCTCCAGTGGTTTTTACAATTGATGAAAGGGCTTCTTGTAATTTAGGTATCAAAATCAACATTGGGGTTGATGGTGGTTTGTAAACTCCACAAATAAAAGTGTTCCGTACTTTAATAAAAGCTATATTACATGCAAGCCCTTTATTTTCTTCGTTAAAATCATATAGTAATTCGACTTGACCAGCTAGTTCATTTTTGGTGTATATCATCAAGCCATATGCATGTGATTGGGATCGGTTAACGTCAGATCGATAAACAACAGTATAACCAGGGAGGTCCATGGTTTCATGGATGTGGAGCCATGTTTCTACTAATATAATTACTTTAGCCGCATTAAAGCAATTGTCATGTTTAATGTCTAAAAAATGTTTTCTAAGTGAATTTACGTTGTGGAAGATGATTGAAAACATTCCAGGATAATCTTGCAAGAAGTTTAATTTAAAATTTACCGGTTTTTCATTTAGTCTTTTTTCAATTTCTGTAACGACTACGTTATTTTTATCGAGTGGTCCGGGATTTTTGAAAGTTCCTAGAATAGTTAATCCGATCAAGCTAGTTGAACGGCTGAAGGCTACGTACATTTCGGTTCTGCGCATTCCTTTCCTCAACGTGACAACTACAGAATCGTAGGTGCCCCCTTGGCTTTTGTAAATGGTTATGGCTTCCGCTGGAACAACGGGGAATTGCCTTCTCATAACCATGATCGGAGAATTTTGCCGCGGTCGAATGTTTCGAGAAACCAATTCCAAAGGGGTAAACATGTGATCTATGCCTAACCGCTTAGCTGCTCTTCTTGAACCTCTCCGTGTTTCGCGACCTACTTTTTCATCATCAAAAAGCAACCATAAACGGACGACTTGGTTGTTCTCTGAAGTTTCCACAAATTTTAAGATTCCAACAGCTCCATTTACAAGGCCATCTGAGGTTTTCACATTTATAGTGACCATGTACCTGATACCAACACATAGTTTTATATGGGATGGAAGCCCATAAGTGTTGGACGTTTTTATGGATTTTTTCATATAATCGAGGGTTGATGTTCGTTGAGCGTCTGAAACTTTTCCAATGACACGATCGATAGCATCAAACCCTCTTATCTCACCTTTTTTCTTGCTACTAAAAACTGATTTATTATAAGTATCAACTTCTTCATTCGTTCTGAAGAGTCTGAGTGACTTGGAATTGGGAATAGCATTTTTCACAACACGGCTTTCAAACATTTGAACTTCAGCCGACGTTAAACAACCCATGGCCAAATTATTGAGAGCGGTAGCGAAAGGAGCATCACCTTTTTGCCTCATAATTTCCGTTAGCTTGTAAAAGCTGAACATCTCCCAAAGAGGATTCCCCATAAGGTGACTGTAAGGATTAGCAGTGTTATTAGAGAAAATGTATCCATCACCTACAGGGGCCAGTTGATTAAAATCACCAAATAAAATTACGGATATTCCAGCAAATGGAACGCTGGTTCTAAAAATTTGTTTCAAACGAGCATCAACTCTTGCAAACATTTTTGTGCCAATCATGCTCACCTCATCCATTATAATTAACTTGACGTCCTTCAGTTTACTAAATAAAGTATTTGATACGCTGGAACTCAATGGAGGCATGTCATAGCTTGCTTGATTCAATGGTAAAGCAAAGATTGAGTGCAGTGTAACTCCTCTTATGTTGAATGCTGCTTTTCCAGTGGGTGCGCACAATAAAACTCGGAGAGCCTCCAACTCCACACCTGCTGTTGAGTTGAAAAATCGGACTATAGATTGTTCAAGGGCCTCAATCAGTCTTGATTTTCCAACCCCCGCACTGCCCAATACGCATTCGTAAATAGGACCGGCCTGTGTTTTCAAAGTATGCAAGACATGGTAGTGATACCGCTGTTGTTTGTCATTCAAAGATCTGACCACCTCAAGGTAACGTTCTTCAGGGAGCACATGGGGAACAGGAACGTATTCGTCTTCACTTTTCTCGTTTCCCAATCCACATCCCACGTCGTAGAATATGTCTCCCTCGTCAGTTCTATCTCTTATCACTTCGTATCGGTGTTCAAGGTCTGCAGAGATATCGACAACCTCTTCGAATTCTTGGTTCAACATTTCATTTTCATTATGTTCTTTGATGGCTTCATCGATGAAATCATCAGTTCCTTGTTCATTTAAGGAGTTAAAAATGTATAGATTCCGATTTTTTAAAATCACTTCCTTATTCTTGCTGAATTTGTCCTTGGCGTCGACAGAAATCAGTTCACTTTCTTCGTTAACCCATGGCAAGAACAGCATCAACTGTTCGCGGTAAAAATCGTTTTCATGTGTTTCTATATTAAAACGAACAAATCGGATGATTTTGGACTTTTTTCTCTTAGAAATAAAACCATCTCCATTCTTCAACTTGAAAACATTTGAGGACTCCACGTTGTTATCATTGTGATCTGAATCTATGTCTGAACGGTCGTTTGTTCGTTTTGAGGAACTTCTATTTTTTGTGTAACTGTACCATGCAACAAAATCTGCGAGACTTAAATCTTTCAAAGCATCAGGACGATTTATATAGTGATCAATGTTGGATTTGGCAAATACATCCGTTGAATCACTAGGAAGCTTCTGGAGTTCTGATTTGGATAAAAGAACGCAAACCCTCCTTTCCGGAGGACCCGTATTAATGAATTCTACAGTTCTTGTGCACTGTGAAAGTGGTAACGGTAGAATATAGTAGACCGCTTCTTGAGACGAAAATTCGCTTGAATCTAAAAATTTGTTCGCCATAAATTTCAATTTTTCTCTAATTGAAAGATCTCCTCTTGCAACCTCCTCATTTGCTTCGCGAAGGACTTTCGAGATCCCACGTTTTGTTTTGTTTATATAATTGAGTACGTAAACAGCAACAGAGTACGTGTCAGTGATGAATTGTATATCCATGTTCGCTCGATGAAGGTTAAGAATATCAAGATTATACGCATTCATTTTGACGTCGCAAGGGAGTCGTTTGAGAAAAACAGTCGGACGCTTAAGTGAATTTCGTATTGCTGCAATGTAGTCCTCTTGGGAAATATCCAAATGTTTGAGAAAACTATCAAAATTGTTATCTTCGATTGGCAATTTTTTACTAAGATCTTTATAAATGACATCCAAATATTCTTTAATTTCACTGATGGTTTGATTCATTTTTTTCTTTTGCTCGCAACTTACTTCCTCTTTGCCGAATGGCGTTAAAATTTTAGTTTCAGGCATGGGGTAAAATGGTATTCCGAAGCGGCAAAAACTTTTTTTTGTTTTTGGATTTTTTTTCTTGCAAGTGAATGTATGTTTATGGATCTGAAAAGCTGACATTTCATCGCTTAATTGGTCCGATGAACATGAGATGAACTTGTCGATGAATTTCTCGCACGTTTTAACGCTATTTTCATTGTCTTTTTCAAGAGTGGGAGCATTTCGAAGCCAAAGAAGTGAATGAATGTGTGGGGAGCCTCTTTGTTGGAACTCAACTCGGTAGTAATAGTCTACTACTTCATGCTCATAAAATATCCCGTGTTTCTTTGTGGTAAACAGCTTTATCATTTCCTTAATTCTAAAATTGAAGTATCGGGCACATGTTACAGGGTCAGAACTTATCAAACGAACTTTTTCCCGATAGTTCAGTGCTACTGACGCTTCCTCGGTAATGTCCTCATTATCGACAATTTTTTTTAAAAGCACTAGGAGCTCAGGCCACTGGGTCTCAGCAGGAGAAAGGGTAACAAATAATGTTGGGGATCCCAATTGACGGATCATGGAAAAAATTTCTGACTGTTTTTGCCCCCAAAACGCTGGTGAACCTCTATCCGGAAGGAAAAGTCGGTACCCACTATCATGGATGTGGAATGACTTGATAAGTTCCTCTGAGAGACAGAAACCCGCAGTTGGACTTTGTTGTTTTCCTTTCAGTTTTTTCAGGCAAAGTAGTATACTGGAACTGATTTTCATACCCCTCAATTTCGTAGCACAATAAAATAACTTGCTTGGTTCCGAGGCACATCTTCTATCGTATCGCAATAATTCTGAATTGATGAATTTTTGATAACTTATATGATCTGGCTTTGGTCGCAAGTGACCCCCGTAAATTCGAATAAAACTCAATGCTTCCGCATGAATATCTAAAAACAATGGCAAGGGGCTGAATCCTTCCCCTGGGGTAAAAACCAATGCGTCTGGATTATGGTTTGACATCAACAGTGTAGATTCAATAGGCACGTTGACTGGCTCAGGATCGTCTTCTTCGAAGTCAGAGTCATGGACTAGATCGCTTGTGTCACTGTTCTCACAGCGGAATCCACTCTCAGTTTCCTCAAATTTGTCCCAATTAAATAATATTGGTATCCTCTGAGGATCTATGGAGACATCAGCCTCTTTGAACGCTGGACAATTGTTCAAATCTTTCAAGGCTTCTGCTATTGCGTGAGGTCTAATCGTTTCCTTTTGTACGACTGATTTGAACGACTTCTTTTTCTTGAGAGCAATGGGAATCACAGCAGTTTCATTGAACGTACGCGGAAGAATTTTAATGTTATCCATAACATCACAAGGTACATTCACCACTCGTCCCTGAATTGAAAACTGCTGATCTATATGAGACAAACGTATTTGCATAAAAGGAATTCTGGGACTTACGAAACGTTCTTCAAGCGAAGTCAAGCTACTCACTGAATTCGGTACCACGGGAAAACGTAAATTATCATAAGCTGCTAATGATAACGGTGGAACTCTCATTTTTTTAAGGTAACCATTGCAGGTGCCACACACTCCATCAACTCCAAAACCATCAGTCACATCAGGTTTACAGAGATTATTAATAAAATTTGTTGAATGGGATTCAATTGGCTTACTATTACTTTTGAAAAACTTGATTGAATGTTTAAAAAACAACCGTCCACAACACGAGCACGTGTAATTAGGGCCGGTCTTAACAATACTCTCATAGTTTGTTAGTAGTTTTGAACGTAAACTACTGATTCTTTTGGTATTGCATTGTCTAACTCTTTTTAAAACATTGCGTCTTCGTTCCTTTCTAATTAAAATTCGTTTCTTTGAAGAGCTTAGGCGTGAATTAGTTCTAATACGATGATCAACAATAGTTTGTGTACGTTTTTTATAACGTCTCCTTTGGGCTTGTGAATTCATCTTGGCGTGTTTATTGCGTTTTTTGGGATTGGTTAATCGTCTTTTTTGAACCGTTTTATTAATTTCTCTATGTTTTTCAAGTTGCTCGGGGTCGGCCAACCTTTTTTTTTGAACCGTTTTATTAATTTCTCTATGTTTTTCAAGTTGCTCGGGGTCGGCCAACCGTTTTTTTTGAACCGTTTTAATAATTTCTCTATGTTTTTCAAGTTGCTCAGGGTCGGCCAACCTTTTTTTCTGAACCATTTTATTAATTTCTCTATGTTTTTCAAGTTGCTCGGGGTCGGCCAACCTTTTTTTTTTGAACCGATTTAATAATTTCTCTATGTTTTTCAAGTTGCTCAGGGTCGGCCAACCTTCTTTTCTGAACCGTTTTATTAATTTCTCTATGTTTTTCAAGTTGCTCAGGGTCGGCCAACCTTTTTATCTGAACCATTTTATTAATTTCTCTGTGTTTTTCAAGTTGCTCGGGGTCGGCCAACCTTTTTTTTTGAACCGTTTTAATAATTTCTCTATGTTTTTCAAGTTGCTCAGGGTCGGCCAACCTTTTTTTCTGAACCGTTTTATTAATTTCTCTATGTTTATCAAGTTGCTCGGGGTCGGCCAACCTTTTTTTCTGAACCGTTTTATTAATTTCTCTATGTTTATCAAGTTGCTCGGGGTCGGCCAACCTTTTTTTTTGAACCGTTCTATTAATTTCTTTATGTTTTTCAAGTTGCTCAGGGTCGGCTAATCGTTTTTTCTGAACCGTTCTATTAATTTCTCTATGTTTTTCAAGTTTTTCAGGGTTCGCCAATCTTTTTTTTTGGGATAAGCTGTTGATTAGCCTGATATCAATACGTACCTCTTCATTCCGTCTCCGAATATTTTGGGATCTTGCATTGAGCTGTCGTATTTTATTTAGTTCTGACTCACTTTTGACAGACCAATCTTTTCTGGCACGGTCATGTGCCTTAACCATGGCAGCGCTCTTTTTTCTTAGACGAGGCATAATCTGCAATATTGATATTTATCTATGTATAGGAAGGCACCTCAATTGAAGTATTATAAGTTTTACTCGATAAGAGAAATTTTACTTGGTTAGGTATCAGATAGGTTGGTAGGTCCCCTTAATTAGTTCTGGAACATGATTTCTACTAAATATATATTGAATCGTTTAGAGGTTTACCCCCAGTTACAGTCGAAGTGTGCAACCCCCCCCCTGAGATAATACACTACGGGATAATTAATTCACATTAGAATATGCTTACCAGCAGTTGTCTTCCGATATTCTTTATCCGAATTTGAGAGCCGTTGAAAAAGAAATCTACTATATGAAAAAAAAAAAAAAAAAAGAGAGATAGATCGTGAGAAATAGAAAATAGTCAATCAGAATTCGGAAATAGAACTTGAAAGCAGGACTAGTGAAAAAGAAATGTTCAACACTACTTAAACTCTTCAGACACAAAAATGAAATTTTTGAACCTAAATTGAACGAAAATGTGCAATTTAAACTAATACAAGACGAGGATCGAATAGGAATACAGAAAGCAGCAGTTTGAAGTCGGAACTTTACGAATACACGAGAAAATCGCAACTCAACGTGAACTAAATCAATTTCGTAAAACCTGAAACTGAATACCTACGATTGTAAATAAATTAAACAAGAATTAGGTATAAAATAATAGTACAAAACTATAAATTTAGAAATAATAGTTATAATACAAATCAAGGAAAAAAGTGAAATTGGAAACGATTAACACGTAGTTGCCAAATCGGGAGAAAGTAAAGTTTCACTCCAGCGAAAACTCAAACGATTTCCCTCAACTTGATTAACGAAGAACTGATAACAAAAAACTAGAACTTTTCAATATCTGAACACTATCACTATCAACAAGGAGAACACGATAAGTTTATAAGCGAGTGAACTCCGTCAAACTGATCAAAAACGAAATTGAATTGTTTAAACGTAAAACGAACGAAAACTATTAGGTATAATACGATAAACAGATAGAAATGCAGAAAGCCGAACTGAAACAACTTCGCAGAAACTGAAACTGAATAAGAATGTAAATAGATTGAACAAAAAACTATAAACTAATAGTAAACACTATAACTTTACGAATAATAGTTGTAACAGAGAAATGCAGAAAGCCGAACTGAAACAACTTCGCAGAAACTGAAACTGAATAAGAATGTAAATAGATTGAACGAAAAACTATAAACTAATAGTAAACACTATAACTTTACGAATAATAGTTGTAACAGAGAAATGCAGAAAGCCGAACTGAAACAACTTCGCAGAAACTGAAAATAAGAATGTAAATAGATTGAACGAAAAACTATAAACTAATAGTAAACACTATAACTTTACGAATAATAGTTGTAATACAAATCAAGGAAAAAGTGAATTCGGGGAAGGTTAACGTGTGAAGTAGCAAAATCGGGAAAAAAGTTATGTTTCCACTCCAGCGAAAACTCAAACAACTTCTCTTAACTTGATTAACGACGAACTAATCACAAAAACACGAACTTTTCTACATCTGACACACAATAAACAAGGTGAAAACGATAACTTTATAGGCGAGTGAACCACCGTCGAATTCTCAAGGACGTGTGATTAGGCAGTCGATGCGGGGCAAGAATAACGCTTGTCTTGCATAGCGAAGGTATTGAAACGATGGGTGGATAGATTGATAGGTACCTACTAGAGATATCACCCGGTTGGTGAATCCGTTACCGAATACCAATATGATGTACTGATGGTACTTCCGATAGTTTTCCTCGCACACGATTCATTTCTCAATTAAATTGGATAAGTAAGAGTGATATTCCAACATAATAAAAATACAAACTTCAGTTCTAGCCACTAATCGCGTTGGTACCCTTCCTATCGCCTTTCATACTTGAGATTTTGTAGTACCTACTAGGTAGTTTGTTAATCCATGTTGCCATAAGTATTGTATTCATGATATTTTTCATTTCGAACGCCACCTAATTGAATTGTGGGTTACCAATAATTTTACATCACAAGACCAATACCCCTGAAGAATGTGATTTTAGTAATAAGTAGGTACCTACTAACAAAGCTTTTTACGGTATATTATTCCCTATTGGAATAATACACCTTTGTAATCGTATAGAAAAAAATTTGATTTGCCCCTAGGGTCTAGTTGGTCCTAACACCTCGGCAGCCAAATCCCCCCACCTCCTGGGGGGGGGGGGAGGGGTAAAAATAGGTAAGAAAATAATGGTTTTTTGGAGCTGGTCGATTGGGATGTCGTTGACCATTGATTATGAACGCTGATTCGATTTAAATGGGTCTCAAATAAGTCGGTGAGCTCCTAGGGGGTGGGGGTAGAACTAAAAATAGGTATGAAAATAATATTTTTTCGGAACTGGTCGAGTATGGTGTCGTTTTCCATGTAATTCCGTACTCTGATTCGATTTAAATGGGTGCCATATCAGCACAAGTGAGAAAATCCATTGTTACTTTAAATGTAGGGATTGTTTGTGTGTGTGTGTGAAATAATTGTATAGTTCTATATCTACTTCAACTTCAATCTACTTCTACTTCTGTCTACCTATCTATCTATCTACTGCTATCTACTACTTCTATAAAGGAAGGTTTCTATCTGTCTGTGTGGCATGCCCTATACGCGTCTAAACGGCTGAACGGATTTTCACGATTCCTTTTCCCAAATAATCAGTACACTTGAGTGCACATTTTAGGCTAAATCAAAATTCCGTGCGCATGCGCGAAGGGCAAGTTTTTTTTTTGACCGATGACCCCCAATTTTTATTCCGGAATCGGATTCTGCGTTCAATTTTGCGTCCAGAACACCCGCCACTTTTGATCTGCTCATGCGCAAACGTGCGTTACGTTGAATTTGGCCAAGCAGAGCGAGGCTTAGGAATTTACGTTACTGACGGCCGAGCGGAGCGAGGCCTTGGGTCTGCGTGCTAGTACGTACATAAATAGAACTTCTTCATAATTTCATGGCTGATATTTTCTAAGCCACAGTCAGTATTTAAGCTACATCAAGTCCTAAAATAGTTGAGAGATGTTTCATGCAAATATTACAGATTTTTACAACTAGCGAACGGCATTATTTCGATTTTTGACTGATTTTTCAACTTTGAAATTTTGAAAACTTGATACATATTCTTATAGGAAATTTTACGCTGATTCCGAATATGTTAGTATGCTGAAAAAATTATTTCGCACAACAAATCGCAAAAAACAGGCTATTTTGAAATTTTTGACTACATTTTTGAAAATTTCAACCCGAAGATGTAATCCGATCATGCTGGCCAACGAACTTGAACTTTCGTTTTGTGTCCTTAACATTTTAAAATTTGTTTGAAGTTTCTAGCACAATTCCACGGACAGTTATCGTCTGGAATGACACAAACATGCATATATACATACATACATACATACATACATACATACATAAAAAAATGCGTTAAACTTCAGAATATGATTCAGAATAGCCTGAAACGGATTTCTGCATAAAATAATTTCAAAAATTCACATTCTACAAATTTTGAGGCGAGAGCAATAGCTTAATTTTCTTCGAAAATTCGCTAAAACATGTCGTCAAGTAAGTAGAAATATGTACAAAACCACTCTAAATAAAAAATTCATTGTTCGCCATCGCATTGTAACAAGCTTAACTTCCACGGTTTTCATCCGGTTTTGATGTAATTTTCAGGCAACGTGCGAGTTCGGGTGTAGGTAGAAGGTCCCCTATCAGTTTCGTTGTTTCCGAATCCATACTCCAGTCTGCGAATGCGCAAACGTAAATTCCATCAAGCATAATTTCCTAACCATCTAGATGTCTGATCTTTCCCAAATTTAGAGGACATGTAGATAGGAAAATACGATTTATTGGTCTCATATCAATAACATCGTAATATTACATTAGTAGCTGCTGGGAAAGCGCCAATGTGAAATCCTACACGCATAACTTTTAAATCTTCAATTCGTTTTTGATGAAATTATCTATTATCGTAAGGACGGTCCTTTTCATCACTTGGAAACTTTAGAAATAACAAAATCCATCAAGCATCGTTTCCTCATTACCCATTCTTCCGATCTCGGTTAAGTCTGAAGTGTAGTTGGGAAATGACAATGCTATTATCCCATATGAGTTCCATCGGAATCGTATTATCGGTATCAGCAAACCTCGAATATTTGTAACAAACATGACTTCCACATTTTTCATCTAATTCGATCACAATTTCTGGGATGGAATAGATCATATTTTAAGGTTATTTTAAACATTTCAATAATGTATACATTCGTATAACGGATACGAGGAAGCTACATGCAAATTAGCAGTGGTTTTTATGCCAGTTCTTGCTTTAACCAGTCAACAAGTTTAATTGGTTAAAACAATAATTTATTCAATATTAAAATCTATTTCAACAGCTGTTTGAAAATAAATTATTCTCTCAATGATATAAATAGTAAGTGACTTCTAAATGAATGTGAAACCCATTTATTTTTCGTTATTTCCACTCATTCTAACGGTTATGACACTTGATTTCTGATATTCTAACAATAATTCACACTGGACTTACCGATTCTGTTATAACAGCACTATTAATATTGAAATGGATTTCATTAGGAATTTACAGGCTCAGAATGGAGGACTGCAGTGCATCAGCTGCATATTCCCATAACTTTAAAATCCTATCAAGGCAAGTGTTTAGATTTTAGTACCGCCTGACAAGAGATACTGCGGAAATAGAGGGACTTATGTGGAATAACACCGAAAATACAGGAAGGTTCCTGAATCCTCTAGTCGTGACCCAAACTTTGTTAGTCATTTCCAAGTCGTCGATCCAGAGCGGTACGTTACTCAATCGATAACCTACTATCCCCTCCCTAGAGGCCCCCCATTTGGCACCTGCTCAAAATGTTCTGGTGCAGGGAATACCCAGGGTTAATGTGAACGGATCAAGGACGGGTAGGGTCGATGAATGTTTTTACTTTCAAAAATAAACATTTGCACCTAATCCCCCAAGATAAAATGTCAATCCAGTCGCCCGCGGGACATTTGTACTTCGCAAGTCAGTCTAAAATATTTATACAAGAATCCGAAGTTTGAGACGAAACTCGCATACTCCCATGATGATCATAGAAACTTTTGATCGAGGCCGCAATTGGGATTTCATGGGTAAATGTAATATATATATATTTTTTTTTTTTAAATTTATAGTTTAAATATATATATATATATATAGAAACAAGGGAAAGGACAGAAGGAGAGATAAGATTAATTACCTGGACGTTTCGCTTCTAGCGTCTTCAACAGACTATATATATATATATATATATATATATATATATATATATATATGTATATATATATATATAAATATATATATATATATATATATATATATATATATAACATTTATAGTTCTCATCGACTGTTTGACAATTTTAATGAAACTCAAGAAGGTTCATTGTTCATCATAATTTTGTACATACATTTTTTATGTTCTATTTTAATTTGATAAACTTCATTCGAGCAATATTCTGCTAAAATGTATAAATTTAAAAATTTAAAGCCGTTATTAGCCATTTTTGGTTATTTTTTCAACACATTTTTTTGACATTTTACCAACTGAATTCTACGAACTGTCTATCGGTCAAATCAAAATTGTAACTATGAGTGGATTCCTTAAGATGTTTCGCAAATGTAGATTTACCCTTATTTTCCCTGAAATCCTCCTGATGCTCGTGTATTCTTTCCCTGAATTTCCAGCCAGTTTGACCGCGATATTTGTAGCAAAAAGAACAGTTTAGTGTTTATAAACCCCACTTTTATCCTGAACATTGATTTTGTCCTTTACGGATCCCAGTAATGCTTTAAGACTATTTCTAGTCCTAAAGCAGGACAGGCAGTACGTTTTTAAACCTAATTTGTAACCTCTCGATGATAAACTTTTGCCGATTTCATCAGAAATTTCCCCGCAATAAGGCATACTCATCCACTGCTTTTCTTCTGTTATTGTTTGTTAGTGATGATGGCCTGACCGTCAAAATCGATTTTATATTGTAACTCTTCATTTCCGTGGAAATAGACAACGTTTTTTTTCACTAACGTTCATTTTGAAATGGGTTTGCACAACTTCGTCGCGAGTGATTTAGTTCGTGGTCATTTCGCCGTTATGATGAGAAAACTCAGGGTCCTGGGTTAATCGTTAAAAGTTCGCTTCATTTTTTTTCTGCTTTTCTAAATAGGAAGGTAAATTTAATAGTCCCTGCTAATGTGTTCTCCGAGTGTTACACATGTAAAAGAAGAATATAACTACAATATTATTCATACGCAACTCCCCCTAGCCGCACAGGACCTGCTGTATGGCCTTAGGGGTTTATTCCACTGAAGTCATTAACCTCTAATAATTTGTATTTGAACTGTATTTGTATTGCACTATTTACTTTTCGGTTTGCTTCGGAATAAATTCAATATTCGTTCATTAATTTCAATCCAAAAGGATAAAAACACCCGCTGGTGGAACTGGCCGTAAAAGGAGTTACTGACACTTTGCGACCAATTTTAATAAAATATTTCTTTCTTTCTTTCTCAATGACAAATCAAAACGGCCGTCTGACGTTCGAAATGAGGGTGATTCGCGCGGTAGGTTTCCCTAAACGGTGAAAGCGTGGGACCCCCGGTGACACAACCTGCTTCATCGACCAAACAGATTTTTCAAATCAAACGGCGATTTCCACAGGGTCACGGCAGAAAGTGTGACTTATGAATCTCGTCAAGGTTGCCTCTTCGACTCCACCTCAGTTCAGTATCGAATGTCCCTACAGTCGCCTTATGTAACCCAACACAATCGTAATCTTCCCAAGGTCTTCTTCTGACGGGATTTAAAAAAAATGACGCCACTCGTTTCCTAATGCACTATTGTTTGGAAAATGCCATTCGTTCGAAAATTTGCATTTCGTGGGTTCTCCCTGAGTCCCCTGTGTTATTTTTTCTCCCTCCATCTTCTTGTTCTCCACCTTCATTATGGTGATTGTTATTTCGTTCCAGGAGTTTCAGAGTAATTTGCGCGACGACCAACAATGGGTGCTACATTAGGCGGCCACGCGGTTATCTAACACCGCGTGTATCCGAAGTGGAATAACATTATTTGACTTGTAGTTGTCTAGTTAATAGATCATCAGAAGTGACAGAAAGCTGATAACATGGGAAATATTTGCAGAACGTTCCCACAAGCTTGAGCAATCGTGATGTTGTTGAGTCTAGTGTGCTATAAACATACTAAGACGCAAAAAAGGAGAAACCCATCACATGATTCACTCTATCTTCTGTCAACAGTAGTTGATCACAGCTAGAGAGAAGAAAACATCAGAAACCTAACCATACAGAGATTCAATATTTATGGATTCTTTACAGCAGATTAATAGTCTTGATCCGCAGCAACAGTCTCAAATTCGGGACTGCATTTTTTGTGACATATTCAGTTGTGAAGAGTGTGAAATTTTGTTCTTCCCGTAATTTTCTACCCGTGTACGCAAAAAGACTGAAATACCAACTGCGCATGCGCTTTATTTTGCGTCAACGCCTAGGACTGCGCGTGTACGGGAAAAAGGCATTTCTACACGTGGGCGGGGGCAAATGCTTTCGTTGAAATCCCGTCCTACGTGTAGTCATCATAACCTGACGCCAAGGTGACCCTAGTTTTAAGAGTATAGGTTAGGTATTCGTTCCGACTGTCGTCTAATAGCGTTTCCCTTCCACAATTACCCACAAGTCGAATAAAGTAAAAACCTGTGATAAATATAATTGTATTATTAAATCAAATTCCGTTGATTATGTGAACAAAGTACCTACTTCGTCCGACAGCCAGATATCCTGTTCACCTCCTTTGGAGTAAATCCAGGCGTTGATACTTTTCCGATTTTAAATAGATTCTTCGTAAGCATTCGCAAGTACATTTCGTTCTACAAAGTTGTAACTACCAACAAAGATTCAGACAACGAGCAGGTTTGTGTTTAAATAATAAGTTTGTATACAAAAGCTGTTGTCAGTTCAATACAAAATTGAGTAGGTTGGTAGTAGACTGTGCTAGGTACCATTTCAGATCCTGGAAATTGCCATTTGATAAAGCAGGGAAGGAACTCAAAACGAACTATTCCACGAGGCCTGATTACGTAAACTTGATGCAGCTAGATGAAAAATTGAATAATTAGACAGCAAATAAAAAAGATGCCGTAATCACGTAGGACTACGCGTGTACGGGAAAGAGTCATCATAACCTGACACAAAAGTGACTACAGTTTTAAGAGTATTGGTTCTCCCTCTGACTGCCGTCTAATAACGTTTCCCATTTAAAGTTAAACTTATGATGAATATAATTGTACTATTAAACCAATTTCCGTTGATTACGTGAAAAATGTACCAACATCGTCCAACAGCCAGATATCCTGTTCACCAACTTTGGAGTAAATGCAGTCGTTGATACTTTTCCGATTTTAAAGTAGATTCTTCGTAAGCATTCGCAAGTACATTTCGTTCTATAAAGTTGTAACTACCAACATAATGATTCAGATAACGAGCAGGTTTTTGTTTGAATAATACGATTTTATAAAACAGCTGTTGTCAGTTCAATAACAAATTGAGTAGGTCGGTAGTAGAATTGGTGCAAGATACCCACTCAGATCATGGAAACAACGACTTGGTAAAGCAGGGAAAGCACTCCTAATGAACGAGGCCTGATTAAGTGAACTTGATGTAGATTGATGAAAAATTAAATGATGAGACAAAAAATGAAAAAGATGCCGAAATCGGGGCGCTCCCGGACGGTCACCCATCCAAGTACTAACCAAGCCCGATGTTGTTTAACCGGTGATCAGACGAGAACATTATTCATTGTTGGTGAATACTATTCACAAGTATGGACGTTGGTGAATACCGTTCACAAGTATGGGCGTTGGTGAATACAATTCACAACTATGGGCGTTGGTGAATACAATTCACAAGTATGGGCGTTGGTGAATACAATTCACAAGTATGGGCGTTGGTGAATACAATTTTTTTCTTAGGTCGTATGTCTATTAATTACTCGAACCTAGCTTTTCGATACCTGTGAAGATAGGATACCTGATAAAGCAGAGTGTAAAAAATGTAAAATGAATTCAATCTTTTACTCGATCTCGAATTCAAGGGAATCATTGACATTGAAATACTAAAGAGAATATAGCACAACGATAGCGTTTGGTTATGCATGTACATACCTAAGTGTAAAAATACGTGTAGAAATACGCAAAGAGCAACCATCTGCAGTTACTTGCTCTAGACGCTGCTCTACGCGTTAACGGGGGAAAATCATTCGGGAAGAACAAAAATTCTCTATTACGAATAATAAACTCTCTATAAACTCGTATATTACTTTAAAACTAAATCTCCAATTTGAATTCCTGCAACTAAGCTAAGGAGATCACTATGGATATTTTGTGAAATCGTCAAGCTTCTCAAATCGGTGCCATTTCATGCGATCAATAATTCGAGTCAGGATTTCTTTTAAAAAGAGTGAAATTAGGTGGAAACACTTCATGACTGTCTGATTATGTTCTGATTGTACTCAATAATCAAATTTGAAACATTCCACATTCCCTTCATTAAGTAGGTAACCTTTATATTATTATACTGAGAAATTTCGGTGACAATATATATAGGGAAAATACATAGTTAACCGTATTCTTAATGATGTCTCAATTATATAATTTTCTATTGAATTTTTTGTTAATAAGCGACTCAAGTCCTTGGCTTTGCTGGTTGAACATATTTTCAACAACCAAACTGTTCATACATCTTCGACCATCGTTATTATCGCTGAATTTCGTTATGTTTTGTACAATTTGTATCTTAGATTAAGACAGATTCTGATTCTCCAATTTTCTTATATTATTTTCCATTTTTTCGTGGGTTTCAAATTCAGCAGCTTCAGCATTAATCCTTCCGTTTGCCATAGTATTTTTTGACTCTAGGTCAATATTTAGTCAACTTCATTGATTTTCGTCTCGTGCTGCTGGATTTTTTCTTTTTGTTCTGTATTGCGGATTAATTAATGTTCTATCATGATGTCCTTTTGTGCATGTAAATAGCCGTATTCTTCCAGGGATTTTTCTCCAAACGTCATTTGATCTTTTGCAGTTTTTAATTACGCGAACCACAAGAGTTTCAATAGGATCAAATCTGCTTTCATTTTTTTTTTTTTTTTTTTTTTTTTCCCTTTTGCATCCATTCTTCAGATTCTGCAACTGGACCAACAAAGTGGTTCCAGTTTCACTAAACTTGAAGCAATTTTTTCGCCTGGTTCGTCCATGCACCATGGTTTTCCTTTCCCCTCAGGGGCTGGATTGAGTCGGAGATCCAGAACTCCATTAGGAATGTTTGTATTCCTACTTGGTTTTGATAGGTGGTTACCTACACCTCGTTATGTACTTATTTGTCGCAGTGAGCGATGCTGAGGCTCATAACCTCTTATAATTAAATAATGTGGTGCCAAAGTTTGTGGTTTGATACAGAACTGAAATACATTGGTTTATTATTTCCAATAATAAGCCTATGTGATCGTGTAGCAAAAAATTTTTATAACCCTCCCTCAAACTTTGTCGCTTCACGTTTCAAGGTGCGTAGAATCCAAATTTGAAATGGCCGTCCGCCGTTCGCCGTCCGGGCCATAAAAGGCCTAAGAATTTACTTTAAAAACCCGTTCTTTCGCACATAGACTCCATTTGGGGTCTAGTTGGTCCTAACGTTTAACCATCCCGATCGTTTTACTCGCATAGAGTGTTAGACGTGTTAGACGCACGCCTGGCAGGGGGTCACGGTGGGTGGTGAGGGGGGTGAGCGAGGGATGATGTGACAGGAGGCGCCGCGGCACCATGAGGTGGGTACAGCGTTCCTTCGAGGCATGAATGTATGTTTTTTTTCTAGGTCATATTTGTGTGTTAATACCAATGCTTTTCCTACGCATATTTAATAACATATCCTCTCGACTTTTCGTACGTACTTAGATAATAATATTATTAAGGCAATAACTATTTGAATAGATAGGAGCTCAAATCGAGAAATATAAACATGCGTATATAATTATAGAAGAAGGTTGTGGCTACTCGAAATAGGACACGCCGAGAAGTCTGGACGGGCCTTATGACGTACGCAAGCCAACTAAAACTACGATCAAACTCAATTGAAAAAAATTAACCCATAAAAACAAGTTTTTAATGTAACTCTTTCTTCATGTTCTCAGTTAATTTTATTGTTGTTTCAATATTTGGTAGTTTCTTGGCAACAATAAATTGAAACAAAATCACATTGTTTCAAAATCACATTGATAATAACTTAAATTAAATTGACAAGGAAAATCATTTAATATTTTATTGACCCTGGATTCGTTGTCATTTTATGCAGACGTTCAATAGTATCCTTCTCCTCCCTCCTCCTCCTCCCTCACTCCTCCTCCCCCCCTCCTCGTCTCCCCTCCTCCCTTCCCATCCCCCCTCCTCCTCCTCCCTCCTCCCCCTCCTCCTCCTCCTCCTCCTCCTCCCTCCTCCTCCTCCCTCCTCCTCCTCCCTCACTCCTCCTCCCCTCCTCCTCCTCCTCCCTCCTCCTCCCTCACTCCTCCTCCCTACAATACACAACACTTGTAAGGTGTCCCATAGTAAATTTTAAATTTTCGAAAATTTATAGTATAACTAACTTTTTCTTTGCGAAAATTTGATAGATTAAAATGTACGCCAGCATGAACTCGTGTGCAAAATTTCAGATCGATTGGATATCGGGAAGTGGGTTAAAAATCGATCTGAAATTTTGTCTCAAGCAAGCAAGCAAGCAAGAAGAGAATCGAAGTTAATAGAAAGAGTTAAAAAATAATAAACCTTTTGTGAAATAAGTTGCAGCGTTTTTTTAAAATGTAAACAATGTTGTCAACGGACCAGGTTAATGAACGAGACGCTTGCGAACAATCAAGTTGAGACAGAAGACTCTAGATCTAGACCCTAACTTGCTCTTTATAGTTCGACTACCCACTGCGTGGCATTCCCAGCGCTCCAGTCGCCATGAGATTTTACACAGATCAGTTTTCTGCTTAGATTAGTGGTCTGGATGCTCGCTATGCTCGCGATAGATAACATCAAGTAGTCGATCCCTTAGTAAGAATTTAGATTAATTGGTCAGGGTCTAGAGTCTCGTGTCTCAAATTGATTGTTCGCGAACGTCTCGTGGTTAATGAACATATGAACTATAACAATATGGAGGCAGGACTTGGATTCCAACAGATTGCGTTCGACTCTCTTCATCGTGATTATCTACACTTCTCAAGCGGGTTATATTTTGTCAACAAACCCACGAAGATCCGACAGAGCCTTTTGTACGAGGAAAATCGATTCCACGGGAGATTCATCCACACCGCAGAAACGCGGGTGTAAGGTGATAAGACACAATACCGCCGAACCTGAAGGAACATCGGAGTGGATTTAGGACATCGCTCTTTCACGCTCCCACGAGCTCAATAGTATTTGGGGGGCCTAACTGAAGGCAGTGGAACCTCCTAGGAGAGCTCGACCTGCCCTCGCCGGGGAAATTACTTTCGCTCTCGGGCCAAATGACTCCGGGTTATTATTTAAGGGTTAAACCTTGAGGGAGCTCGGATTTAATCTGTATACTCTTCCACCACCTCCGGGGAAACCTACAACACTTCACCCGGAGAGTCGGCGGTTTTCGGGGGATGAGATGGAATTTAATTAAGGGCTCATCAGGGCGAATTAGTTCTTTGTTCCCTTCGTGGCTCATTCAACGTGGATGATGTCACGTCACCATCATCACATTCCACCACTTTTTCACTGCTGATTAACTTCCTGACAAATTCAACGTTGTTTATTTTATTTAAAAGTTTATTAGTCACGAACAAATTAAGAATGCGATCAACGTTGAACAAATTTTCTTTCTACGAGAAAAACTCCTTGAAGAATTAAATGGAACACTGGTGTTCTAGAAACGTAAGTTTTCTGCTGAACTGTAAGATTCAACATCACATTTCTAAAAAGGCCAGAAACAATTGGTATTACAAGACATTATTCTGACCCGGGGGCGGTCTCGCCTGGTACACCCTTTCTGATGCGATTCGCCGGTTGATCGTGTTTAAGGGTGCTCTTTCAGAAATGGATGAGCACCCTCTGGAGGCCGCCATGGTGGGTCGGGTCCGGGCTCGGCCGGGCCGCCGTTTTGGGCGGATGAATGCCTGTGGCCAGCATCTTTGCTTAGTGGTCTCGATTTCATTTTTATCTCAGTTTTTTAAAATTATTATAACCAATATTTGTATTTAATTGTTAAGTGCTGACAATTGTCAAACAATTTATTGTGACGACAAATAAACGAAATAAATAAATAAATAAATTACAAAAAAGTCTTTCTGTCCTTGAATTGGTTTTATATTATTCTCAGTATCGACTGAGAAGCCATTCTGAAGTAGCCGTTCTTAGATCAGCAAACAACTGCAATGACGCAGACAGCATACACCAGGAGTACGTTGACCGAGTCTGTCCAAAGTGTCGCAGATGGAGATTAAGCACAAACCCTCAGAAGTCTATACCTATTGGTAGCCTTCACTAACCAAACTCGACGCAATTAGCCTTCAACTTGCTTTAACGGTCAGTAGGTACCACAGAAGGACAATGTCTGATACCTTGGGTTGGAACTTGACAAGAAGCTAACTTGGAAGTGTCATATTCATTGATCACCTGGTCACGAAGATGCGTCAACGGATAAAGCAGCCGTATTTCCTCCTGGACCACAAACGTTCACCATTGGCCTTGACCACAAACGTATATTGTGCCTGACATTAATTAGACCGATTTGTATTATTCGTCTGGATTATGGGGATCGGCAGCAGACAATCACATTAAGAGGGTGCAAACCATACAGAATCGTGTTCGCCGCCTAATTACAGGCGCTCCATGGTATGTGAGACACAAAACTCTACATAATGATCTCGACATTCCGTTTGTGAAAGAGGTTCCACGTTTGAACTCTCTCCGTCTCCATCTGTCGATGGAAAATCATCCCAATAGACTCATGGCTGAAATGATAGACCGTTTTCCCCTCCATGTAATGAGCGTCGACTTGAACGGAAACATCCACATGATGTCCTAGATGATTAAGTCCTAGGTCTATTCATTTATATAATTATCGCACCTACAGTCCTTACAATTACGTTGTGTTGCGTATTGGTATATATATTATGGAAGAAGCTGAAACATTCATGTTATGGTTATTTCAAAAGATCGTTCAACACAACTAATTCTGAAATCTTGCAATCAGAAATTCAGTAGTAAATTTAATTAAAATTTTCTTGGTAGTCAGCTTTTTCTCCAGGCTATCCAACATTGCACTAAACCGCCCTTCCCCTACCATCCATCCAATACTGTTGATTTCCATCATTATATTTGAAGAAGAGGTTTCTTTGCTTCTATAGTTTGTTTAAGGAACATCCGTTTACTCAACTTTCTTTTCCTTAGCATCAGCGGTTTGAGGATTTCTCCAGAATCTTCACCCTATTGCAGGACTTTCGAAGTGAGATTGTTTAACATCATTGGATATTTCGAACAAATTATTGCTGAACTTTTTCTTAAGCTTCCGGGCTGTATTCCACAACCACTTTTTCTCTGGAATACCATTAATATTCTTCAAAGATTTCCGTTCTTTCATATCCCTCCCCCACCATTTTTTTTTAGATAGAACTTTATTTAATAACTTAATTAATACGTTTGTCTCTGCTGTTGAACCTGAGAGCGGCTGAGCTCCACCAAGAATTGTGATATCTAATCTATATATATTTATGTGCATCTAGTCATAGTTTTATTTCACTTTTCTGATTATGTAAATATAGTAACATATATTTAGCTACTAATCATCTAGTCTTAGTTGTATTATTTTATTCGCTGTAGGGGCTAAACAGTGGCCATCGCTTCCTCGTATCCGCAAAATAGGTCATCCGTAGTATAGGCCAATAAAATATTTTAAATTACTTAAAATTCCCTTAAAATTTCATCCAAATTGGATAAAAACTGTGGAAATTGAGCTCGGTACGAGGACTGCACATTCGCGCATGGGCAGCAGCTACTAATGATAAAATCATGTTGAAATTGGTATTGGAAGCTCAAATCGTCTTCTCCCAAGTATACTCCAATTATGATCCAATTATGAATTTTTACCTTTTTTCTTATAAGTTACATGTATATTAGTTATTTCTTTTAGCGAATTTTTGAAGAAAATTAAGCTATTGCTCTCGCCTCAAAATTTGTAGAATGTGAATTTTTGAAAAATTTTTATGCAGAAATCCGTTTCAGGATATTCTGAATCATATTCTGAAGTTTAACGCATTTTTTTATGTATGTATGTATATATGTATATATGTATATATGTATGTGTCATTCCAGACGATAACTGTCCGTAGAATTGTGCTAGAAACTTCAAACAAATTTTAAAATGTTAAGGGCACAAAACGAAAGTTCAAGTTCGTTGGCCAGCATGATCGGATTACATCTTCGGGTTGAAATTTTCAAAAATGTAGTCAAAAATTTCAAAATAGCCTGTTTTTGCGATTTGTTGTGCGAAATAATTTTTTCAGCATACTAACATGTGGTATATTCGGAATCAGCGTAAAATTTCCTATAAGAATATGTATCAAGTTTTCAAAAATTTCAAAGTTGAAAAATCAGTCAAAAATCAAAATAATGCCGTTCGCTAGTTGTAAAAATCGGTAATATTCTTCAAAAATTCGCTCATGGGGTCATGCTGCATGACTGGACTTTTTTTTTAATTTTGGATCCTGAGATGTGACAATGTTCTGATTCTCGAAGTGATGTTTACTTACAACGACCCTTTTTATTCCATCAAGGTATGTATTTGTTTTTTCGTGTTTTAGTGTTCAGATTTACTCTGGGTTTAGGATTTATGGATTTTATGATAGGGTTCCCACTGTTATAGATTTTGCCTGAAGATGGGCCAAGTTTTGGCCTGAAACGTTGCAAAAAATGAAGTGGGTGTAGAGATTTGTTGAAGTTGTGTTTCTACCCCTTGGCTGAATCCTGACTAAATAACCAATATCTAATTATGATCGGGATAAACAACTAGAGCGTGAGAAAATGATGCTTGATGGAATTTACGTTTGCGCATTTGCTGGGTGAAACAATTATTTGGAAACAATGAAAGTGAAAGGGGACCATCTACAATCTAATTTGCACATTCCCGGAGAATTTCATCGAAATCGGATTAAAATTGTATAAATTAAGCTTATTAAAAGGATTTCACTTTTGCTCTTGCGCTGAGCCACTATTGATACGGCTGGGTTGAAATTATGTGGAATGTTCAAATCGTCCTTTCCCAACTACCGCCCGAATTTGAGCGAGATTGGACGACCAGGGGCCTATTTCATAAAACAACAAGTTACAAGTGTACAAGTTAACAAGCACAGGTACTTGTAATGCACGGAAAACTAGAAAAAGTGCTTCCCCAAAACAAAGAGTACAAGTGGAGAAAAGTTACACTTGTAGAAGCTAAGTTTACAAGTGTAGCAGAAAAAAAAGAGTCCGGACATGCAGCATGACCCCATGAGCGAATTTTTGAAGATGTTTCATGCAAATGTTTCATGCAAATATTACCGATTTTTACAACTAGCGAACGGCATTATTTCGATTTTTGACTGATTTTTCAACCTTTAAATTGTCGAAAACTTGATACATATTCTTATAGGATATTTTACAGTGATTCCGAATATACCACATGTTAGTATGCTGAAAAAATTATTTCGCACAACAAATCGCAAAAAACAAGCTATTTTGAAATTTTTGACAACATTTTTGAAAATTTCAACCCGAAGATGTAATCCGATCATACTGGCCAACGAACTTGAACTTTCGTTTTGTGTCCTTAACATTTTAAAATTTGTTTGAAGTTTCTAGCACAATTCTACGGACAGTTATCGTCTGGAATGACACATACATATATACATACATACATAAAAAAAGTCCAGTCATGCAGCATGACCCCATGAGCGAATTTTTGAAGAAATCTTCGATATTTCAGTCGCTATTGATCGTGTTGAGAAATTTTAGTTTATGATTTTGATAGAAAAACATGGAATCAAATTATTAACACATGCACAGAGTAAACTCATCAGTTGTGATTACATTTATTTATTTATTTTTTATTTTTTTTTTTTTTTTAAGCACCTACTACCTACGTTTTAAACAGCATGGTTCTAGGATTGGTTATACAGGGATACTTCCATAAGTGTAGTTCAATCTGAATTTGGACAATGTTTCATGCAAATATTACCGATTTTTACAACTAGCGAACGGCATTATTTCGATTTTTGACAGGTTTTTCAACTTTGAAATTTTTGAAAACTTGATACATATTCTTATAGGAAATTTTACGCTGATTCCGAATATACCACATGTTAGTATGCTGAAAAAATTATTTCGCACAACAAATCGCAAAAAACAGGCTATTTTGAAATTGTTGACTACATTTTTGAAAATTTCAACCCGAAGATGTAATCCGATCATATTGGCCAACGAACTTGAACTTTCGTTTTGTGTCCTTAACATTTTAAAATTTGTTTGAAGTTTCTAGCACAATTCTACGGACAGTTATCGTCTGGAATGACACATACATACATATATACATACATACATACATATAATTAAATTTGTTTATTGATCGTAATTTTAAACTGTTATTAAGAGGTGATTTGATGGAAGGAAGCTTAGCCTTTGGTTTCTGCCTTTGGTGTCTACAATGACCCTGGATTCGTTGTCATTTTATGCAGACGTTCAATAGTATCCTCCTCCCTTCTCCTCCTCCTCCTCCCTCCTCCTCCTCCCTCCTCCTCCTCCTCCCTCCTCCTCCTCCCTCCTCCTCCCTCCCCCTCATCCTCCTCCCTCCTCCTCCCTCCTCCCCTCCCTCTCATCATCCTCCCTCATCCTCCTCCTCATCCTTTGGCCTCACCCTCGGCTCACTCTGCCTTCGGTCTTGGCTTGGGTAGTTAAATAAATTTCTAAAACTGACACTGCACCCTTTTATGCCCTTGGGTCAGAGCCCTTTTTTGCACCAAACTTTACAGGAACAATCCTACATACATATATATACATACATAAAAAAATGCGTTAAACTTCAGAATATGATTCAGAATAGCCTGAAACGGATTTCTGCATAAAATGTTTTCAAAAATTCACATTCTACAAATTTTGAGGCGAGAGCAATAGCTTAATTTTCTTCAAAAATTCGCTAAAATGACGTGTGGGAACTAAAGAAATGAAAAACGTCAAGCGGAATGCCGAAATTGAAGTTTTGTCAGCGAATCATAATATAAAAACGGTGTAAAAGTACACGATAGGATGTTTATCGTCCATGACAAGGTGTAATGATTGAAAGATAGACAAGTAAGATTGTAAACTGAAAAGTGGAAAAAGTTTGTAGGTATTTGATTTCCACATTTTCAACTTTTTTTTTTTTTTTTTTTTTTCAACTTTTTCATAATCGAATTTTTCTCATTCATTCAGCGGGAATGATTAATCAATTCATCAAGTCTCAATGCTGGGTTAGGAATGTCATCTGTAACTTCGAGTAATCTTCACACTTCACTTCTTCAATGTGGGAGATCCTCAATATCCGATCAGGAAAAATTACACAGGGTCACTCACCATTTGAGTCTTTCAAGGGTCTTGGAAGACATCCTCTCGTTAAACTCAAGAATACCCACAAAAAATCTTTGGCGTCTTCTACGTTGAATGCTTCTTGTCTGTATTCTACAGCAGAAGATGAATGAATTGGCAGCTCACAATGCTGGAAAATAACAATTTTACACGTAAATGGACATAGGTTAAAAATCGGCCATTTTTTACAACTGTAAAACAATGACTTGTACAAAATGATTTACCAAATTGGCCTGTACACTTGTTAATTTTTACTGTGCATTACAAGTCTACGCTTGTACCTTTATCAAACGCAACTTGTACATAAAATCGGCTTGTAACTTGTCACTTGTTGCTTTATGAAATAGGCCCCAGGGAGAGAGAAAATGTCGCATCATGGAATTTACTTTTGCGCTTGCGCAGAGTGGAGTCTTTATTTGGGGTCAACGAAACTTATAGGGGACCATCTACACTCTAATCTGCATATTCAATGAAATGTTATCAAAATCAGATGAAAACTGTAAAACTGTGGAAATTAAGCTTGTTACAAGGATTTGTGGACACTCAACACACACACACGGAACGAAAGTCGTTCAGAATGGTCTAAAACGTAAAATGCGAGTGGAAATTTTAATTTTGAAGATAATAAATTTTTCATTTCCCGAAAGTGAAAACAATGCTTCGGCTACCTAAAGGTAGACTCGGAAGCAATAACATCGGGAAAACGGTATATAAACTAGTTTTCAATACCAATTGAGGAGCTGACATGGAAAAGCAGTCCAAAAATCAAATTTCATAGGAACTCCCTCTGAACTCTTATCAGATTTTTTTGGACATGATGTCTTCTCCATGCAAAGGTCACACATTTATTCAGGGTGCGATCTAGCAAGGACGGGAGGACCTAAGGCCGTTGGCGTTACTGTTAACTTGCACTTCAACGAAAAAAAAGTTCTTTAGATTTTCGGACTTAACTGCTTTTCCATGTCAGCTCCTCAATTATAAATAGAAGGAACCTTTTTTTTTTTTTTTTTTTTTTTTTTTTTTTCTTTTTCTTTTTAAATTGGCCTTAGCTTTCGCCATAGCCATTTATTTAATTAATAATTTATCATATTTTAATGTTACAATTTTTCATAAATGTATACAATATTTTATATAGTTCAGGGCTGTTGGAATATAATATAATGCATGTGAAGGTTGTTGGCATTTCTATTAATTTAGTTAAATAATTGAGCATAGAGTACCTTTGAGTCACAAACATGCTACACAGCATCACCAGTGTTCCAGATCTTCGTCCGAATCACAGACTTCGCAAAGGGAAGATTCTTGGCTCTTTCTTTTTTCGAATAGGTACTTCTTGCAAAGCCCATGGCAGGTTATCGTCAGAACCATGTTCCGTGGGTAGACCCCTCCATGGTGGAACCATGGTCCTTGTCTGACGGACGGGAATCCATTCTTGTAAAAAGTTCCTCTTGAGTCTTGCCATTGATCTCAATATCGGTTGCAAATCCATGAGGTCAAGTCAGTTCGGGGGATTTTCATTCCGTAGATTTCCATGCCACCGCAGTTTTCCCATTCATTCCGTTCCTTTCGTGCACCATTTGCAACACACTGTGTTCAGTCCAAAGGTTTTCCAATTTGATGGCTGAACTGAGACTGTCTGTACAAATCACTAAGTCTTGACTAGCATCGTCTCCTGCCCACTGAATTGCCTCTCTAATCGCCATAATTTCTGCCGCATACACAGACATTTGATCGGGACCCCGGATCGATCTATGTTCGCCATTCGACATATCATAACAAGCGAAGCCTGTTCAGCCTTCCATTCTTGATCCTTCTTTCAATATTATACGTGACATAGGCCATCTCCTTCTTACTACCTCTCCAAATATTGCACTGACCGGACTCATAGTATAAGTTTTCCTCAGAAAAACTCTGGTTACTGTAAGCTTCGGGTGGAGAGCCTCGTATGGCAACGTGAAATTCTGTGGTTTGGCGAGTGAGTCTGTCAATGGGAGTAATGGCATTAAACGCAGGATACTTTTGCACAGTAATGGTGAACACCGATGTTGCTAGTATCTGCTGCTCAAATCGCTAATGTTGATGTTGAGCCATGAGTTGTAGAGCAATCTTTTTGAACAGTATAGTTTGAGAAGAAAACGGTCTGATAGTTCTTGATATCTGTGATACAACGGTAGTTCGCATGACTCGGCAAGTGAAACATGCACTGGTGTTGATGGTAAACAACCCAAGCATAATCTCAGCGATTTAGATTGAACTATATTTAAACAGTTCCGTAGGGTACTACGCTGCCCCATAGAAAATTGCACCAAAGTCTAAGATAACTCTGGTGCTAGTCTTAAACAGTGTAAGGAGCTAAAAAGAGCTGTGAGGATTATTGCCGGAGTGGATTATAAGGTACACGCAAGACCTTTGTTTAGAAAACTTGGCATCCTCACAGTTCATGGTCTCTATATACTGACAGCTCTGAACAGCATACACAAGAACTCCAGCTCCATTGCCAAAAGAGGTGACATGCATGACTACGAGACCCGTCAACGAGCTGATCTGCAGATTCCTCGATTTAGACTTACCAGATCCCAAAAAAAGTTCGTGTACCAATGGATTGCTTACTACAACTTCATCCCAGCTGCGATTCGTCAAGAGTGTTTGAGAAGTTTTACCAAGATGGTGAAGACGAAACTTATCGCCAATCCCTTATACACTAAACAAGAATATTTCACATTAAGTTTTTGATATATATAATATATAGTTTTTTAATATATAATAATGTAGGTATTTTAATATATAGTTTTGAATCCTTATGACGATATGTAAAAATAATTTGACGATTAACTTGACGATTGTTATGTAAATTTTGTATAACAACAATAAATAAGTTCCATTCCCCTAGCAACGGCTGGGTTGTACGTGAAACACTCAGCTGATCTGGGATCGGTCAGTTGTGTTCAGAAGTCCCTCAAGGGCCCACATACCAAATCTCAGAATCGTGGGATCATTAGGGAAAATTACTCTAAGTTAAACCATAATTTTGATGTAAACTTAGTAAAGTAAGCGGAAATCATCAGAAATGCTTGCATACGAGTCTGCAACACATTGGGACATTTTCATGTGTGTTTTCTTATTATTTCCTTATCATTAGGGAAAAAACTGGATTCTAGAGCCACTCAGCTGATCTGTAATCGGTCAGTTGTGTTCAGAAGTCCCTCAAGGGGCTACATACCAAATCTCAGATTCGTGGGATCATTAGGGAAAAAACTGGATTCTAGAGCCACTCAGCTGATCTGTAATCGGTCAGTTGTATTCAGAAGTCCCTCAAGGGGCTACATACCAAATCTCAGATTCGTGGGATCATTAGGGAAAAAACTGGATTCTAGAGCCACTCAGCTGATCTGGGATCGGTCAGTTGCGTTCAGAAGTCCCTCAAGGGGCTACATACCAAATCTCAGAATCGTGGGATCATTAGGGAAAAAACTGGATTCAAGAGCCACTCAGCTGATGTGGGATCGGTCAGTTGTGTTCAGAAGTCCCTCAAGGGGCTACATACCAAATCTCAGAATCGTGGGATCATTAGGGAAAAAACTGGTTTCTAGAGCCACTCAGCTGATCTGGGATCGGTCAGTTGTGTTCAGAAGTCCCTCAAGGGCCCACATACCAAATCTCAGAATCGTGGGATCATTAGGGAAAAAACTGGATTCTAGAGCCACTCAGCTGATTTGGGATCGGTCAGTTGTGTTCAGAAGTCCCTCAAGGGGCTACATACCAAATCTCAGATTCGTGGGATCATTAGGGAAAAAACTGGATTCTAGAGCCACTCAGCTGATCTGTAATCGGTCAGTTGTGTTCAGAAGTCCCTCAAGGGCCCACATACCAAATCTCAGAATCGTGGGATCATTAGGGAAAAAAATGGATTCTAGAGCCACTCAGCTGATCTGGGATCGGTCAGTTGCGTTCAGAAGTCCCTCAAGGGGCTACATACCAAATCTCAGAATCGTGGGATCATTAGGGAAAAAACTGGATTCAAGAGCCACTCAGCTGATGTGGGATCGGTCAGTTGTGTTCAGAAGTCCCTCAAGGGGCTACATACCAAATCTCAGAATCGTGGGATCATTAGGGAAAAAACTGGTTTCTAGAGCCACTCAGCTGATCTGGGATCGGTCAGTTGTGTTCAGAAGTCCCTCAAGGGCCCACATACCAAATCTCAGAATCGTGGGATCATTAGGGAAAAAACTGGATTCTAGAGCCACTCAGCTGATTTGGGATCGGTCAGTTGTGTTCAGAAGTCCCTCAAGGGGCTACATACCAAATCTCAGAATCGTGGGATCATTAGGGAAAAAACTGGATTCAAGAGCCACTCAGCTGATGTGGGATCGGTCAGTTGTGTTCAGAAGTCCCTCAAGGGGCTACATACCAAATCTCAGAATCGTGGGATCATTAGGGAAAAAACTGGTTTCTAGAGCCACTCAGCTGACTTGGGATCGGTCAGTTGTGTTCAGAAGTCCCTCAAGGGCCCACATACCAAATCTCAGAATCGTGGGATCATTAGGTAAAAACGTCATTTCTGATGGTCATAATCATCGTTGTGGCCACTTGGGACAATTTTCGTGAGCAATTTTCGTGAGCAATTATTTTCCGTGACGTTTTTTTAGTTTATGTGCCAAAGCAAAGACATGAAAATGTCAAAAACTATTATTATTATTATTATTATTATTATTAAGGGCTATTATTGGGTCCGCTCCCCAATCCTCACAGCAAACAGCCCGAAGGATATTTAGGTAGAAGGGACCTCGTTATTTCACATTAATCTTTTTAGGGACAATATATTATTTATGTTAATGTAAATAAATGTATTACATATATTAGAAGTCAAAGTAAACTTGGTTTTCTTTTTTGGACCAATTTGCCATAGCTTTCTCTGTAGTCGTAATAATTCAGCTCCTATCACCAAGTTTTTCTTTTATTAGGTATCATGTTTTTGTCTGTCTTTAAAGGCCTCTCTAGACAAAAAGCGTCAGTATTTCAGAGCGAGCGTGACGGATAACACAGACCGACGACCTGTTTGCAGTTACACAAAAAAAAACTTCGCAAAAAGGGGTTTGTGGGCGAGTCCCCCGAGTCGGGGTCATTAAGGGCACGAGTTTTGGGTAAACACCGAGAAGAGATGGGAGACGGTTGTCACCTCGTTGGATCACTTTTCAGTGGAGGCGTGGAGGAAGGCTTCCGTCTTGCTAGTTGCCTGGGCCCGCTACCATTTCACGGTGTCTTAGCTTGGGAACTAAGCAAGCATCCTACTTGTTCCCGCTTTGGTTGTCTAAGAACCGTTATTGTCCGTAGATGATTTTCCAAGCATGGTGATCGTCACCAATGCAGAGCTTTGTACATTACGTTCTATTCTATCCATTTACTTGGAAATCTAAAATACATATTATCGTAGCGGTAATTAGGAAAAAGAGGACCTGGATAGCTATCGATCCCGATTTCGATTTCCATTCGACAAATATAAATTTAGATCTCAAGTTACTAGTTCATTTCCCGAAACAACTCCACTATAATAGCTGATCGCAACAACTATCCCCGACCTCACAACATACCTTCCTACAACTTCTTGATACTAAACTCGAATGAAACTGAAAATTTACTACGTCCAATTTAGGTCAGGATTTATACAAAATCGTTCCTCAGTGATAATGATATTCACCAACTACAATTAATAGTTCTATCGTATCGATTGACGGAGTAACAGAGGCACATTTTTCGATTCGTTACAATATATTCTCAGTTTGGATTCAAACTGTTGTTTTGGGGAAGTTTCAGAGAATCGGAAGGAAAGATTCATGATTATATTAGTGACAATGTATCATTTAAACAATAGTTCGAAACTGGACGGTTTCGAGAAGCAGTTATTGATGAATAAAACATCTCACTCTATAATTCTATAGCCTTAAGAAAATCATTGTAAAAAGTTCTTACATCACAACAGCGAATGTAATATTCAGGCCAAATTACTGAACGGGGAAAAGAAAAAATGGCTAAGCCTGTGCCATAATCAGATTTGAGGAAATTGAAGAATTTGAAATGTGAAGCAACGAATTCTAAGTGAAGGGTGAATAGCAGTTCAATGGCTGTAATATGTTAGAGATTCCAGAGTATTCTTCAGGGATTCGCCTGACATTCTTCAGAGAAGAGTCTGTTGATGAAGTGAATGATGCAGGAATCCCCATAAGAGCGGTGTCTGGTGTGCATTATTATAATCATCTACCAAAATATGAAAATTTTACAATGGAAGTTGAATTTCCTCCAACAGCACTAAGGATGAGCCTCAGTATTAACAAATAGTGTTATGGACAAATGATTTTAAAGAATTATTTAAAATTACAATTTGTCAAGTTTGATACGTGAATGTTGCTGACTGAAAGAATATATACCAGTGAATTGCAATAGTGCGTAAGCCCTACGACCTTTAGAAATTAAATCTGAGCCCCAATCGGAATGTCTAGCGTCATTAGAGAGTTTTGAGTAGATCCGTAAAACACAATACGATGTGCGGTATCGTTTATCCGGCGACGTAACTCTGGCGCAGTGAGTTACGGTGACGCATCCGTACAGATACGTTAACGGATCAAAATCCGGAAAAAACGTAATCGCCTAAAATAACCTCCATCCATGGACTCAGATAACCTCCTAGGGATAATTTCCTCCTTCCATGGATTTAGCGTTACAACTAGATCCGTTAGGGACTTGACGTGACCTTAAAGTGCGGTAATGTTTCTCGTTACCGCACGCCGTATTGAGACCGACGGCTCTACGAGGAACTATCTATTGTATCTCAGCCGTTGGGGATGATACTTCCATTATAACCACACATATTCATGTTGTATGAGTGAACCCTTAAGAGCCCAGAGCCAATCAAAAGTCTGTAAAGTTGTTGGAGTTTCACTGGTTCTTATTGGGAAGCAAACTAGAAGTGGAATGAGGGATCACGCCTTCAGATTCACAGTAATTTCAACCGTCGGAACCAGATGTGCTAGTTGGCTGCTTCTGTTGTGCGGGGGAACACCGAATGTTCGCTTTTCGATTGAAAGGGGCAGTGTGCTATAAATGGTGGACATAAATCGGCAATAGCTTCCACCAGAAGCCTCAAACTACTCTCCTATCGTAAAGTTTACCCCAGCACCCACCTTTTCCATCCAGTTTCCCCTTCCTTAGAGACGGATTTTTCTGGTCCGGTGTGATTGAACTGTTCTAGATAATGAAAGTACTCAGTCATGCAGCATGGCTGATAGAGCGAATTCTCAAAGAAAAGTTGTGAATAAAACTGAGGGGACAGCCGTGAGACGAGATCGCATTTAAAATTTTAGAACACCCAGCCGAACTCGAAAATTCGATCAATTATAGACCCTATTCTTTGAGAAAAATATTTGTTAGCATTTTCTGGGACAGTCAATTGTAAATTTAAACCTCAAATTTTGGAGGGAGCTGGCCAACTAACTCGACCTGTCTTTAGCCGAAACGGATTTTATATTATATTAATTCTACATTGGGTAATAATCCCGCATTGTATCTAAATAAATTAAATTAATTAAAAAATTAATGTCACAATAAGCAATCACTTTGATACACTAAAAATCTATCTCCTAACACACATACAATTTGAATGATTCCGTGTCATTAGAATGGAAATCACATTAGTGGCACCAATTTTTTATCAACCCTGAAGGATTGTATAAAAGGGCTAAACATTTAGGAATCAAGATCTCGAAAACTTTTCAAGTAACAGTAGTAATTTTTTGATTGTCAATGATAAATTTTATCCCTAAGAATCGATTAAAATCACTCGCAACACTGTATGTTGAATAGTTCGCTTTCTCTAAACGTTCGAAAATCGAAAAAACATTCGAATTTCTGAACGCGGGAACATAGAGAAATCACGCGCTGTTAGCAGATCTATTGATTAGACGATCAAGCTTTAAATTCCATGAACGATCGCTAGATAGTGAGACCAGGATACAAAGAGCGCACGCATCGAGGAGCAATTGAACTCAGTGGGGAGTTCTCAATCCCACAAAATTGTATCCACATTTACCTAATAGTCATAGAGCCAAGGCCAATAGTGATAGAATTCGAGTGATCATATCACGAGATAGCTGTTTGACTGAGTGCGGAGTACTGAATTTAGTGAAATTTGCAGTGCAATGACCTAATGAGTGCTAGGGTTTCAACGAATGCCTTCTTGATACGGACGAAAATGAATTATGTAAGGTACTGTGATGTTCACTTTATTAAGAAGACTCTTGGAGAAAAGTGGGTTTCAAGTGAAACCTAGTTAATTAATTTAATACTCGTCCTTTGAGCGGGAGTTTCTCCGGAGCCTCAAGCAAGAGAATACTGCAGTCAACAGTCAAGGACAGAAGGTTTGACTGTAGTGCACCTTTCAAAGGAAGATCCACAAGAAACCTAACCGCACAATTCATCCTAATTACCCAGTGCAACAAGTTGTTATGAACGTTGAATGTAAGATAGTGAATTACGCTTTTCCCTCAACTAAGCGCAGCTCAAATGAGATAATGTGTTTATAAAGTTTAAGGCTGGTGCGATGTAAAAATGCTTGGAAACATATTACAATATGTGTTGGTCGAAGAGTAAAGAAAATTTTGATATAATTGAAATTATAGCTAAAATTTTTTTAAATAGAAAATTATTTTTTCCCCCAACGTCAACCGGCTGGAATGATTATATGTGGCCCGTCCTAGGAAAAGGGACCTTATCTTACCGGATGTCAAAATTGAGTTACTGCCATTTCTTGATTCTTGAGATCCTGCAGAAAACACTATTTATTTTGTATTTATTTATTTGTATTTTCAAAAAATCTATCTTTATTAGTTCCAAAGATGTGATTTTTCAAAAGCTGGTCTCCTGGAAACGTCATTTGAGGAATACGCTTCAAAGTTAGAGCAACACTCAAAAGTGAATTGTAGCCGTTCTGCGGGCGATATCAACTTGATTATTGCTTCCTAGTCTACCTAAAGGTAGCGGAAGCAGTGTACGTTTTAGACAATTCTGAATAACTTTGGTTCCGTGTCTGTCTGTCTGTGTGTCTGTCGAGTGTCCCAAAAACCTTGTAACAAGCTTATTTTCCACAGTGCGACAGATTTACCGGAGAAAACAAGCTTAATCACAAAACTTTGGTGAGGAGTGTAATTCAACTCTGAATTCAAATTTGGATTTATTGTTGGGTTCACCACAGGAATTACATCAAGCAATATAAATAAATGTAATTACTCACATGATTAGAAAGTCGGGAAGATTGTAAATTTATAGACTCACCTGAAAAAAAGGGAAAAATGTTGAAAATTAGAACTGCCTACACGTGTATAAAATATAAGTACATATTTACCAGTAGCACTACTCCTGTACTGAAGAGTAAATTAATTTTCCATTTCATTTATTAATTTTTTTATTTATTTTTTTTTTTTTACTATTATCTATATATATATATATTTTTTTTTTTTTTCAAATACAATTTTTTAGCAATTTTGATCAATCATTTTACCTCAATATTAGTGACCAGATAAGGGTTTTACACATTACGATTTTTTCTTAACAATATTCTGCTACAAAAAAATTTTTTTTCCTGGGATTCCTTGCAGGCCAGTGTGTTGGAAAAAAGTAATTCAAGTGCCATACCTGCACATCTATACAAATATTTCTGCGCATAAAAGGCCAAAAATGCAATTACCGTGGGTGTCCCAAATTAATTTTTTGCTCTACAATGTTAGTTTTACCCACAATATTGATTTATGTGTGGCAAAAAGGTCTTCGTTCTCCAAAGTTGGGTTGTAGAGCATCACGAAATTAATTGAAAGAATGTGCTAATCAACTTTTCGATCCCTTCAATATATCGCCAAAAAGTGTCCCAATGTTTTGGGATATTACCATGGTTGGAACTGAAAACTCCAATTCTGACCCCAACCAACCGAAATTTTGGTTTGAATCTCATTCTGTTGGGAAGCTTGGGATCTGTTAGGGTGGGGATAGGACCGTTTCCCCTCACCCAACGCTGTTGCTGGTGGACCGGCAAGTCGAAAGGAGTGCAGTCAGGAGCGTACCTTTTCATTTGCTATTACCATGTGTGTCAAATTGATGACTAGGGAACATTTTTAGCATATTTTTTTTCCTCCATCCTCTTCCTTTCGTTCTCCTCTTTCCAAATACGTCTAAGTTTTTGTTACTGAAGTTATTTATTGGGTTGAAAATCGATCTCAAACAACGATTTTCAATTACCATGTCTGAAATTGAGCTATTACCATGGGTTTATTAAAATCCACGGTAATTGCACTAGCTACATGGTAATATAATTCCACTGCATTTTCAAACTTTTCAGCAATAATTATACCTTTCAGTGTTTTTATCCACACCATCTAGTGCATATGTATGAGGGGAAAATGTAAAACAAAACATTTTGCATGACCATCAACTTGGGGGAAGCATTTTAATACTAATTCGCCATCAGATGGGAGGGTTCTTTCCACATGTGGCAATTTGCTTGTTGGTAGTTTTCTATTGACTAAACCGCAAATAAGAAATAAATTCGACATTGTTTCCACTGGAAAAACATGGCTTGTGGTAGAAGGAAGTCAGGCATTTGGCGTGAAGAGGTACTTAGAAAAAAAAGAGAGAGAGAAAGAGATGCAGAACGCGAGAGAAGAGAGAGGCGAAGAAATGAACCCGAACTGAGGGAGGAAGATTAGCTGAAAGAACATTCAAGGTACCAGCAACGGAAAAAGGATATAAAGCTTTTATGTGACTTGAATGAAAGGGATAGGAGGGCCAAAAGTAGAAAACTGAGGAAAAATGGTTTGGCAACAATGAAACTGATGTCCAACTACAACCTAACCCGCACCGCGCACTGCCAGACAATTTCATCAAAATAAGATGATGAAAACTGTGGAAATTAGGATCGTTACAAGGATTTTGCATTGGCGCATGCGCAGTAGCTATTAATGATACCATAATATTGAAATTTATATGGGATGATCAAATCGTTGTCTCCCAACTATGATCAAAATTTGAGCGAGATCAAACGACTAGGGAGTGAGAAAATGGTGCTTGGTAGAATTTACATTTGCGCATGAGCAAAGTGAAGTATTGAGTCAAGAATGGTGAAACTGATAGGGGGACCACCTATACTACATACACCCTGTCTACGCCCACATAATCCCTTAAAATTTCATCCAAATTGGATGAAAACTGTGGAAAAAAAAGTTGTTACAAGGATTTGCGAACACAAGATAGGTAGACATGGAACCAAAGTTATTCAGAATGGTCTATAACGTCAAGTGGAAATTTTGGTTTTCGAGACCAACAATTTTTTTTCTCCTGAAAGTGAAACAACAATGCTTCCGCTACCTTTAGGTAGACTCGGAATTTTTCTTTTTTTCGAATTTTCAAGTCACGTTGGTTCTTGAAGTACCAACCTTTTTTTTACTAGGTACTGAATGTTAGGAGTATTAGTTTACTTACTATTGCTTCTTAATTTTATATATTTATTATAATAGTTTATTACTTTTATTTAGTGTTATTTGAATATGTTTTCAAATAATGATTAAATTAATGAGAAATTTCTTTCAAAATCCCCTTGTTGTTTGCCTTTCAAGCTTTATTCTACGAGTATAATTTTGGTTCTACTCTCAGGTTTCCCAGTCAATATTTTTGCTTCAGAGTCTCCCTGGGTGATGTCATAAATGTACCTACCAACTTCTTTTAAGTCTAGTACATAATTACACAATTTAAGCATAGCTAGACAGATAATTTAGTTTCGGTGTTGAGTTCCTGTCCAACGATGGTGGACCATACCTTATTACTAGTTAGATTTACTTTAAAGGAGATTTTTCCGTAGTCAGCATCTTTTTCCATTGACAGAACATGTCGTTAAATTCGGTGAATTTATACTTTCAATTCCAGCCTTCATAAAAGTACGTTAATAGGTACCTACTTACTTTGTTAAACTTGCCTACCTTATTTACATAGTTAGCTATTAAACAGCACGTACCTAGGTACCGTTCTACATTTTGAAAATAGTTTTTGTTGACTAGGTAAGCTTATTCATTCGAAAAAGTTATTTATATAGGTATCTATATACCTTCCTACATAATACTGAACTTACCATCTCATTAACACTTTGCAACATTTTGTCTGATTTGCCTGGTATAGTGCAACGCCACTTGGGCGCTCTTTAGTCAATTACTTTTTTAATTTTGTTGGTTTGTTGTTCAGGTTTCGCTAATATGAACCCCTATGTGATCCTACGCCTAAAGACTAAGGTTACAAATAAAAACTAAAAGACTAATTAGGTGTAATTGACTATTTTACGAATGTTACCTACATATGTACGATCTTGTGTTCAAGTTTGGATCGTTTTTATATTATTTAAATTAGAGTTTAAATTAAAAAATTGCTGGATTAAAAACGTTTTTACGCTATTACCTACATACGTACCTCCTAGTATAATTATCTGTTGTTGAAAACACTGATGAAATTACCATGGCAACTACAGCTATTACCGTGGACACCGAATTTGAAATTTTCCAAAAACTAGGTTTAAATTTGAGAGTTGATCTGGGTAATATGTATTTTTGCAATCAGTGTTGACTAAGGAACCACCCTGAATTTTTTCAAATTTTTTTGAAGACTTTTATTTTTTGAAATTTCTGTGTCCGAAAGTTGCCCCTAGTTTGAGAACGGCCCTTTAACCATTTTAAACAATTCTTAGCTTATTTTGAAATTTGAACGAACTGGGCATCATTTTGGAAAAATTTTGTCAACACTTCAAAGCTTTTGATTCAAGGCATAAGTATATACAGAAATTTTAATAAATAATATTCTAATACAAAATATGATCTACACAATTTCATGCTATTTGTCGTGCATATAGTAACTCTCCTTCGAACTAATCCTAACACATTGATAGACCCATTTCTTTAAACTGGTCCAAAATGCTTGACTTTTGCACATAAATCACGTATTGGACAGAAGATATGGCCCTGAAACTGCAGCACCACTATTGATCAATGTCAATGTCTGAAATGGAAGAATTAAATATGAAGGTATTCAATGAGGGTAGTTTTCCGTTGTTTTGGTAGATTTACTAACAAATACAATTCCTGAGTTGCTACCCCATCAACTCTATGAGCCTTACGCGGGCTTGAGAGTTGAAATTGACAAACATGTTTGTAAACATTTTTTTTTTTTAATTCTTTATTAATGGTTGCGCATCCTAATTGAAGCATATAACCAGTATTTAACAAGAAGTAAAGTTATAACCCGGAGAAATTACAGTTCACTACGAGATGGCATATTCACAAGCGAATGCCAGCACTTGCCATGAAATTTAACAGTTCCTTGAGCTGGACTGCGAGACGAGCAAACGTAGTCATGATAGTATTATTTGGGAATTTTTCGTAGACATGAAACATTCGAAAGTTCAATTATTTCAAGAAACACAGTGGGGACAACCTATTTTGACACGCACCGTTCTCCGAGCGAAGGTTTTCAATTACCGTAAAAACTATTTTGTATTAGTAGAATGTATTCATTTGACGTTAAATATATTTATCCAACGTTGAATGTTTTGCTCACGGCTCAATGTTTTGTTCTGCCGTACAATGTATTTTCTAACGGTGAATGTTTTTCCCAACCGTGCTTTCAAAGAAATATACCGGGCGCTCATTATATGTTGCCGTAACATTATTTATTACCCCATATTATCTTCATTCAAAGTTCGGGATTTAAAGGCTGTGAGGAAGGGGAAGGGATTTTGTATTTATTCTCAATTCTTAATCACTACGTGCTCGTATTACGTATCTTAAGCTCGTATTACGCTTCCGTGTGTTGAAGCTAAAGGATTATATTTTTGTTCCCAGCCCCACAAGCATGAAACGTACACAAATTGGCCCATCGAGCCTTTACCATCGTATTGAGACGGCCACAAATTAATACATTTTTCCCCTTCCGACCATAATTTTATTTTTTATTTTTACTACTAACCAAAAAGCAGGCATCATTTAATTTTACTGTATTTGTGCGTTTCCAAACAAAAAAGCTTCAGGATAGGCCGGTTTGGAGCTTCAAATCAACCATATCTCAGTTATTTCCTTGCGTTTTTATGCGAAAAAACAGCTCCAGGATGATGACGTCAATTTTAAAGAGCGTTCAAATGTAAGTGTACAGGTTTACACCACTACTTACGTCTTACTAAAATGTATTGTAGGTACTTCGCTTGTTTAGTGGGCTCACCTGTGTGATCCCAAATAAGCTTGCTTCGCTCGCAAAGTGTGGCATATAGGGAATGTTGCTCCCTTCGCTATCAAAGTGTGGTATGTAGGGAATGTTGCTCTCTTCGCTCGCAAAGTGTGGCTGTATACATGGAATGTATTACAATTGAAACATGTAGGGGATGTTGCTCGCTTCGCTCGCAAACGGTAGATCTCTAAGGGTAGGTTTGACTTCTGTGGGGGATGCTGCTCGCTTCGCTCGCTTGAGGACGTTATACTGCCCACCCAACTTGGCAGACGTTACTTAAAATATAAATTAAAAATGTTGTCTAAAAAATGAAAAAAAAAATTTAGGGGTGGACTACCCCTAACATTTAGGGGAATGAAAAATAGATGTTGGCCGATTCTCATAGATACCGGATAAGCACAAAAAATTTCATCAAAATCGGTCAAGCCGTTTCGGAGGAGTATGGCAACGAAAACTGTGACACGAGAATTTTATATATTAGAAAAAGCAGGCATCATTTAATTTTACTGTGTGTATGCGTTTTCAAGCAAAAAAGCTTCAGGATAGGCCGGTTTGGAGCTTAAAATCAACCATATCTCAGTTATTTTCGAGCGTTTTTATGCGAAAAAACAGCACCAGGATGATGAAGTAAATTTTAATGAGCGTTCAAACGTAAGTGTACAGGTTTACACTACTACTTACGTCTTACTAAAATTTATTTTAAGTACTTCGCTTGTTTAGTGGGCTCACCTGTGTGATTCCAAATAAGCAAATAAACAATTGAGCTGAATTATGAGCGGTCAGAGAAGTGTTCTCCCCTCCATATTTACCTTGAGATGAATCTTGGAGACGAGCTATTTACGAAGGATGACCCCTTTGGTCGAGGAAAAAGGGTGTCATTGGCCCTGGGCGGCGGCCAGAAATTCCGGCGCAGCGCCGCATTTTCGATTCTCCCCGGTTCACATACGTGCGACGCGAGGATACCGCGTCCTACGCACAATTTTCGGGGTGACGAGGATGGAGAGAATCGGCCCTTGATATGAAGAACCTGCCATAATGGGGAGGCCATTCTTGTGTCTGAGCGTAGGCTCGTGAGAGGCCATTCTTGTGTCTGAGCGTAGGCTCGTGAGAGGTCGTTCTTGTGACTATGCGAAATTGTGGTGGGCAATTCTGTGAATTTCTATAGCAGGTTACAATTCTACAGCTACAGTAGAATTATAGGTTCCAATAGCGGTAGTTTTCAGTTACCGTATAATTTGTCAACCAGTGTTGGGCATAATCTTATCGTCGAATACGAATACGATTGTAATCGCGATAATTGTTCGTTGATTCTGAGTCAACTGCGATCAAATTCGTATTCGTGTAATCGTATTCGTCTGTAGGCGATTACACGAATACAACCCATAAAAATGCGTCACGGTCATCAATTTCAATAGGGCGTCCCTCTGAAGCTAGATAATATTAGGTATTTTCGAGTTTAACGAGAGATTTAGGATGTCTTCCAAGACCCTTGAATGATTCAAATGCTGCGTGACCCTGTGCAATTTTTCCTGATCGGGAATTGAGGATCCCCCTATCACTTAAGAACAAAGTGAAGATAATTTCGAAGTTACACATGACATTCCCCAGCAGCATTAAGACTTGATGAATTGATTAATCATTTTCGCTGAATGAAGAGAAAAAATCCTATTAAACCAGCCATCAGAATAAGTTGAAATCAAATACAAACTTTTTCCACTTTTCAGTTTACAATTTGTCTGTCTTCCAATCATTACACTTAGTCATGTGTTTATGCCTTGATAGACGCACCGGTTTGCTTTCTTTGATTATCACACGCATCTTCGGACCTTCCTGTCTCCCACCTCACGCTGCCTCGCCACCTATCGAAGCTCGACGTCGCAATATCCGATTCAGTGTCGTCCTGTCTTCTGAAGTTGAATCTATGCTCCTAGTTTCTCCCGTAAAACCACATTCTTTACGACGAATTCGCAGCTATTCCCGATTCGTCACTCTTCTCATCCGAATCATCACCTGAAACTATATCGGAGCCACCCGGAAGACGAGATAGCGCTACCCTGGCCAGGGCTTCAAGGTACTTAACCAGAAAAGAGGTCAGTTCGTAATATTCTACAGCTAAAGCTACGAAAAGTGCACTACGAATTAAATATTAATGCAAGGACTAGAGACTATACATAATAATAAATTGTGGAGGCTGCTATATTCTAGGAATTTTCATAAATATTAACTGGATCAAGCCATTCAACTGCATTAATACTAAAACTAATCTAAGCTAGGTATAGGTGGTACCTATAATAAATCCTACGAGCTCACCATTCTATTTAAAATTCATCCATTTGTATTATTATTGTTTCCACTGCCGTTTCACCTCACCATTCTATTTAAAATTCATCTTTTGTGTTGTTATTGTTTCCACTGACATTTCATTATTAAAATTTGTTGTTTATTGAATATGTACCAACAAAATTGGTGTATGAATTTACTTATTTGACCAGCCACGTATTTTTGGAAATAGTTAGGGCACAGAACAATTGGGTTCAATTTAGGGCCTAAGTTTTGGTTGTCGAGCCCTATCATCATGTACGATAAACATCCTATCGTGTACATAGAACCGTTTTTACATTATGATTCGCTGAGAAAACTTCAATTTCGGCATCCCGCTTGACGTTGTTCATTTCGTTAGTTCCCACACGTCATTTTTCTTTTCTGCTACACTTGTAAACTTGTAAATTGTCTACACTTGTACTCTTTGTTTTGGTGAAACACTTGTTCTAGTTTACCGTGCATTACAAGTACCTGGACTTGTAAACTTGTAACTTGTTGTTTTATGAAATGTGCCCCAGGTAGTAGGTGATGTGGAACTGCTACTGTTATATAACAGGTTATTTTAACCTGTGAATTGAATTCACTACGGCGTGGGCTCTACCTACGCTTATTATTCCTCCACATCTCACCACCTCCTCCCTCTACACTTCTCACAACTCATTGTTATCTAAATCAAAGGAGGGGGGCTGTGTGGAAATCACATTCTTTGACGATCCACGTGCACGCGTGTGTTGATGCGATCGCCCTTATCGGCCGGCTCCCCCGTGGACGAGGAAGCAGTTTTGGTTCTCACCAACCCGTGTAATGATAGCTTTAGGTACCTAATGATAAGGAGAGAGTTCTGAAACGACACTGCCTCTCAATTACTCGACTACCACCACTTATGCGCCCACATATCCGATAACGCATAAAATACGTATATCTAAGGTTGAAACTGATTGATAAAAACCCATTAATTTATCTCATACCTACATTCTAATTTTATTATTACTATTATTTTATTTATTTGTAAAAAAAAGTAGCCTGTGTGTCAATTGTCAATAGGACAAACTATAAAACATAATTACTATGAACTTAGCCAATGTGCAAAGATTCTAGTTCTTACTACAGCCAACAAGAGATACAACGAATTAAGGGCCAGCAGTCAATCACTCGCCCACAGGGTGGCTCGGCCAGGGCGACCTGGCTGAGCCCGGACCCGACCCACCATGGCGGCGGCCACCATCTCATACAGAAATAATAACACTTTTTGAACCACCATCTAATACAGAAATAATAAAACTTTTTGAAATAATTTGCAGTGACTTGCTGGTCATTCGCCAGTCTTGGCGTCTTCTTTAATATCTTCACCCCATATAGCACTCCTCAACTGATGCCCCACAAGATTCAGCATACCTCTGGACCGGAAGAGGACGAGGTTTGTTGATTGATGCCCTATGGTTATTCATGCGTAACTAAATATATATATATATATATATATATATATATATATAATTTTTCGTATTTAGGTTCTTGAGGGTTGGTCTGTAGATTGAACAACTCAACTAGGCCGACGTTTCGATTTATTTGTAAATCCTCTTCAGGGCTGTAATATAGGAAAAACTACCTTAGTTGGTTACATTTCACAACTCATGTACCACCTATCTATCAACTGCAAGTGGAGACTCATGGAGACTAATATTTATACAATCTTGAATACATATAAGTAGGCAGGTAATTGACATCCTTATTTGTTACATTATGAATAACTTAAGATATATGGACAGTATCTTAATATATACATATATATATATATATATATATATATATATATATATATATATATATATATATATTATTTTGAGGTATTACAGATGTTCTGAAAATATAAGAAACAAATAAATATAACTTAGAAAATTGAGAATATTTCGCCGAATCGGACTAGAGCTGACGACGCCGATACGGCGAAATATTCTCAATTTTCAAAGTTATATTTATTTGTTTCCTATATTTTCAAACTATCTGTAATACTTCAAAATAATACAACACGCGAGTGTTTTCGTCCTTCATCAAAACTATTAAAAAAACGCTGCAAATTATTTTTGTTTATTATTTCTGAATCAGATAGCCAACTATAGTAACCAGCATGCTCTGGGGCTTTCGCCAGTCTCTTTTCTAGTATCCACCTCTGTTCTTCCTCTCACTCCACCCCCCGCTCACCCCCCTCACCACCCACTGTGACCCCCTGCCAAGTTTGCCAGGCGTGCGCGCGTGCGTATGTCTAACACTCAAAACCTCGAAAAAGACACTTTTTCGCCCGTTTTTGGCCCATAGCATCTATGCGAGTAAAGCGATCGGGATGGCTAAACGTTGGGACCAACTAGACCCCGAATGGAGTCTATGTGCGAAAGAACGGGTTTTTTAAGTAAATTCTTAGGCCTTTTATGGCCCGGACGGCGGACGGCGGACAGACATTTCAAATTTGGATTCTACGCACCTTGAAACGTAAAGTGACAAAGTTTGAGGGGGGGTTATACAAATGTTTTGCTATACGATCACATAGGCTTATTATTAGAAATAATAAACCAATAAATTACTAAGGGGATGGCAAGGGTCGTTACAAAGGGCTACATAAGGAGTGAGCCAGAGGAGGAATTCTCCAGGGTCACAGACCCAGACTTAGTCCTAGAGAAATAGTTGTGAACGGGTTTATCGAGATACGTGGGAAAGGTTGATGGGGAGGGTAAGAGGAGTTACGTCATGGAGTACGCTTGAAGGGTTAAAGTGGGAATTGGGGGGGTGTTTTACAAGGGATAATGTGGGAGAGACGCCCTTTTCCCAGCACCCCTTTAAATTCCTACGCACCCGATCGTGCCAAATTTACCCGAACATCATATCTCGAGAATTCCCGTCTTTATGACTAATTGGCGGTTATTCGGCGAGCATTAGCGGAGCTCGAGTTAAAACGTGTGACTAGCAAGAGCCATTGCCAAAACAAACGCCTCGCACTCATAGGATATTCCCCGTTCAAAATAGCCTCTACTGGATTATAACAACACTCAACTCTGTATCGGCCCCGAGGTTCTACACGATCTCCAAGTAGACCGCTTACCCAACAAGCACTATTGGTCGAATATAATTGGTATTTGGCGACTGCACTATGTGCATCAGAAATATATAGCGTTTACCGTTTAATGAGGTTCCTGTAAGGACAGAAAGCGTTCAACCTATGTACCTACCTACAGGTAATTTTTCCTGACGCATGCTGTTTTATTTTTATGGCTATGTACATATTTCTATTATACTGGTTAAGACGTTCGTGTAATGTTACGGTTACGTTAATGTTACCCGATTTAAGCAATGTTAAATCACTAAGAATAAGCACCCTGTAACTGATATACGGAAAACCTTGGAAAACATCTACTATGATCCAAACTTGAAAGCCACAACCTAGTATTAGAGAGAGAAATGATTAGAACCTGATGGATAGGTAACAGTTTTTGGTAGATTCGCAACGAAAAGCGTTACCTATCAACAACTTAAATTAATTTTGTAATCATAGAATTGGGTAATAGGTTAGCAATAAATTGTAGTAATTCGATTTTAATGCTGGAGAGACATGTTCATGCCATGACATGTAGTCAGCGTGGAGCGTTAATATAAGTTAAGTTTGGTTATATCAATTTCGATAAGGGGATGATTTTTCGAAGATTAACAGACTTCCCTGGTTTTCATTTCATTTCTATATAAGAAACAGAACTCACGACCTCTGCATTGTCTACAATTGCAGAGCTCTACAACTTTTAACACGAGACAAGTACCAAGTATTTAACTCTGTTTCATACCTATCTACTCCCGTATTGTGAAACTACTTCCAGTCTATGGTGTATGCCGTTCTCTTGAAATTATGACATATGCGTAACATAGGTATACTTCTTATTACAAATGCAGAGCTGAAGTGGGCTGTAATGATCACTAAACTAATCCACGGTAACTTTAAAGGGTTCACACCCCACGTTTGTGCGATAGGCAGAAACGGGCCAGCAAGCCGTTGAAGAAGCGCCTCACTCCCAAAGCCAAAAAGAGTGATAGAATCAGACTCTCTTGACCCAAATTGGATAAAACCATGCATTCTGTGGCTTGGCATCTTTTTTATTTATTTTATGACGTTTATTAACAAACAACATTGTGCAAAGCACTCTCATTGTGTGAACATACAATAGGTTTAATAGCACGCTGACCGTGATTCACATGTGAATAGGAACCTAGTTATAAGTCCAATGTCTTATCCTAGTAAAGTCAGATTTTTGGAATAGTGGAAATGAAGTGTTAAGGAACTATGAGAATGTTAATGTTATGAAAGTACGTGGATCGGAACTGTTAGGATGTTGAGTTAGTGGTGTTTCGTTAAAACCATTCGCAAAGTCACCATGGTGTTTTATTTTCAAACGACGTTCGAGGCGAGGGAGTGGACGTTGATTAGGTATCATGTTGATGAGGTCGTTGGGATGGGATGAGCTTCTTTGGTGCATTGAGTGGTAGGCCGCAATGAGGGAATCGTTTACAGTCGGAATGTTCAGGTCTTTGTGTAGTTCTTCGTTACGTACGAGTACATCCCACGGAGCGTTCACAATTTTTCTCTATATATACGGTTTTGTAGCACTTGGATTTTGTTAATCTGAGTAGTACTCGGTGATATCCACAGGCCACTGCCATACAGCCAGATCGGGCGTATAAGGGTTTTATACAGCATTAGCTTTAGGTGCAAAGGGAGTTTAGGGAGGCTGAGAAGAAGCTTTAGGAGAGAAAGTCTGTTCCTGATTTTAATTTGGAGGGTGGTGATGTGTTGGTGCCAAATTACTTTTTGATCCAAGTTAGTCCTAGATATGCCACTTTGTTTTGAGTTGCAATAGTGGTTTCGTTTATTGTAGTATTTGGAACAGATAAATTTTTCTTATTAATGATTGGGACTAGTGATGATTTATTAGGGTTTATGGCTATTCTCCATTCGGTTGACCATTAAATTGCATTCGTTAGTTAGTTCTATCTTACCACTTGTTACCCATAAATTATAGAATGATAAAAACTGAACATCGAGGGCTTGCAGAATTCATTCACTCTCAGCGAGAAGGAAAAATACCAACTTGGTTTTAGGGTCGTACAATGCCAGAAAATTTAATTTCAATTATGCTTTTGATCATTACATTACCTTTGTCAGAAATCACAAAGGCTTCCGAGCTGCGTAACCACGGTTGATTCACAAGCGATAAACATGATTCACCAAACCTAAGTATTCATCATATTTATATGATCTCGAATGAGCACTTTTCGGTCCTTGTGATGTTTAAAATTAATTAAGGTACGCTCGATATGTTTTGGAGAGTCGAATGAGTTTGGAGGCACTTGAAATTAAATTATAAATTTACGACCTAAGCCGACAGCAGAAAGAGCGGTTAGTATGTATTCAAATGAGCATTCTGCTAAGGTTGGCCACAAACATAATGTGATAATAAGCTTTTGTGATAAGAAAGAATTAATGTGATGAGAAAGAATTCTGAATAACTGTTTTTTCTCTTTCATCTCATATAGTAAAAAAGTAAAAGCGAGGAATCCACTAGACCCCAGTTTACCTTTCAAAGAAACCATGTCAGTCTTGTCAACAATCTGATCGCATGAATCAAAGCTTCCCAACCACGTCGGCAGTCGTGCTTCAACCGGTGAGCTCCCCGAAATAGTTTACGTGCAAATATCCCTCGTAAAACGTGATGGCGATAGACCCCCCTGGTGTAGTGTAGATGTAAAGGCTCTCTATCTACTGCCTACGTGACGCACCCCACTATTCCAATTCACTATATCGACCCACCTACCTAGTTTTTCTCTGGCGATTTCCCTTAGCTTTGTTGTTAGAGAATTTCAGTCCAAAGCAAAGCCATTTCAATTAGCACCGGTTTTAATCGGTATTTCTATACGAGGAACCCCAAAATGAATTCGGAGTATTGAACTCGGAATTTCAACATTTTACACGTGTATCAATGCCCATTAACTTCGCTTACTCTTTCGAAGAAGTCTGATGTATCGGATGATTTACCTTCTAACTGATTTACACTCCGCCTAAAAGAGTCCAATTAAAAAGGTTGGAGCAAATTTAAGCTATATTCAACGATCAACATCGGGCAAATAACTTTATTTTCTTTCAACCTAATCTACCGGTTCTGCATTATATTTAAAACATTCTACTTTAATCACATTAGAGGACAGCAAGATTGCCCATGGGAATAGCGTGGGATTTCAAGGCCATTTGCCATGAAACTGCATTATTGTTACAGCAAGTGAAGTTCCGATGTGACGAAATAGTTATTTGAATGGAAGAGCTAATTTATTATTAATCAGTATTGCAATTACTCTATGAAAACTCAAGACCGAAATAGCCCTAATTATGATGATCCAATATTCGGAATACAATAACATTCCAAATCGACAAGTCTGCCAGTTTTTGATGGAAGACGGATGGAGGCTCAACGGGTGAGAGAATTTCACATGCCTCGAATCCTCAGTAAGCTATCACAGAAGAGTACACACTTTCCTGGGGCGTCCCAACAATCAGACATGAGCAGCTGGCCTTTGAAGAAATCGATCTCTTCAAAAATAAAAGAATAATACGGTTGGTGACAATGGCGCTTGAGTTTTAGTTGAGCCACCAACAGCATAACTAGGATTATTTATTAGAGAGCAGACTTCATTGGGATCCACCCTAAACTATGAACTGCATTGTACTTGCATTCTGAAAGTTTAAGAGATTTTGGGACAGCAGATGAGAAGTTCCAGTTTGCTATACTATTTTCTATACAATTCTATACTTTTTACTTCCTCACTACCGAAGATAAAGAAGCTTCATGATCGTGAGAGAAGTCGAAAAAATTTGTATCCTCCAAAAGCAAAATTTTCACTTGCTTTTAGCGAATTTTTGAAGAAAATTAAGCTATTGCTCTCGCCTCAAAATTTGAAGAATGTGAATTTTTGAAAAATTTTTATGCAGAAATCCGTTTTAGGGTATTCTGAATCATATTCTGAAGTTTAACGCATTTTTTTTTATGTATGTATGTATATATGTATGTATATATGTATGTATGTATGTATGTATGTATGTATGTGTCATTCCAGACGATAACTGTCCGTAGAATTGTGCTAGAAACTTCAAACAAATTTTAAAATGTTAAGGACACAAAACGAAAGTTCAAGTTCGTTGGCCAGCATGATCGGATTACATCTTCGGGTTGAAATTTTCAAAAATGTAGTCAAAAATTTCAAAATAGCCTGTTTTTTGCGATTTGTTGTGCGAAATAATTTTTTCAGCATACTAGCATGTGGTATATTCGGAATCAGCGTAACATTTCCTATAAGAATATGTATCAAGTTTTCAAAAATTTCAAAGTTGAAAAATCAGTCAAAAATCGAAATAATGCCGTTCGCTAGTTGTAAAAATCGGTAATATTTGCATGAAACATTGTCCAAATTCAGATTGAACTACTCTTATGGAAGTATCCCTGTATAACCAATCCTAGAACCATGCTGTTTAAGGCTAGAACCATGCTGTAGATAGAATTTGATTCCATGTTTGTCTATCAAAATCATAAACTAAAATTTCTCTACACGATCAATAGCGACTGAAACGTCGAAGATTTCTTCAAAAATTCGCTCATGGGTCATGCTGCACGACTGGACCTTTTCGTTTCAGAACATACTGATCAATTTTGGTTCCGTATCCGTCTGTCTGTCTGTGATAAATCCTTGTCACGCCCAAAACTATACGAAGTTTTAGTTCGATTTCGATGAAATTTTCAGAGATTGTGCGGGTTAAATCCTAGACGATCCCCTATAATCTCCAATGCCGTCAGATCAACAGCAGCCTGTACTCATGCGCAAACCTGAATTTCTTATAACGCCGATTTCGCGTTATCTGTAGGTCTGATGTCGTTCAAACTCGGTAGGTAGTTGGATATATGTCTTAAAAGAATGTCCTATAAATTATACTTATCGCATTAATTAATTATTGGGGAGTAAGAACCATTGCGCATGCGCAAAACTAATATCGACTGACACAGGCCAAACCCTGGGTGTAATGGATCGATTTTGATGCAATTTTCAGGGATCGTAGCATTAATAGTGGTATGTGCGCATTCGCAAACGTCAATTTCATGTAAAGTCAATTCCTTATCAACTGTTGGTCCGATTTCGTTAAAAATGTTGTTGGATTCAGGATGATGCCCTTTCTATTTAATCGGAATTGTTAATAATCGGAAACAATTGCGCATATGCAAAACTAATATTGGATGACACTAAGAGAAAAATGGATCGCTTTTGATGAAGTTTTCAATTACTGTGTGGGTCCTTAACCGCGTATTTAACTACGTAAAGTATTCTTTGAGTTTAGGAAGTAATAAGCATATCTCAGCAGAACGAAGACACGTGGAACTAAGGAAACTTACACAAATTTGCCTGAACGATGCGCTACGATACGGCTCAAAAATCTAATTGTTCGTTCCTGTGAACTCATTTCAAAACAAAGGATTCTATGTTGACTTCTCTTTCGGGAGTCGTGTAAGTTCCACTTTCCCCGTAACTCCGATAAAACTTGTTCCAACTACTTCTCCACTAGTTGGGAAATTGTGAAAGATCTGTTTCGACCATCGAGCTGTTTCCACGAGAGTTGAGATCGGTCTAATGGCGAGATTCTAACTGTCTGTCGAATGAATTGTTGTTAAATGAATTTTTCTGCAACTCGGAATCCAGTGATAAAATCAAGGAAGCAATTTCCAAACATTTACTTTCATTTTATTCTGAAATGTACACTCAAAAGGTTTTTGAAAAGTAACTTAAAGGGAACGAAAGGCCCAATATCGACCTTCCATTTTCAAGAACAGTTTTTCTAGTATAATATACAGGATCATATATATCTTTGCTCTGTACAGTTTCTACTGTCCTAAAACCTCTAAAAACTAAGGAAGAGTAATATAATCAGGCAAACACATATTCAGGAATCAATTCAAGATGTTGTTCAATTGGATTAGTAATATAAATAAAGGTAAGACAGATACAGTCATTTACTCACTCCACCAATTACTGGTTCCCCAAACCACAAAACTACTAGGTTTTAGTAAAAACATCACAGGTAACCAACCAACTTAAACCATATTCACATCTGGGTCGATTGACCCAGAACACAAAAATAAGGTATACCTATATTTGAGGGAAGTATTTGCCGAAAAAAACTTGAGAAAATGTAGTTAAGAAATTAGCAAAATCAGGACAGGAGAGAAGAAAATATCATTTTCCAGAATGTAGGTTTATTATTATTTTCAATGAGCGACGAAACAAAATTTTTCTTCAACTAATTGAATGTTGAGGCGGGGTTACATTTTTTCCCGATTACAAAGGTTCATTATTGACAATGTGAAAACTCAGCGCTGCGCCCCGCCCCTTGACCCCTTTTGATTTCACCTTGAGCCTCGGCTAAGCAATGGGGGAACGTGGAATACGCTCCATTTAAAATTTCAGCAATATATCAATAGCAAAGAACTTGACCCTGGATCTCACTCAGCTGATGTGGGAAGCTGTAGACTCTATGACTCGTTTCTGGACACCCCATAGGGCTTCAATTTCAAATTGAATGGCAAAGAAATTGGTTGAATAGCAAATAAATTAGACCCGCCGCTACTTTAGTCTCGGATAGCAAAGAACTTAGCTCCGAGTTTCATTCAGCTCATCTGAGGGGACCTAGACACCTTGATTCGTTTGTAGACGTTCCAAAGGTTCTTCATTTCAAATTTCAGCTTCATAGGTTGAATATACAGTACGGAATACAATATTTGGTGACAAAGGTGAACTGAACAACTCCGCTAGTAGGTACTAACACTATTACTAATCCATTATTTTCAAATTTAAAACAGAAATCAGGGCTGAAGTCGATTCCAGAACAATGTCGAGATGATGACGACTCAACCAGAACCTCACATTCGACCGGCGTTCTTCACGCGTAAGGAGACCGCTACGATACTTGGAAGACTACCCAATACTGAGAAGAGATAAAGTGGAGAAGAGTGTTCTGTTCAATTATTGTCATACGTTATCGCGTTATACAACGCATTGTTTACCTTCATTATAAAATATTCTCATTACAATTAAAATCACTGGAGTGTACCAACATCTCCCCTTGTTTCAATCATTTAGTACGAAATTCGTATGCAATACGTAAACAGTATGAAATTCGTACTCAATTCGCATACAGTACGAAATAGAATACCTACTATACTAGAGGATTACAAGTTGGGGAATTGGTAGGAAGCCCCGCACCAGATTTAAATCCTTCAGATTGTATGTACCCAGTGACAGACCCTCGTAACTATTCCAAGCACGCGTAACCGTTCCTCCTGTCATGTGAGCAAGCTTCACACAGTTTTTGAGTAGCGAATTTCCTCTCAGCCGATCAAATTACAAACTAAAATGGAAAAAGTCAGTTAGATATTAGACGGTTCTTATGTCGTATTCGATCGTCTATTCGTTGCCCGAATTCCCGAGCCCGAGTGGACAGCACGAGTGGATAAATGGAAGTACGCATGCGCGTCCGAATCGGGCAACGGAACGCCAATTCGAGACCCGACTCAGCTGAATTACCTTCGTTGAGGATAACCTCATTTCACATCAAAACCGTACAGCCGCTTTGCGAGTTTATTGTTACTACCTACTTATACAAGTTTTTGAATGTCATTAGTACCTGTGTTGTGTGTGAATTTTGAGGTAGGTTGTTACCAGAAAGTAAAAGTGTCGGAAAATACACAAGGATCGTCCCAGGTAAGTGCGACTTCCTCAAGCTTTGTTACATGTGTCCGTATTTATACGTCCATATCCGTATTTTCAGAGGGTGTCCGTAATGTAGTTAAGAGTCCATATATTTCAAATTTCAAGTTAAAAATGTTAAGTTTGCAACGGGAAATCGGGGCTAAGAAATGTGAAGAAAAAGTGAATAATAAAGTGAAAAAAAGTTGAATGTGAACACATCGTTTTGAATGCTTCATTTTCATTCCGGATTTACTTACTTAAGGTATTGAAGCATTGTGTCCACTTTGATACCTAAGTAAATATATTCTGTTTTTGCTCCACAATCACATTTTCCGCTTGCAATTTACATTTAAAACGTTCTTGAACATAATACATTTTGGTACTTTGTCGGCTTGTTTACCTGTCTGTGTGTCCGCGGATCGCTACCAAACACAAACACGCGTAGGTGACTCCCACAATTTCTTCTGATTTCGATGAAATATTCAGGGGTTATGCGGGTTAAGCCCTGCAGGTTTCCCTATGCAAATCAGCGATCGCAGGATGGATAATCCTTAACACATTGAAAGCTAATGGTAACAACTATCGATAATAACCTTGATTATTATTTTTTATTAATATATTTGTTTTTATTATCACCTACATATAATGTTTCACACCTATCAGAAACTTACTTCAATTGTTCATGATGAAAGATCAAAGCTTCAACTACAACAAAATGTACCATCGCTAAATTTGATTGTAAATCACATACGTACCTTGGAAACAACATATTCTCACAAGACAAATTCACAGAAACAAGTAACACACACTCTTTATTCATATTTGGATTCAAAACAGTCAGTAGCTCAAGGAAAAATGTGGAATATATTCAACCGAGACCAATATAAAGATTTTCCGTACAACATCGACAAAAATGGTCGCAAAATTGAATTTTCAAGTTTGACACTGCACGATGGTCTACATAAAACTAAATACGTACCGGTCAGCGTGTTTAAATATGAGAAATACGGAGAAACTATAAGCTACGACTATGCTTCAAGAAATTTGCAACGACTGAAAACATTGAGGCATCCAAATATATTGACATTCGTCGACAGTTTCGAGGATGAAGATTACGTTTTCATTGTGACTGAACGGGTAACGCCGTTGTTGGAATATCTGGGAAACCTTGATGACGACAGAATGAAAAACGAATACCTGAGTTGGGGGGTGTTGAACATTGCGAAAGCTCTCGATTTTTGTCGGAGAGACGGGAAATTCTATCACAACAACGTTGGCCATAATGCAGTCTTTGTCAATAGAGCCGGCGAATGGAAATTGGGGGAGCTCGGATTTGCCTCTGAATCGGATTCGGCGATGCCCGGGTCGCGAGCGGAACAGATGAAGAACTCGGAGACTGTGAATCCAGGGAAATCTCTAAAACCCCGTGACGCCGATATTACAGGCATAGCAGTTTTGGTTGTGGAGATGTACATTCGATCAACTCTGCAAGAAAACCCTTTGAAGAAATCGCAAAAGGTTCCAGAAAGTATGAGAGTGGCATTATCACTAATTATGGGGGCAAAGGAGACACCTAGTCTTCAAGAATTGATTGTCAAAGGTAGGCAACACGGAAGCTACTTCCAAAACGATTTTATAGATAAAATATCATTTTTGGAAGAATTTCATACAAAAAACCCTCATGAAAAGTCCATTTTCTTTCATAATTTTCACAAGTTCATCGGCCGAGTCCCTGAGAACGTTGCCAAGTTCAAAATTTTACCCTCGTTAATGATGGCCTATGAATATGGGTGCGAGGGTGTTCATCTGATCCCGACATTATTAGAATTTTTCAAAAGCACAGAGCCGGGGTCGGATCTAGTGTCGTTTATTGTGAGACTTTTCAGATCGAATAGTAGAGCGACAAGGAAGATGTTGTTAGAGCATACGGAAAAGTACATCAGTAAGATACCGCAGGCTGTTATCAATGACGAAATTTTCCCGCTGCTAGCAACAGGTTTTCGAGATGCCTCAGCAATAATACGATTGGAGACCATTAAATCGATCCAGCATTACGTTAGCAAACTCCAGAACAACCGGATAAATCGTGAGCTGCTTCCGCATCTAGCGGGTCGACTTGTGGATGAGACAGAAGGGGGAATCAGGAAAGCGGCGGTGGAGACAATTGGCAACATTGCACCATATGTCGATCCATCTAATAGGAAGGACCTGTTGTTGACCGTGTACACCAAGGCAATGAAGGACGCAGATCCAGGAACGAGAGGGACCGCCGTGAAATACTTGCTACTTTCTCAAGAATATTTCACACCAGAAGACACAAGCAGGAAGATTTTACCAGCGCTATGCTGTTTAACGCTGGACCGTGATCAGACTGTCAGAGGTAACGTATTTTTCGTCATGAAGGAACTTCTTGCAAAGCTTGAAGACATTGAGTTTCCAGTAGAATGCGATGAAGCACCAACGCCAGGACAGAAATCTTGGACAGAATGGGCCATGGCCGCGCTTCCCAAAATTTCAAATATCTTCAAAGACGAGACAATACAGATTCATGAAGATGTGGCTGTGCAGGAAAAAGATGTTCCTATTAAAGGTAAATTTAATGAAAAAAATTTATAAAACTATACATAATTGAGGGATTCAAATGAACCTCGACTGTTACACTGGTATGTTAAAAATTATCTGTGTGGTTCAGAGAATCTAATGAAACGTGAAAAGCAATGGGGAAGAAACGGACATAGTTAACTTAGAATTTGAATTTCAGTGGGATATTTCAGTGGGGGTAGGGAATTCATAATTTTTACCCCAAATTATTATTCAACACCCTTGCTATCGCAGAATTTAAACACAAAATTCCCGTTTTCAAGGGACAATCACCTCGCAAGTTAACCCCCTCAACTTTCCTCGCAAAACGGATCAAATGGGTGCATTCCTGCCAAATTCAATTAACAAAATCTGAAGGAATTTCCTGCGACAATGTGCGACCTCATCCAACAGACTCCTTAAGCTGTAATTTTCAGCGCATTTTTTAATAACACTGGACACAACAAAAAAGTTGGGTAAAAAGTGCGATGACAATAGGCCTGATACAGGTTCCGGGGTTTTTTTTTTCGGGATGCCAGACATACTGTTTTGAGCAAATTAAAATTGAGTAAAAAATCCAAAAAATTTTGGACTCGACTACCCTAAAGGAGTATTGGATACTTTGAAAACATTTTTCTAATTTTTGCCGAGTGATCCTCATTTTAAAGATTTTTAGTGCTGAACACGATAGAGACACCAGAATTTCCGTTCTCGGCTCAGATCATAGAACCAGGAAGAAACGCGCTTTTATCCTGCAGTTAGGTAGTTTAGGAAAAACCACCTTTGGGTTGTCCAAACAAATTTGAATTTTTTCCTTGATTTTTATTTGTTGTAAACATAGTATCAGGCACCCCAAAAAAGCTCTCCAATTTCACTTTGATATCTGAAAACCTGTGGAAAAAAGTTATGGGGGTGTTTACTTTTTGGACACCCTATACAGGCTCAACCGCCCTTCCTTCGAATTGTATCGGGAAATAGACCTCACCATTCGATGTCCCTCAAAAAGGCCGTTTCGCCCAACTATGCGGCGGACACTTTTTGAGTGCAAAGATATTGTTAACGAATGATTTATTGGCAAAAAACGTATTCTAAATAAAAATCTGCTATTCAAAAAGAGATTTTGGATTTTTAGCTTTTTATTTTATTAATTTATTTATTTTTTTTTTATTTTTTTTTTTTTTTTTGAAATTTTTATCGATTTTGTAGCAAATTTTAATGAATTACAAGTACTTTTTCAGCATAATTTTATACATACATTTTTGAATGCCCTATTTTATAGTTGATAAACTTTATTTGAGCAATATTATTCTAAAAAATATCAATTTAACAACTTTTAGCTGTTTTTAGCCCTTTTCAGTGATTTTTTTCAGCTCGTTTTTTGAAATTTGACCATACAATGTGCTAAAAAAAAATGCTGGCCAACGAACTCATCCGTTCATTTGGAAAGCTTGATTTTTTGGCGCATCTCAATCCTAAGGAGAGTTATCGTCAAGAAGGACACACACACAATACACGCGCGCGCACGCACGCAGGCACGCCCGCGCACGCACACACACACACATTATATATATATATATTTATACATTATATATATACCTATATATAAAAATGAAAAATTGTTAAACTCTAGGATTTGTTCCAGAATGTCTCAAAACGGATTTTAATAAAGAAATTTTTCGGGAATTTTTACTTTAAAATTTTTGGGGCCAGCAATAGTATCCATTTTCTACAAAAATTCACTTAAAAAAAAAAAAAAATCAAACTGACTACAAAACTTTCATTTGCTTTTCGTATTGTTGGAAAAATAAATATATGTGTCGTTTTCAGAAGAGAGCCTGGCAAAGGAAAGTGAGATCAAACCGCTAGACAATTTGGCGGATGGGAACGCTGACAGCCATTTAAACGTTGGGGTCGTCACTGTTAAAAATTGTGGGAACCAGGAGAATAAAGTCGCTAACAAGATGGAAAACGAAAGAAAACAAGTAGTTCGAGAAACAGGGGCTAACTGTAAAAGTGGAAACCCCTCCAGAAGACCTTTGAGACCACCTAGAAGATTGGCTACACGGATAAATCACAAGGAGAGAAGTTTAGTCGAGTGACAACACCGCCTTACTTCTCGTGGATCGCAACATCGAAATTTTTTAAGTTCTTGGTGATGGGAAAAAACAGTTTCCGTCGAAGATGTTCCCGTAGGACCTGAGCTGGAATCCACATTCAAACACAAATATGAACACCATTCTGGAGCATGGACTCAAAACGATTCGCAACAAGATATTTATAACCTTGAAGATCGAAGCATTCAAAACTGTCTATCTATACCTCTATCATTGTAGTGCTCTGGTACTTTTCAACTTCTTCAACTGTCACAAATAGTCAATACACAATTTTAAATTATAATTTATTTATTCAACTACTCAGTTCCACAATTCAATATTACTGCCAATGCCTTAGCTGAATTTCTTCCCTACTAACTGTAACTCGAAAACCCTCAATTTTAATCATATCATTAGATTTAATATTTTATGTTATTTATTATTTGGTGTGTCCGGTCGCTCAGTTCGGACATTCCTGTGAGAGTATAATACAGGGTGCCCGCTATTTTGAGAAAGATGGAAATTTGATGACCTCCACCCGAAATTTGGTTTAAAATGTCAAAAAAATTACCCCTGAATTTTTTCAGATTTTTTGCATAACAAAAACGTCGATTTTGGTCTTTGAAATACGACTTTTTTCCAATATCAGCCTTTTGAATATAACTTTTACAAACTTCTTTGTAAAATTGTGAAACTTAGTATATACATACGTTTTTGGGGTCGCTGAACTCGAATTAGCTGTCAAAAAATCAAAATTCTAACAGAAATACGTAAAAATACAAATGTTCATAATTTTACAATAAATTTTGAAAAATTGTCATTTTTTGACACGATTTGGACGATTTTGAGATTCCAAACTGTCAAAAGTTGTTGCTGTCGACTTGTTTTGACTGCATATTCGAGTTCAGCGACCCCAAAAAGGTAAGTACCAATATACGAAGTTTCACAATTTTACAATGAAGTTTGTAAAAGTTATGTTCAAAAGTCTGATATTGGCAAACAAGCGTATTTCAAAAACCAAAATCGAGCTACCGGCGTAGGTTTTTGTTATGCTAAAAATCTGAAAAAAATTCAGGAGTAATTTTTTCGACATTTTAAACCAAATTTCGGGTGGAGGTAATTTTCACGGGAGGGAACACCCTAGTGTATAATACACATCATTAGAAGTAGGTCAAGTCTTCAATGTCTCATGACGTATGAGATTCTGCGGGTACATGAGTTTTGTCGTACTTTTGGGTTTTAGGAATGTCGTACAAAATAAATTCAAGAAACATCAAACAAACTGGGGAAATGGGGAACGATAAACGTGAATCTCACAGAAACAGCATAATAACTGAGGCAAGAGATCAACAAAAAAGGGTTATGCGGTGATCAATGACAAAAGATCACCCATGAAAGAAGGAGTACCTCAGTTTACGACTATTTGACAGTTAGCCGTAATGTCTACACCACAACGGCGCTATAACGCTGATGTTGATTCCTCCCTACGAAATGGGGAAAAAAAGAAAAAAAATTATTCCCCAAGTTCCCTTTCCTTTACGTTCGTATTCCCTTTTATCCATTCACGATATTTTATTTACAAAAGATGCAGACAAGAAAAACGGACAAATAATTGGTGCTGTGTTACTGAATGAAGTACACAGAAACTGCTAGGTTTCTAAAGTAAAAAGTCCCAGTCATGCAGCATGATCAACTGAGCGAATTTTCGTAATTTTTCGTATTTTATAATGTCAAATTGTATTGAAATTTCAGCTTTTAGAGTGCAAAGAAATTGATAACTATTAATGTTATGACAAAAAATATTTTCTAAATAATAATCTGCTATTCAAAAAACAGCTATATATATAATCACAAAATTAGAAAAGATAACAGAAAAAACGTCACAAAACTGTTTTTATGTTTCGGCTTTTTGCCTTTTTCAAACTAACAAAGAAATTGATTAACTGTAGGGAATTTGTTTACAACGTTGACAAGGAATTTCGGTAACTTTGGATTCCGTTTCATCGTTTTATGTTGATGCCTGGAGGATAGTAAGCACCCAAAACGTTGCTTTGTGCTTTTTCTGACTCGTGAAGCAGTCTCTGGTTCTCGTGGGGTCTCATTTATTTCAAGACTTTTATTCCGAAACAGTCAACAAACGCCGCGTTATGGGTTGTGGCATGTCGGTTTACAGGTAAGGTCTTCATTAGCACTCACCACAGACGCTCGATGATTGGTGACCCTCAAGTTGTTGTGGCTTCTTTGTCAGTTTGAAAAAGGCTAAAAGCCAATATATAAAAATAGTTTTGTGATTTTTTTTCTGTTATCTTTTCTAATTTTGTGATTATAATCAAGCTCTCCTAGAGTCATTTTCAATAAGTCGTGTATATATATATATATATATATATATATATATATATATATATATATATATATATATATATATATATATATATATATATAGTGACGAAGTCGTCTCTAGTGAAGTGACTTCTTCACTAGAGCTGACGAAGCCGAAACGGCGAAATATTCTCTCAACTTTGTAAGTCATATTTATGTGTTTCCTATATTTTCCAACCATCTGTACTTATTACCTCAAATTATTATATATGTATATTTACATATATGAAGACGTTAAACTGTAGGATTCGTTCCAGAATGCCTCAAAACGGATTTGAATGATGACGGGCATTATTTTAAATTTTTGCAGCTATTTCAATAGCTCCATTTTAGCGAATTTTTGAAGAAAATTAAGCTATTGCTCTCGCCTCAAAATTTGTAGAATGTGAATTTTTGAAAAAAAAATTATGCAGAAATCCGTTTCAGGCTATTCTGAATCATATTCTGAAGTTTAACGCATTTTTTTATGTATGTATGTATGTATGTATGTATGTATGTATGTATGTATGTATGTATATATGTATGTATGTATATATGTATGTATGTATGTATGTATGTATATATGTATGTGTCATTCCAGACGATAACTGTCCGTAGAATTGTGCTAGAAACTTCAAACAAATTTTAAAATGTTAAGGACACAAAACGAAAGTTCAAGTTCGTTGGCCAGCATGATCGGATTACATCTTCGGGTTGAAATTTTCAAAAATGTAGTCAAAAATTTCAAAATAGCCTGTTTTTTGCGATTTGTTGTGCGAAATAATTTTTTCAGCATACTAACATGTGGTATATTCGGAATCAACGTAAAATTTCCTATAAGAATATGTATCAAGTTTTCAAAAATTTCAAAGTTGAAAAATCAGTCAAAAATCGAAATAATGCCGTTCGCTAGTTGTAAAAATCGGTATTTTATTTCATGTCAAGATTTGATGATGTTATGATAGGATACTGTTAAGATTTCAACTGCCTTCAATACTGACCACATTGGACATCGAAATCTATGAATATTTACCTACATTTGTCTTTAAATCTACAAGATTAGTTTAATAATAATAAAGTATGAGTACCTCCTAATTATTTAATATTTGATTCCATGTTTGTCCATCAAAATCATAAACTAAAATTTCTCTACACGATCAAAAGCGACTGAAATGTCGAAGATTTCTTCTTTTCATAAACAATTTTCATAAAAATTCGCTAAAACACGCGATGGGGATGTGAAGGGAAAATCGGGTCAAAAATGCTCCGAATATGCTATAGAATATGCAATAAAAACCAATGAAATATACAACGAATATGCCACAATAACAAGTAAAATACGGGAGATAAAATTCAACCCTTGAAAAGAAAATATTCTGTGCGAATATAATTCTGAATGAATGTTGCTTGCATTTAACGGAAATCAAATCAAGTTTAAACGCGATGTCATTCTGATAAACTTCATGAATATTCGACAAACGGGGGGGGGGGGGGGGGGGGGGGGGGGGGGGGTGGGGGGGTACGAAAATATCGGTTAGAACTGATACCAAGGGAAGGTTGACTTACTCCTGTTTTCATGTACTGTTCGAGTAGTGACTTCCTCTCAGATGTTAAGTATTTGTTTACAGCATGGAAGGCAAAGGACCGACTTCCCATCAAAAGAAAACACCACCATTTTCATTTAACTCGGAAATACATGCTCAAACTTTTGAACTATGAGACGTACCACTTTTTGGCATTTTCAACAAAATGTTATGGGTCTACAATATACACTAATGCGTCTCCAAACAAACTAAGGAAGAGGAGACACCTACGAGTGAAAATTTCCACCTGCTCCACCTCCACTGCTATTTTCATGGAATCTCCCGCCTTTCTTCATACTGTTATCTGACTAACACTAGAATCGAATCCGAAAAATTCGAGCCTACAATTTCGAAGAATACAAGCCAACATTTCGGTTATTCCACAAATCATTCGGGCCCTATCCCTCCAGTTGCTTCAAATCTCAATTCTCAGTAAAGATGAACAAAGACCTTATTCGAAGAAAGGACAGAGAGCGGAGTATTTGTGGAACACTTTGACCGCACCATTCTTCGTCAACATTCTTCATTCTCCCACAGTAACACTCATTCGTACCAACATTATTTTTTACTTTATCCCATTCTCTGAAAATTGTCAAAGTGCGTTTGTAATTTTGCAACTTTTAAATCTCTAAATTAGGTATGCACGATCACGTGAATCTCCCCGAATATGCATAAATTTCCACCTATAGCTCGAATGAGCAAAAACGTGCAGTATAAAATTTGAGACAGAGCACCTTCTGAAGTCAAATTTAACAATTATACAATCTTCGGATGTCTCAGATGAAGCGATAAGGATTTGCAATCGCATACAAATCCGGTCTCTTATTATAATATTGGTAGTTTTTTGCCAATGTCAGACTTTTGAATATAACTTTTACAAAACTCTTTGTAAACTTGTGAAACTTCGTTTACATAGTTTTGGGTATCGCTAAACTCGAATATGCAGTCAAAACAAGTCAACAGCAACAACTTTTGACAATTTGGAATCTCAAAATCGTCAAAATAATGACACTTTTTTTAAAATTCATCGTAAAATTATGAAAATTCGTATTCTTATGTTTTTTCAGTCGCTGAACTCGAATTTGCTGTCGAAAAATCAATTTTTTGAAAAGTAATGAGTATAAACGTGTAAAATAATAGGTCAAATACACAACAAACATAATTTTTACTCTTCATTCAACAGTACCGAAAGAAAATTACAGCACCATTTTGAATGAAGATGTTGATTTTTTTATAACTCCACAATTGAAGGCATATTTCAAACGATTTGGAATTGAATGTACTTTTTTTGACGCGAACGTGTCCGATTGGCATCTGGACCTAAATTATCAGACGGTTTGGAAATTGTAAAGAAATTAAAACTTGTAAATGATATAGCGGAAAGAGGTACAGTGAAACTTGGATAATTCGAACCTCAAGGGACCAGTCAAAAACTTCGAATTAACCAAAAATACGAATTAAAGAATTTTTCAATAAATTATATTCCAACAAACTACATTACGGAGTAAAGTACATACAGTAACATTGAATACTGTACTGAACAACAGAATATTGAACAATGAATATAAAGACACCTGGAATGTTACTGTATTTAACTGCAACCATAAACAACCATCTATTGTTTTTCAAAAAAGGATGATATTTTGGCCTTTTTCCTTGAATTTAGTCTCTCGGCCATTATAAAAGATTCCAACGCATTCAAAGAGTTGAAGTATGAATCACTTACAATAATTCGGCTTTCAAAAAAACGTCTCAAGTCCTTGTACGTGATTCATGGCGTCAGCTGCGCTCAGCACCGGTACTTCTGCTGATCACGGGCGGGAGGAGAAGGGGAGTGATCAGACTGTACGATGGCACTGACTTGCATACATTTGGTCTAACACAAACCTTTTGCCGAATATCGTTACTAAAGCGTATGTTTTGATAAATTTACAATTATTTTGAGTCGCAGCTTAAAATTTATACCCTAATTAGCGCACCGACAATTCGAATTATCCAAAATAAAAATCGAATTATCCACGATTTTTTAGCATTGTTTAAATACAAAATGCTAGGGACCAAGAGAAATATTCGAATTAAAGAAGTTCGAATTATCCAGGTTCCACTGTATCAAAATCATTACAGATTATAACCAAAGATTAAGTACAAACGAAGAACAGAAGCAGTGTGTTCTTCAGGTCGTGGAAAAGTATAACAAATTGTACTCAAAGGCGAAAAAAGAAAAGTTAGCTAAACCTATGATTCTTGAGTAAGGTGATCGTTTGTATGAAGAATAAAACTTATGTTTGTTATGTATTTGACTTATTATTTTACAAGTGTATTCCTATTAATTTTCAAAAACTGATTTATGACCGAAAATTCGAGTTCAGCGACTCATGAGATTCTAAACTGTCAAAAGTTCTTTACAAAGAAGTTTGTACAAAAAAAAAAAAAAAAAAAAAAAAAAAAAAAAAAAAAAAAAAAAAAAAAAAAAAAAAAAAAAAAAAGTCCAGTCATGCAGCATGACCCCATGAGCGAATTTTTGAAGAATATTACCGATTTTTACAACCAGCGAACGGCATTATTTCGATTTTTGACTGATTTTTCAACTTTGAAATTTTTGAAAACTTGATACATATTCTTATAGGAAATTTTACGCTGATTCCGAATATACCACATGTTAGTATGCTGAAAAAATTATTTCGCATGACAAATCGCAAAAAACAGGCTATTTTGACATTTTTTACTACAGTTTTGAAAATTTCAACCCGAAGATGTAATCCGATCAAGCTGGCCAACGAACTTGAACTTTCGTTTTGTGCCCTTAACATTTTAAAATTTGTTTGAAGTTTCTAGCACAATTCTACGGACAGTTATCGTCTGGAATGACACATACATACATATATACATACATACATATATACATACATATATACATACATACATATACACATACATAAAAAAATGCGTTAAACTTCAGAATATGATTCAGAATAGCCTGAAACGGATTTCTGCATAATTTTTTTTTCAAAAATTCACATTCTACAAATTTTGAGGCGAGAGCAATAGCTTAATTTTCTTCAAAAATTCGCTAAAAAAAAAAAAAAAAAAAAAAAAAAAAAAAAAAAAAAAAAAAAAAAAAAAAAAAAAAAATCGAGCTACCGGCGTACGCTTTTGTTATGCCAAAAATCTAAAAAAATTCAGGGGTCATTTTTTTACATTTTGAACCAAATTTCGGGTGGAGGTCATCAAAATTTCACCTTTCTCGAAACAGCGAATACCCTAATAGGTAGGCGTACGCTAGATACCAATTAATGTAACGTCATGCAAGCTGATCCATTACCTCCAGCTTTCCAGGACAGAATCGACAAATTCTCTCCTCTTGCATCTTCACCTGTTTCTGACAAAATAAGGACACGGCTGAATTGCGCAATATTTTCAGTCTGGAACTATGTGAACTGGGTAGTTTTCAAGGAATCCCACCGAACGGTCAGAGGTTGAAGGTTAAGGTGGAAACAGGTTTGCTTGGAAATCGTAGGTACGGGGAAGCCACTTTTTAAGAGGAGAAACACATTTATCGTGATCTCTGCGGGCTAACAATAATAATAAATTGTATTCCTTGTCTGCGTTCAATGTGGTCTATGAATATATTCCGTCTATTAGTTGTGACAAAGTGGGAACCGCAATGCTAAATCAGTTATTTTAAAACAGTAACGTTGCTTCCTAACCCTGGAATGAAGAAGTATTGAAATTCTACCGAAGGAAGAATACGATTGTAATCGCGATAATTTTGTTTGATTCCGAGTCAACTGCGATTATATTCGTATTTGTGTAATCGTATTCGCCTGTCGGCGATTACACGAATACAAGCCATAAAAATGCGTCACGGTCATCAATTTCAATAGGGCGTCCCTCCTATAATATGCGAAGCCTTGCTAATATTACCTAGCTTCAGAGGGACGTCCTTAAAGCGAATTCAATGATTGGAGCCCAGCCTATTTGTCTCAAATCTATTTCAATAGAACGTCCCTCTGAAGCTAGGTAATAGCGAGGCGTCGCATATTATAGGAGGGACGCCCTATTGAAATTGATGACCGTGACGCATTTTTATGGGATGTAATCGTGTAATCGCCGACAGACGAATACGATTACACGAATAGAATATAATCGCAGTTGACTCAGAATCAACCAATAATTATCACTATTACAATATTATTCGTATTCGACGATAAGATTATGCCCTACACTGGTACGTATTTTGCTTTGCCTTTCACAAGTAGTGCGTTAATCAATTACATTAGGATGTGTAGGATAAGCAATTAGTTCTGTACTGTGATTAAACTTTTAATCGCAAAAACAATTAAGTACTTTTGAAGTTTGATTATACCCACCACTATGTAAAACAGTAACCGCAGCAGTAGGTAATTGACGTGAATGGAGTGATACATACAATGCTCCTTGATATCATGTTACTCAAAACACTTGTTTTCATTTTATCATTGTTCATTCAAGTCTACACAAAGTATAGGAAAAAAATCCTCTAAGCTCGGTGAATGATTAGGGAATTTTAATACCAATTTTTGAAAATCCATTTGATGACAAAAAAAATGCAGTCATGCAGCATAATCATATGAGCGAACTGTCTTAATGTTTTCATTGTATTTATGTTACGATGACTGAAATTAGGCACTTTGATTTCTAAAAATATTATTCAACTAAGCTAAGTAACTGATTTATAAATTTTCCCTATTTTTTATGGTTCATCTATTTTTTCAACACAACTGAATATTTAAGTAAAAACACTTTTCAGCACGATTTTGTGGACAAATGTGTGAATGCCCTAATTCATTATTGATATATACTGAGGTACAGATATTGAGACTGAGATCGGTATAGAGACTGAGATCGATATATTTGGGTAATACTATGCTTAAAAATATATAAATTTGATAATCTTAGCCCTTTTTTTGCAATTTTTAGTGATTTTTTCAGTCCTTTTTTAAAATGAAACCAATTTATTGTGCTGAAATGTGCTGCCCAACGAACTCATGCTTTATTATGGAATGCTTGATTTTTTGGTAAAACAACTTTTTTTCAAATCCTAATTCTATAGAGAGTTTTCGCCTGAAATGACATAACATGTGCCTAAGAAACATCTTGGCAAGTAAGAAATACATTACAGGGACGTCCCTATATGTACGTGTTTTATATGATTTTGGAGAGATTGGCGAATAGTTCATATTTCGCTGAACGTACCATCTCCATTGTAACCTAACATTAACATTACGGTGCCCGCTATTTTGAGAAAAGTGGAATTTTGATGATCTCCACCAAAATTTGATTTAAAATATCAAAAAAATGACCCCTACATTTTTTCAGATTTTTCGCGAACAAAAACCTACGCCGGTAGCTCGATTTGGGTTTTTGAAATACGCTTTTTTGCCAATATCAGACTTTTGAATATAACTTTTACAAACTTCTTTGTAAAATTGTGAAAATTTGTATACTTACATTTTTGGGGTCGCTGAACTCGAATATGCAATCAAAACAAGTCGACAGCAACAACTTTTGATAGTTTGGAATCTTAAAATCGTCAAAATCATGTCAAAAAATGACAGTTTTTCAAAATTCATTGTAAAATTATGAAAATTCGTATTTTTACGTATTTTTGTTAGAATTTTCATTTAATTCAACAAAAAAGCAAATTTGAGTTCAGCGACTCAAATAACATAAGTATAGAAGTTTCACAATTTTACAAAGAAGTTTGTAAAAGTTATATTCAAAAGTCTGATATTGGCAAAAAAATAGTAAGTATTTCAAAAACTAAAATTGAGCTACCGGCTAGGTTTTTGTTATGCGAAAAATCTGAAAAAATTCAGGGGTCATTTTTTTGACATTTCAAACCAAATTTCGGGTGGAGGAAATCATTCCATCTTTCTCAAAATTGCGGGGACCCTAATGTTCATGTTAGGTTACAATGGAGATGGTACGTCCAGCAAAATATGAACTATTCGCCAATCTTACCAAACTTCTCAAATCCTAATGAACATGCAACAAGTAACCCCTTCTCCCCTCCATCACAACCACAACACAGAATGAACTGCTTTTACTTTGTGAACCATACAAATACGTAAGTTGCTCATTGCGAATGAACAATACTCCTTTGGAGACCAAAGCGAACCAAACCTCCGGTGTTCGTCATTTCCACTCTGAATAAACACAGATGTCATGAATAAACGGTTTATTATTAGAATCACAAATAGGAATTCGCGGCCTTGAAGAGTCACAATAGATACAGTCATTGGGAAGGTATGTGTGCGGAGTCTTTGGTTCCGCTCCATAACTCCGCCGGTAGCTGCATGCCAACGGATGTGTCTCATTATTCGGTCCAGAGCCACATCACGATGGGATCCCCATTGACGAAAAACGGAAATCGCGTGTTCAAGTGATTTAGATTCGCAGGGAAATCGGACCAAGTGATTTTGTGACAGGATCAGGCTGAAGTCTGAAGTTATTCTCTTCAAACAGTTATAATAAAGCTCAAAAAGTTCTTGTTTTTTTTTTTTTTTTTTTTTTAAGTTTTCCTTTCATTAGTAACCCTAACACGAGGGAATTTATTCTGCATACTCCCATTATATGACTACATGCTTTACAATAATTGAATACATATCAAAACTTCAAGTACATATTTGAAAATAATAATAATTCGCCACATACTTTGAGTACAACTCATTATATAAACAATTCAAACTAAATTACTTACAAAATTGAACTACGAAAATAAAGAAATTGAATCTTAAAATCACTTTTACTAATCATTGTCCAAGAGTCGAAATTTATGCTATTTACAAAACATGGGGACTCCAACAAAAACTCTTCTACCAACATGTTCATTTCTGGGGGCCAAGTTCTTCTACCCAACACTACCCTCCTCACTAGTCTACTGCGTTCCTCTTCAAAGTTTGGGCAATCGAAGATATCGTGATCCCATATTTGTGGTACCGCCATTGAACACGAGCGCGATGGATCATTCCTGAGATTAAACCGATGGAGACAGGCAGCATAATTTCCATGACCAGAGAGTACTTGTGTGATTTTCCACGTTATAGGCAACACCGTCCTCATCCTTGTCCGCACCAGTGGGAAAAATCTCCGTGTTTGGCTTCCTTTATGTGTTCTTCTCCACTGGTCCTCCCAAATCGCCAAACTCGTCTGATGATCAATCCTCCTGATATAGCGAATTCCTATCATAAGTATGAAATTTGGAACTCCAGACATATTTCCAAAACTAGACCACCAAATTGATAGTTGAATTTAAAAAATGATCATGAAAATCTGACGAGAATAGTTTAAACAACACGATTTTACTATTACCCCCTCCATTCACCCTCTTCCATAATGCAATTTTAAACTCTTGATATACCTTCCAAAACTAGACCAAATTCCTAGTTGAACAAAAAAAGAACCATGAAAATCTGACGATATTAGTTAAAACATCATGTTTCTTTTACGAACTGTTTTTTCTGCTGAAATCCATTAATTTGTGGATTAATACCATTATTTTGTGATAACTATTGATTGATCTTACCTAATTAAAAAAGTTATTCGTCCATTAATATAATACAGATGTACCATCTTATAGGTAGGTAGGTACCTATTAACTATATAGGTAATAATGAAAATAAATAATAATTATTATTATATTTGTCTCAAGAAAAGTCTTGCTTGAGAAAACTTGTATCCTCAAAATTTGTAGTTACCAATTTGAATATATTGATTATTGATGTGATAATTGATTATTATTAATCTTGAATATTAAGTGGAAGAAGATGTTATTAATAACATTAATTAGATACTTTTATTAGTAGGTATTATTTGTCCCTTGATGTTTAATTTTTCCTAAATTTTTCAAATTAATACATTCAAATAAGCAAATTCGAGGATTTTTTTTTAATTTCTTTCAATATAATCGATTCAACTTTATCAGTTTCATTCAGTAATTTGTTAGTTTAATGAAAACTTTGAGATAACCAATAATACACTTGGGTCTGATAAGAAAGGTTCAGGTAATCAACGATAAAGCCGAAAAATATTGTTTTGGCCATTTTTGAGCCTCAAAGGTGAATAAAAACATGATTTTTGGAATCTATGCACTCAAAAACGTACGGCCCACTCATTTTGAACAAAAGAGGTACAATTAAAGTCGCCAGGAGTTTCAATCACGTTTTTGGGAGATCTGGACTACTGTGCAACGTGCCGATGAATGTAATACCCCCTCCTTCTTACGAAAAGTTGTATTGTTATTTGTAACCATGACTGTACGTTAATATTTTAGGGGAGCAATAATCTTACAATGGACAAATATGTTATAATGGAACAGATATGTTATATGTTATATATGCAATAATATGTTGGGCAGAACGAATTCCGCAGGGTCAGCTAGTAAGTATATATTTACAGACCTATCTTCGCCCCCGCTCTTGGAAGCTCAACAAAGATGTCGGTAAAAATGAGTATAAATGAGGTGAATAGTATGTGATCTCCCACTAAATAGGTATTGTATACTCATATTCACATTTTTCCAATTGCTAAATCGTTGGTTCTCCCACTAACAGCTTTGCGAAGAGATTTCATAAACTGTGTACTATGTAGCAAGTTTTTGGAAGAGTCATTTATTGGCTACTGTTCTGTTGTGCAGTTACGCAACCTGATTACTGAAGTTGTTCCCCACTCTACTGAGGAACAGAAGGGGAAAAGGGTAGAATATAATCTAATCTACAATCAACTCCGCGTTTTGCTGTCACCACTATAAAGGGTCAACACTGATCCAAGGCTGAAACGAGAGGGAAACTAAGCCAAGGATCAAGAGATCTAAACTTTCTCAAGTAGGAAGGCACCTTTCCAAATTCAACGACTAAACGACCTACTTACCTACAACGTTTTTCGAGGAACTGATGTGAGAATGAACGACTAAACTCTATACATTCTTGGGGAAACTTCAACTTTCTAAGCTCTTATACTATGTTCAACAGTTTCATTTGCCTATACAGTGAATCTTTTTTCTCCCTTTAGACAAATGCTTAATCTAAAGCCAAACAATCTAAAACAAATTTTTTTGTTTTAGAAACAATCTAAAAACAAACAAAGCTAAAAACAAATTTTAGCGAATTTTCGAAGGAAATGTACTCTTGCAATGGCTCGGAAAATTTTAAAATCAAAATTTGAGTGACCGGGGCAAGGAAGCCGGATATCGTTGCCTTCAAGCCCAATGGGTCTGCCATAATCCTGGGTGTCCAGGTTGTCAGTGGTAACGTCGACATGGAGCAGACTTGGCGGACTAAAATAAATAAATATGACAGGAGCAAGCGATTTCCAAGCTAAAAGGAGTAGCCACCTACAACATCAATGTCATCGGATAAGTACTGATAAGAAGTTGATACGATACCTAGTATTTATACGTTAAACAGGTTGACCACACCATCACCGCTTGGTGACATCAGCAGAGCTCAACCAAAAAAATTTTTTTTTTTTTTTTTTTTTTTAACAAGTTTTATTGCGCCAAGTAATAACAACTTATAAGCAATATTCATGTGGTTACTTTATATATACATTTTCTTAAGATCTAATATACTTCACTTTAGACTTATTGTTCTGATTATTGATTCACTAGTCTTGACGTTCATTTTATTTCACTTAGTTCATGCGGTTTAGTTCTTTTAAGTCTTCTAAGTAGATCTTCGGTGTCAAGGAGCTGAACGACATCCTCGTTAACATGATCTCTAAGCCTCAAAAGATGATTGACGGCTTGTTTGCGGATAACCTCATTGACAGATTCAACTTTCAACTCATAGTGTAATCTGTCGTTTCTGAAGTATCTGTATGCATCAACGCAGGTACGCAAAACATTATTCTGAAAGCGCTGAATAATGTTGCGGTTACTTTGTGCAGTGCACCCCCACAGTTGCGCACCATATGTCCAGACAGGTTTGAGGACTTGGTTGTACAATATGAGCTTATTGTGGATAGACAGTTTTGAGTGTCTTCCCATAAGCCAGTACATTTTCCTGAATTTGATAACTAGTTCAGACTTTTTCTTTTTAACATGTGATTTCCACCTCAGTTTGGCATCGAGTGTCATCCCAAGATATTTAGCTTCATTGGCATAAGGAATCGCCTTGTTGTCAAGGAAGGCTGGCACGTAGTTGATCCTTTTATTTGTGAAATCAACATGTACAGACTTCGCTTCATTCAATCTAATTCTCCATCTTTTTGTCCATTCATGGATGCGGAGGATGGAGTGGTTTAATTTTGTAACTGATTCGATGTTGGTTTCTCCTGTCGCCAAAATTGCGGTGTCATCTGCAAACGTGGCAGTTATATTTTCCTCAGTTTCTGGTAGATCTCGAGTGTAAAGCAGGTACAGTAGTGGGCCTAGTACACTGCCTTGTGGCACTCCAGCATGAATCTTCAAAGGTTTCGAGAAAGCGTCGTCTTGTTTGATTCGGAAGTATCGTTCGGTCAGATAAGACTCCAGAATTGCTGCATAGCATGCTGGTAGAATTTTGCGAAGTTTGTGAATAAGCCCTTCATGCCACACTTTATCAAATGCCTGTGACACATCCAGAAAGGCTGCAGAGCACACTTTTTTCTCTTCGAATGCTTTTTCAATGAGACTTGTAATTCTGTGGACTTGGTCTATGGTGGAATGCTGTTTTCTGAAGCCAAATTGGTGCTTTGGAATAAGTTTTCGTTCCTCTACAACTACTAGTAGTCTCTTATGAAGGAGTTTTTCAAATAGTTTTTGAAAGCACAGGTAGAAGTGAAATAGGCCTGTAGGACTTTAACTCATTTGCCGGTTTGCCTGGCTTGGGAATCATGATTACTTCTGCTATTTTCCATAACTGAGGGACGTAACGAAATTTAATGGCACTATTTATGATTTTTGTTAACTTGACTATGGTCTTTCGGGGAAGATATTTCAGGATTAAACCAGTGATCAAGTCATATCCCGGTGCTTTTTTTGGGTTAATCTCCTTCTGAATTGTTCTTTGTACTTCTTTGACAGTGACAAATGGAATGGAAATATCTGGTTCCGACGGCTGGACCACTTCAAGAGGTTCTTCATCAGGCACTCCAGGGTTTGTTGTGAAAATATCAGCCAGATGATTTGCAAAGACATCTGCTTTTTCTTGATTGCTCCTTATCCACCTACCTGTTAGTTCGTTATTAAGGGGCGGAGCTTGCACAATTGGTCTTTTTAAGTGTTTGGTAGCTTTCCAAAGGGAGTAGTCTGTATCCCTACAGTTGGTTAGAGATGAAACAAGGTTCTCCATGGTTGCATCATTTATCTCCTTGACCATCTGTCTCAGCTCATTTGCAGCTTTATACCAAGCAGATTTGTGCACTCGGCTTCGCGTTTCTTGCCATTTTTTTCTTGCTTTGCGTGTTGAGCTTGGATGATCCAGTCACTTAACGTAAGAATAATGGGCGAGTGATCTGAACTTAAGTCAAAGCATTCTTGTACTAACAGATAGTTTGTTGATATGTTTTTGGTAATGAAGAAATCAACAACCAAAAAAATGAATATGTAATAAAATATAAACGAAAGTCCCAAGATGTGAAAAATTGTTACTTGCAAAATATACTTGATATCAGTGAGTACTTGAAAAAAAGCCTAATTTCGCCCTCAAGAGGCTTCCATCAAAACATTTATATGAATATCCATCAACTCTTTCGAGGCTCTTTCAACTCTCCGCGAACTCGTAGAATGTCATTAAGAGATCAAAGGAAGTGTTGTATTTTCCGAATTTAACTTCCTCAAGTCCTTTCGGTGCGTTTCTGTAATTGAAGTTATACGTCAAAAAATGAAGGTCTACTGAGAATGGGACGTTCTCTCGCATAATACCGCCGGCTTACTCTTTTACGTCCGCCCTCTCGACTTCCGTCAGTAAAGAACCTCATTGCGCATATTTGATCCGTTAGAGGCTGCATCTTTCAAGAGTCCGCTTCTCTCGCCCAACCCAGTTTTTTTGCCCCTCCGAGGCAGAAACCGTCGAAAATAGAACGCGGGAGGATTTCAAAGAGCAAGAGATTTCTAGGGAGCGTGATATAAGTCATACGGGGGAGTCAGGAATAGTCCCCGCCTCAGCCCGTAACCTCGAAGAGCTTTTCAAAACTGACAGAGGGATCATTACGCTCAAGAACCCGTCAACTCCGGCAGTCAATCCGTATCCAACTGCTTGTGAACTACTCGTGCGGGAAGGGAAACCCAATTTCTTAAAATCCACCGCATTATTGAATCGGCTAACTAGCAAGACCATTTTTTGAAACGCCCTCCAGTAGTGCAGAACCAGGATAAAGACTGAAGTCTCTGAAATAAATTCTTGAAAATCGATAGGTTTTTGCAGTAAATTTCTCTCCCCAGCTCCAGTTGTTGGATGATTCACGTGTTGTTTATCTGTAGGATCTGTTGATCATTCTGAGAGGGTAGCAGATTGCCATGTCCCCAAAAATTGATGACAATTTACACGATCTTGTAATTTAATAGGACTTTTGATTAGAGCATCGAAAACTAAATTGTGAGCATAGTTTCGTAAGAATTCCATGAAATCCAAATCCTATAAGAAAAGTGCGGGGCCCTTTATGGTCGACAGTTTCATCGACCGAATCACACCTCTACTGGGTGACGAGTTTATAAAAAAACGTCAAGAGGCCAAAAATGATCGGGCTGCACCAAAAACGGCGCCTCCTCCACCTCCTCCTCCTTATGTTTCTGCTGCTGGAGGCAGTGGTAGGTCCCGCCGTGGTGCTAGAAGAGGAAGTATACAGAGGCGTCAGGAGTATGCCAGTAGAAGTTCCTCCACCACTGCCTCCTGGCATGAATGGCGCAGTCATTGACTTAACCTCTACGAGTCCAGGGAACAACAGTCGTCGGATTAATAGGTGATTCTCCCTTTTTTTGATCACGATAGGTATTATGCTTCTTGTTAATATTTACGTTCTTTCAACGCTTCAAACCTCATTTGATGCTTTTTTTAAATATCCGTTGAGTCAAAAATGGTATGCATGTATCAAATTTTAAATGGGGAATTTTCGTGTTTTTTAATTATTTTAAGGAATAAAAATTGTCGGCATAACAAAGAAGAAAGTTAAATACGATGAATCGAATACTAATACAGGGGGGCCCCCTACTAGAAATTTCAGGGAAAAATTGGAGAAAAACCGTTGTTTCATACATAAAAAAACTGGATCCACGAAGTATCTAAATTGCCTCTACTTATATGCAGATTGTTTGCTAGTTTCCGCAAAAATTCACATAGAGAAGGCGGAAGGTATCAACCTGAAGATTATTTACGTCCGTAAAGGAATAAAAGGAAAAAAAATCGGGGAGGACGGGAGACACGCGGGTATCGTAGTTGTACTCTACCGGTCTAACCGCTTGAATCCAAGTTCACCTTGACATAGGGTCGCGTCGCGTGGTAAACAAAGCAGGCCCACTCCGTCAAGGCCACTCGACTGAGACTTGAGGCAAGCCTAACGCCTTATAGGTTGATCGAAGAAGTTACACTCTAAATACATTCAACCATCAGATGGTGAAATTAAAAAATGTAAACTGATGGTAACACAAGTTATGGCGGACCCAGTAATCGAATTATTACTTTGTATTATAAACGCTGCAAATTATTACACAAAGGTGTATCATTTCTGTATTAGATAGCACCCCCCCATCCCCCCCTTTTACGCAGAACACTGGTCCGTAATTGTTGAATCCCGTTTATACCTACCTAGTATATTTACTATCGAAACTTGGGGCTTCGCGCTCCGCAATTGGGATCACTGCATTACAGCACCACGACCCCATAATTTTACGCTTTATAGTTAAGTTGAGGAATAAAATGATCTACGACAAAGTCATCTTCACATCAAATAAAAGGTTTGCATACATTGCATATTGTTTTGAAATACTATGCTTGTTCTTTGCACCTTAATTACAATTAATGTATTTCAGTAGGTTGATTAGAGAAAATAGCTGTTCAACGTACAGCGTTGCGGGTGGCGATTCTTTGTCATTACATTTATAAGTGAGAAGCAAAACATGGAGAAATTAATATAATTCAATTAATCATAAATACACATTTTCGCCCCTTTGAACATAACAAGAACTGAAACGTAAGTATAACAGTAGATACAAATCACAGGTATAAATCGACATCGATCGAGGCATCCACGATTTTAAATTCATGAGATAAAATAAGACACCTAACTAAAATTCACTGATCATCTGTAGTTGACAAAAGTTACGAAAAACTGAATAACAAAAGTAGTGAATAGACCTTTGTGTAGAAAGAAACATCTTGCAAGTGACCAGGAAGACAAAAATTGTGCTGCGCCGCCAGGAAACGAACAGTCGCAACGTCGTAAACTTCAGCTCTCGAGTCGGACACGTTATCGGATGAGACACCAAATCACCTGTGAGTCACAGTTACAAGTGCATCATCTTCTCGTGCCTTGAAGTAAATCAGAAAGACGTTTTCGAATCTAGCCCTCATATAAAACGAACAGTTCAATACAGCATTGCGGATAGTTTCAGTCGAGTTTTTGGGATTAAATTCATCTTTGACAAGCAAAATACCATCACTGTTACCTTGAAAGTTTTTGAGATCTCGATTTTTGATATGTTGGCCCTTAATTACTACCCTTTAGGGTTGATCAAAACTGATGCCGATGTTACTGGCACATCCCCCGCCGATGTACAATTTTTGAGCCGAATTTCATAAACTTTGGTCCAGTAGTTTTGGAGAAAAGCTCTGGATGGCGTACGGCGTATGGCGGACTGACGGATTTTTTTAAATTTGATTTGTGGAGTATACCACGTATCCACGTTGGTACGTATACCAACAAATTTTGAGGGGGGGGGTTCAACTTCTTTTTTCTTGAGGATCAAAGGTTGAATGATGATGGATCCTGGCAAATTTACCAATCACAATTGAATGGATGCCCAAGAACTAATGTCCGCCAATACGATCAAATTCAAATTTGAAAAGAAGATCAAAGATTGAATTATGACGGATCCTTGCAAATTTACCTATCACAATTGAGTGGATGCTCAAGAACTACTGTCCACCAATACGATCAAATACAAATTTGAAACGAAGATCATAGGTTGGATGATGATGGATCCTTGCAAATTTACCTATCACAATTGAATGGGTGCTCAAGAACTACTGTCCGCCAATACGATCAAATTCAAATTTGAAAAGAGGATCAAAGGTTGAATGATGATGGATCCTTGCAAATTTACCTATCACAATTGAATGGATGCCCAAGGACTACTGTCATCACTTATCACCTGACGTTACGTGTGTACATAATGAAATGAGAATGGACATGACATTTCAGTTACTTCCTTCCCACGACGTCCAGAACTAAAAGATCTCCAGTTTTCCTAGAACACACGTCTCGTTTTCATTCGCCTCGAACTCGATGGGCACAACAGACCAAGCCCCCATCAAACGTGACCGGGCTGCGAACGCCGCTGTAATGGCGGTTGCCTTCACAAAGAAATCCTTGGTCATATCAGGTGGACTGTAATGTCTTGAAAAAATAACTTACGCGGGAGGAAGTTCGGAGAGAAATCACGGGTTTTCAAGTATGATTGCCTACTTCGACCGTCCAGATCCGACCGGTGTAATTCGAGGCCTTTTCCTGTTTCTTTATTACTCATGCAGTTCGGAATCGGACATGCAATTCGTAAGTCGATCGTGACTGAGATTTTATACGTGTATTCTAAGTGTTTTGGCCGCCTTTATTCTTTCTTAGAAGATGTTCCTTATCATTTGACGAGCGTCAATCGCATCGTCAACTTTCACCCCATCGATGTTTTTTATCCAACAACCCCTGGGGTCCAATCTATTATAGTTCCTGGGGCGAGTGTGAGTCCAGGAGTTCAGTTCTCAACAATCTGTTCTGCTAGCCAGCCGTATAAACGCGATCGATCCTTTTTTATGAAATTTTCTCTGCCAATTCGGTGTTTGATGATTTCAACATCCGTAAGAACTTTTCTGGAAGGCTATCTGGACCCCAGGAATCTCTGGGAGGATCTTCAGCCCTTGGATTCTCTCCATCAGTAAGGCGTCGAATTGGGACTGTGAGGTCAGACGGCAGTTGTTTGATATTTATTTTGCCAGCATAACTTCTTTGGATAAGATCACGTAGATTGTACGTTGTAGGCACCTACCGATTTCTTTCTTTTCTCTATGCTTTATAAGAGAGGCATTTTCTCTTCAACCGAGCTATTTCTTAATAAATAATTATTCGTCAAAGGTTCAATGGTGTTCGTTCTTTCACGCTCCCAACCTGTTGACGAGACAGTAAGTATTAAGTGCAAATCATTATATAATCATTGTATTACATTTGCAGCGTGAAAATAGAAAAATAAAATACGCAACAAAAAGGAGCACAAAAGTTTGGGGTAAAAACCATTCTCCGACATTAGAAAAAAAATCAGAAAACTTGGCGCTCCGCGCCTCAACTGGGGGCGAGTTACCCTCGGTTACACGGTTGCCAGGTGGTATGGGAGAAAAACCCCGGAAACAATGAGAACACACTATTCGTACATATATAGTTAATTTCTACTCATGCAGAAATGGGTAGATAAGTATGCATTTTCCATATAAAACCCATGTTCAGTTCCCTGTCAAAATGGGATATTTGGGTGTGTCATCTGTTACACTTTTTTTCTCTTCATTAAAGCATCATATTCTTTATCATTCATTCATATTCTCTCATCTTTTTTTTTTCCATTTATTTGAATGTTAAACTAAAATTATCTAAATGCACATTCGATGTATACGGTAACATAACATAACTTAGTCATCAATATTGACAAAATAAATAGGATTTAATAAAATGTATTGACCTTAGAAGGTCAATACAGATTATCTTGTACTAAAGCAAAAATATATCGAGACTAATGCTCGTAAAAATGTGAACGTTAGTAGGAAAATGCTAACTGCAAAACGTGTCAATCATTTTGCAGATAATAATCATCGCAATCAGACAGCTTGTGGCAATCATTAAAAGCCGGCAGTTTCATCTCGATAACTGGAAGATTCGTCATCAAAATAATGAATCCGAGTTCAGAGATAAGACATGATCCCAAATGGATCGACGAAAGAGATGTTCATTAAAAGAAACGTCTGACTTATCGATCTGGGGTCTACTTGAGGAAGCGATGAGCGGAAATAATTGGGCCGCTCTCAGATGAAAGACGACTGGATGGCAAAGGGGTGGAGATCCCGGAAAATGTTTACAGGTCCCTTGAGAACCTTCGATTTCAAGGGTTGGAAGGAGTAAAGACTCGGGGATGATGTGTTACTGAGGCGTCGGGGAATATTATAATCCACCGCGTCGAGGTCGCACGAAATATACTTATTACAACCAATATGTGGTCTAAGGCACATTTTCGCCAAAAATTCAAACTAGTTTCAACTCGAAAAGATTGGAAATTAAAGGAAATCACAGCTTAGCGTCTTTCACTTGAGATCTGCACTCCTAAGGCGGGTTCGCACCAGACGAGAATTAGAGAGTTCCTGGTTACTACGGTGTTCTAATACGGTGAACGTGACTCTAAGGAAAATCAAAATTTCGCTAACACACTGGCTGTTACTACGGTGCAAGCTCGGTGTTTCGCGCGTCTTCACACGTCGTCTCTTAAACGTTTTGTAACCTGACGCTGATTCCGACATCTTGTATTTCTCAGACTCTGTTTTCCTTCAACCTGATCCCAGTCTCCATCATCCATCATCGTGTTGTTTTATTTTGTTTTAAATTCGTAGAGAATTTGCGAAGAAAACCTTTGTAATCGGGCAAGACATTTTTTATCCCCTCTCTCAAAATTTGTTGGTTACGTTTCAAGATACGTAGATTTCAAAAATCAAATCAGTCCGTCGTCCATTCGTCCGGCGTTTCATTTGAGCTATGAATTCAGGGAGAAGTATTAGACTTCGTAGGCTTATAATTATATTATCACGCTAGTTTATTCAGCAGAGACGAGCCCGACGATGCGTTATAGGTTTATCTTGAAGACACATCCGTCAGGAACACTGGCGATCGTTCAAGTAAGTTCTCGCTCAACTTTGTTAGTAATAATATTGGTGTATGTAGATATAGAGGTTGGTATAAGAGATTTTATGCATTTTCTGGGAAAACTCAGCAATATAATACATGTTGCTATCTTACTAGTTTAATGTTTTCATCTTGAAAAAGGTAGATATGATTGGAATGAAAAGATTTTGTCCATTTTTCGGCAACCCTTTATCCTCCGTTACGTTGACTTAGCTGTTTTTGGGCACTCGATGATTGGACTGTTTCGGGTGAAAATAAGTTGAATATACCTAAATAAAATTAGAATATTTTAATATAATTATATATTTAATTCATATTTTAAATAATATAATTAATATGGTTGGTATAAAAATATGAACTGAACACGCTATCTCAGAAACCTTGAGTTGATGATGTGGTAACGAGAACGTACAAGACTCGATCTTGCGCTGTCAATCAAGCGGTCTCCTACTCACGTCGCGCGATTGTAGTAATTTGTCAGCTGTCGATTGTTACCAGATCAGCTGATCAGGGTTCACGTGCACCGTGTGATGCGTAACCGCAGTAACCAGGAACTCTCTATTGTTTGGAATCGTTTGCGAACGTTCGCAAACAAGCGGAGGGCGCACCCGTTCACACTTCCCCAGCGATCAGTATTCGCGAGCATTCAACCGAGTTCCCGTCAATAGTGCACGAACATGGCATCCATGGCCATTTCTTTTTCTGGATGAGGCAGGCAAAGAATTGATTTTTCCCTTCGCAGATTCAGTATTTATTCCCATTTTAGTAGCAATTTCTTCCCAAGCATCATGTTTATTAGGGTGATACTGATGGTCCGGTTGCATAAGGTCAACCTTCTCTTCGTACAACCCAATTAATTCGAGTAATTTTTCGTTGTCCCACTCCATAACGATTTACTCCACTCCATAGGAAACATTTTCATCCTCTTGACAACAGTCGACTGTTAACAACAACTCATTGTAGTGGCTGCTCTCCACAGTAGGGATGGGTATCGTTACAAAAGTATCGATATAAGGTATCGATACTGTATCGGGATGCAAGTATCGATACACCAAATATCGCTTGAGCAAAATATCGATATTTATAAATATCGAGTATCGATACCACATCCACAATATTGCTTAAGAATACGTCTTTTTCAACAAAAAATTTCAAACCGGAGTTTGAATTATTAATCTTGATGGATGGAGCATGGAGGTCATTGTACAATAAAGTTCATGGTTGAAGATATATTATCTGGAAAAAATGATATTATTTTCGTATTAAAAATTACTTTATTGAATAATCATGTAAGAAAATTTAGCAAATATACTCGTACTTAAAATATATCAGAACGGAAGCTGAAAATAGCTAAACTGGCGAAAAATTTTCTTTTCTTTAAAAATGTTTAAAAAGCATATCAAATTTATTTGCATTATATTTTATTTACGTAAATTGAAAAATGTGCATATATATTGTTATATTCATCCAGGTAAAAAGAAAATAAAAACCTTTGAAATTGAAAAAAAAAAAAACAATTACCAGAACTCATCATCTACACTTTAAAAAAATAATAGTTTCGAAACCAACTTTCCTCCAAGTTTATTCCTAGCCGGTGTACCTAACTGTTTTCCCAGCTTTTGAAAAAAGTCGCTCTGACGGAACCGAGGTAGCAACCGTTGGGACATACTGGAAGGCAAGCTTCGAACGTAAAACCTATTGAATTTCTTTAATATCATTAATATTTTGTTCAATATAATTTATAATATTCGTTGATTTGTTGTTGTTATTTTACATAATTTATAATATTCGTTGATTTCGATCGAATTCGTATTGATCGCGAGTACACCTACCTACCTATCGAAATCAAACTATAGGTATCAGATCAGCTGTTGCCACATCGGCCATATTGCTCGATATCATTGTTATCACGGCTGAAGGGAGATTGGCAATTGGCCCATAGTCAAAGAAAGAAAAATTGAATAAAGTTTGTTAAACTTGTTGTGAAAAAAATTCCCGATATTTCAATATATCGGAATGCAAGTATCGATACTCAATAATATCGGAAGGCACAGTATCGATACAAAAATATCGATATTAGGTGAAAAAATATCGATATTTTGAAATATCGAGTACCGATACCCATCCCTACATTCCTATGAGTAAACCGTTGTTTTATTGAAATTAGTCGGGATACGGCCCAGGGAAAATAAATGAAATTATTTCATTTATTGTTTTATTTGATAACGTTTCGTCCTCTTACTGAGGACATCTTCAGATGTTGGTGTATCCAGGAAAAAATTTATAAACATCCGAATATAACTGATTTTTCAAATAAAACAGTCAAATAAAACAACTCTCGAGGACAACAGTTATGAAATCCCCAATCAAATACATATCCATGTAACATGGTATCTGAACCTAAAAACAAAATGACTAACACGAAAACACTAACAGTAAAGTAACGGCAATGACCAACACGCCCTCCGAAAAGTTTTGAGGATAATTTATGCAGTCGTCCACCGGCCGCTTGTGATCTCGCAGATATGGCGTTCATACCGGACGCACAACGAACACTGAATCCTTTGATGTTTCGTCGGCTTACCGACAAGTGGCTGAACGCTCCCGAACGTTCACGAACAGGGTTCGCAAACTCTGTTCCGCGCGGGTGAGTGTTTACACCGCCCGAGCATTTGCTAGCGATTGTTTGCAAACAGTGTTCACGATCAATGCTCGTTCGGTTAAACCCGGCTCTACTGATGCGGCTCGAGTTTCAACTACCAAAATCCGGCCAATTATATTTGCTGATCTCCGTTAGCAGGGATATTAGTACGGCCACATACCTTATGTAACCGAGTGTTATTTCTACCTAAGTATAAGAAGTTCCAATCATGCAGCAAGATTGAATGAGCGAATTGTCTTAAATTACCTGTCATATTTCTTAAATTATTACCAATCGTATTATAATATGTTATATTGTATTAAAATTTGAGCAATTTGAGTACAAATGAATAGTGAAGGCAAATTAAAAGGCAAAAAACCTTGTAAAATTCGGCAATTTAAAAAAGGTTTTGGATTTTTTTGCAGTTTTTATAGATTTTTATGCAAATATTAATGAAATTTAAGTAGATAAGTTCTTTAGCATAATTTTGCAATGTCTTTGTTAACCTTTGATAACTTTGATTACACTAAAATTCTGCTAAAAGTTATAAATTTAACAATTTTTGGCCGTTATTAGCCATTTTTAGTCATTTTTTAGCAAATATTTTTAAATTTGACCAATTAAATGTGCTCAAACTTTTGCGCAAGAACGGGATTTTTATCTCAATCCTAAGGAGAGTTGTCGTCTGGAACAACATAAATATGAAAAGGCGAAATGAATTTAGGAATCGTTTCAAATGCCTCAAAACGGATTTCAATGAAGTGATTTTTTTTTTAATTTTCGAGCCATTGTATTAGCTTCATTTTCCACGGAAATTCGCTAAAATGAATTAGCGCGAGTTGGCATTTAGAATAAATCATAATTGTTCAAAAACCATTGTAATACCTAGATAGGTATATGCACCAAATATTTTTGTGGTAAGTAATCGTTGCTAGTGTGATGACAGAAAGATGAACAATTTTCAACATGTCCGCTCTTCGTTATGCAATCACTGTCATTTTATCGCTTACACAATAGAGAACAAATCTCGTTCAATAATAGAACAATAAAACGAGCTCTAGAAGCAGAAATACCCTCATCTCATACATAACCTGACACCGTTTATCAGCCTAGCACAAGGACAACAGGAAAATGATATATATAATAGATCATAATAGCGCAATATGATTGGAAGATCAATAGCATGCTCTTAAAAGATTACTACGATATTGATAAGAAACGACACAAAACCAAAAAGCTGTGCACAAAAGTCTGAAGTAATTCAGACGTAATGACCTATTTAGGGTAATTAAAGAGTAATTAATTAGAGTTAGTTAAAGTGTAATTATTATATTGAAGAGCAATTGAATATTTGGTAATTAAAACGGAAGCTGGAGAGGTCAAGTGGTGGGGGGTGGTGATTGCAATGACAATATGTCTACCCCGACGCGTCAAATTGTCCAAGTTTTCATTTGACGTTTTGTCTTAAATCCGTTAGGTAAACTTTGTTAAAAAGGTAAACAGGGTTTAAACGAGTTTTGGGTTGTGATTGGCGCCAAGGTTTAATCCTCGAGATTAACTTCAACGGGGTTTGGCTAAGCTTCGGTGAATAATTTTGTTCTAAAAGTGGGCCTAACTGTATTATGTACCTACAGTACTGAGATTTAGGGGCCGAAAAAAACGAAGCCTCCAAGATTATCCAATTTATCCGATATTCAACTATTCAGGATTTGAGCAGGACGTGAAAAACAAGGAGGTAGTTGGCTAATTTTACTCACTACTAGCAACATTCTTTTCAAAAATAAGCTCCAACCTTCAGAGTCATTATCAGTAACTTAATGACTACGAGTTTTCTAGATACGGTACCAACAACAAGCGCAAATACATTACTCTAGATCTAGAATACCAAAAATGTTCAAACTATTGAATATGAAGCAAATTGAATTTCTATTTAAGCACGATAGAATATCAAAATCAATAAACTAAGTAGAGAACTAGCATAGCTTTAAAAAACAAAGTTCCAGTCATGCAGCATGATCGTACGAGCGAATTTTCGTAAATTATCGTATTGTATAAGTACTGCTAAATTATTTTGAAATTCGAGCTTTTTGGGTACAAGGAAATTTTCAACTATTAATTTTATGGGGAAAAACGTATTGTAAATAATGATCTCCTATTCAAATAAAGGTTTTGAATTTTTAGCTTTTTCGCAGTTTTTATCGATTTATTAGCATATTTTAATGACTTTTAAGTGCATTTTTCAGCATAATTTTGTGCATAATGTTCTATTTTATAGTTAATAAACTTTATTTGAGCAATATTCTACCAAAAAATAGAAATGTAACAATTTTTGGCTATTTTTAGTGAATTTTTTAGTACATTTTTTGAAATTTGACCAAATTGATGTGCTCAAAAAGTGCTGGCCAACGAACTCATCCTTTCGTTTGGAAAGCTTGATTTTTTGGCGGAAGAACGGAATTTTCATCTCAATCCTAAGGACAGTTATCGTCTGGAATGACACATAAATATATAAATAAATATGTACATTTGAAAAAGTCCAGTCATGCAGCATGACCCCATGAGCGAATTTTTGAAGAAATCTTCGACATTTCAGTCGCTATTGATCGTGTAGAGAAATTTTAGTTTATGATTTTGACAGACAAACATGGAATCAAATTATTAAACAAGCGCCTACTACCTACGTTTTAAACAGCATGGTTCTAGGATCGGTTATACAGGGATACTTCCATAAGAGTAGTTCAATCTGAATTTGGACAATGTTTCATGCAAATATTACCGATTTTTACAACTAGCGAACGGCATTATTTCGATTTTTGACTGATTTTTCAACTTTGAAATTTTTGAAAACTTGATACATATTCTTATAGGAAATTTTACGCTGATTCCGAATATACCACATGTTAGTATGCTGAAAAAATTATTTCGCACAACAAATCGCAAAAAACAGGCTATTTTGAAATTTTTGACTACATTTTTGAAAATTTCAACCCGAAGATGTAATCCGATCATGCCGGCCAACGAACTTGAACTTTCGTTTTGTGTCCTTAACATTTTAAAATTTGTTTGAAGTTTCTAGCACAATTCTAAGGACAGTTATCGTCTGGAATGACACATACATACATACATACAAACATACATACAGACAAAAAAAAAATGCGTTAAATTTCAGAATATGATTCAGAATAGCCAGAAACGGATTTCTGCATAAAATTTTTCAAAAATTTACATTCTACAAATTTTGAGGCAATAGCTTATTTTTCTTCAAAAATTCGCTAAAAGCGTTAAACTCTAGAATTCTTTTCAGAATGCCTCAAAACGGATTTAAATTAAGAAATTTTTCGAAAATTTTTATTTTAAAATTTTCTGAGCCATTGCAAAAGCTTCATGTTCTACAAAAATTCGCTAAAAGGGTAATTTCACGATTCATTTTATCAGACGAGAGAACTCAACGAGGACGTTCCTAAATGCTAAATGACGTCATACGGTAACAAACGTAACCCTACGTCTGCCGTGGAAGGGGGATGGGGGGAACGTCAATGACACAATTTCATTTTCTTTCGGTTTCTTGTAGTAATGAGCGGAATACTTGCAGTTGGGGTTGTTCAAGCGATCAAAATCCGATTGTCAGATTTAAAAGAAAAGAGAGAGAGAAAATCGGACAAATGGAAGCTGAACATTATACATGTTTAGGTTGGCAGTTTTCGTTGTTTTGGGTAATGAGACTAGAGCACATGGAACAGATTTCCGAGCAGATAATTATGTTGGATCAAAATTTCAAACATTTGTATTATAACGTGAGATGTGAACTCGTGCCAGCTAGATGTGAACTCGCCTAGTATCAGTGGATAGGAGGGTGGTCTTCCCCGTCTAACTAGAGAACAATACTAGGTATATGACGTCACAGGTCACGCCTCATAAAAATACTACCATTCAGCCAACGTCCAGTAAATTAATGGATTCAATTTCGTCACTTTGTCTTTCAACAAATACGATTAATTAAAGAGGTCATGCAAAGTTATGCAAGATTACTGAATGTGTTTTAGCTGTATAAACAGATACCGCAAAGCGCTATACCAATTTCCGACAAAATTCAGCCAAATTTAACTAACGTAGTACCTTACTTGTAAGATACAACAAGTTACAATACCAATAAAATACGTATCGCGCAATTTAAAATCCACTAACTACAATCCACGTTCGTAACTACAAGCTTCTTCAACCCAGCAGATGAAATTATTTGAAAATGGAAAAATTGATCCTACCGTATGTTTCAAAGATCGCAACGGGGTCCTTCTCACCTGAAACAGAAAGACCATTGATTTATTAAACAAAGACGATAAAGAGACAACACAATTATGATTTCACACGAATAATGATAAATAAAGGCGAGCCAAACCATATTGTAGGTCCCACGCCAAACTCACCAAACCGCATTTTTTGGTGATTTCACTTGTAGGCAGATTTTGAGTTGGTTTTGGCTACTCCACATTATACCAAAAGAAAAATAGATTATTCTAGACCCAAACAGGTGATTCAGAACTGTTCATTGTAGCCTAAGTTGAAATATTGCATTTCTAACTTTGCTAAAGTCACCAATCTGACACTAAGCTGATTTGGCGTGGTGGATCTCGCATTTTTGCCAGTTAGGTACATTTTCACAATGAAAGGTTGTTAGGTCATTTTGTTATTCATTGTTGACAAGCCACAGCTTCATCCACAACGCGCCGCCTATGGCAAGCTATTTCTAAAACGAAATTGAAAGGCTTGCAACAGATGTGTCGTGATCATCATCACATCTCTCTGAAGAATCGGAATATTATGAGCAGTGATCATTTTGGACTTTCTGAATTTTGCTAAGTAATTTTGTAATACTTTATTCATGATAAACTTCGATTTGTGTAAATATTGGAACAATTAAATGAGAAAATAAATCACGGTTGATCGTAGAAATTATTGGTGGTTCACTATTGAGGAAATGACAACAAAATTGTTATTTACCAAACTAAAAAATACTTCAACAAATAGTACTGTGCCAAAACCATCTACGTGAATGTCAACCCCCAAAAAAAGAAAAGTTTGGAAATTTATGCTGTGAGTATGTAACCATGTCTAAAACACTTCAATTGATTGACGACGGACCGACGATATGTTTGCGATTAACCATCTTATGAGATGAGGACATGAGGCGATTTGGAACAACTGTAGAGTAGCTTCATTCGACTTTGCAAACATGTATTCAACACTCAAGGGGCTGTTACTGCTTTTTGTCATACAATTATGCATTGCCGTGTTTAACAAGAAATCAGTACTACCAGAGCACCTCACAGTAACAATCAGTAGAATGGCAGATATGAATTGAACCTATAGTTTATCTAACTTGAATTTCTAAAAAAGTATCTCATTGTGGGTAACTTTCTTCTTTTTCGTAAAATTAATTAAAAATAATATCTTGCAAAAAATCGCAACAGCCATTATGAGCTTCTTCAATAAACATGGTATTTAACCTTAAGGTTATACACAAAAGGTCTTGGAATAGAATGATTTCAAGGCCATCAATAACCCAAAATTCAGACAGCCAACGCAAGAGACATTTTGAGTTGAAAACTGGCAAGCAGGCATGGGCATTCTATGAACTATTTAAATACAACTATGAACAATACAGACACAACGTAATGAAAGGATTGAATAAATAATGTGCAAAGTGAAAAGAATTGCTTTTCGAGGAGAAAACCAATTAAGCTTCCCACACAGTAATTTCGAGAAAGAAAATGGTCATGGAGAACATTTCTTACTGATGACGTCCCCACAGTTGAAAACATTCCATATGGTGCTCCTAATATATCTCTAGCAGTCCCCGCACGTTTATCTCTTGAGCAGGGAATTCGCGAGATTCCTACGGAGATTTAAACCCTCTTAACAGCTTCCTGCAGTGAATGTGGAGAAAATATCTCACTAGGGAAGGGTTTCTTTTAATTTTTTTATTTTTAGATTTTTTTCGCCAAAAAATGAATGGGGGTTCATTTTACGTTACCCTCAGCCGACCTCTTTCGAAACTGCGAACTAACAAATAGCTGCAAATATGCGGGATCTAATGATGTCTGAAAAGAACCTGATATCGTATGACAAAAGGGAGGAGCGTAATATTTTTTGGCCTATAAGATCCGAAATATTTCTGAAACTCGTTTCACATGCAGGAATGGAATGTTGATACGAGCCGATTCATATTTGAGTTCGACAGAACGATGAAATTGGAATGAGGATTTCGTGAAACATGATAGCCTGCAATCATTGTTTGTGTTTTCTGTATGTAAAGTAAAATTAACTTTTTAGCCGGTATTCGCTTCGTCGTTCAAGCGGGCACAGTAAACACTCACACCTGAAGCCTATTTCATAAAACAACAAGTTACAAGTGTACAAGTTAACAAGTACAGGTACTTGCAATGCACAGAAGACTAGAACAAGTGTTTCACCAAAACAAAGAGTACAAATGTAGAAAAGTTACACTTATAGAAGCTAAGTTTAAGTGTAGCAGAAAAGAAAAATGGACAAATGAAATGAACAACATTAAAATTGAAGTTTTGTCAGCGAATCATAACATAAAAACGGTGTTAAGTACACGATAAAATATTTATCGTACATGACAAGGTGTAATGATTGGAAGACAGACAAATTATGAACTCAACAGTGGAGGAAGTGTGTATTTGATTTCAACTTATTCTGATTGCTGGCATAATCGGATTTTTCTCCTTCATTCAGCGGGAATGATTAATCAGTTCATCAAGTCGTAATGCTTCTGGGTTAGGAATGTCACATGTAACTTCGAGTTGATCTTCACACTTCACTTTGTTTTTCAATAATCGGGAGATCCTCAATACCCGATTTTTAAGCGTTCCACTGTAAATTTGATTCCTTTGCTAATTAATGATCATTCTAATCACTCATCGAAAATAGGGGGGAGTATGTTTACGCCGCTCTTGTATTTTCGACTCACCTGAGATTTTCCACTTTTCACTCCATAGCACTATTTTCACAAACCACAATACTCTTATCACTAAACACCGCTAAATTATTCTTATCATTATCTTCTCATTCAAACATCATTATTTTTCTGTCCGCGGCGTGCCAAGGACGGGTGCGCTGGGTGTTGTGTCGTTTGATCCGTGTTGGATCGGCGCAGCGCTATTCCTTCTGTATGTGGTTTTTGTTATTTATTGCATTTTTTCTATTTATCTATTTATTGCTAATCGGCTCTTTATATTTGTTAAAATTACCTAGTTATTAGGACATGTTATCTTTTTGTTGTTAAGCAAATTAAGTGCAGTGAGTGTGATTTAGTGCTCCGGCCCTGTGACGTCACTCGCCAGCCATCTTGCCGTCAGCCGTTCACCTGGAAAATTCATTATTCTCACTGTCTTTGTTCATGCTATCAACCCGTACACCGTCTCGCCCCCTTTTTCTTTTCATTTTACCTCTTGTGGTTTATACAGTTTTCAAGTATATCAGAACCTAGTTCCCTTGTGACGCTGCATATTAGTTTGATCCGAGTTTCTCACGATCTGAGGACTCGTGGAGTTTGTTGGAAAGAGCGATCGCATTTTCTGAAGGAGCTGCTGGCACCGGGAGGTGACCATTCTTTGTGTTCTGCGCCACGTGCACCCTCGCCGGCACCACCTACCACGTCATCAGACCTACCTATCTATTCAAAGACTTTTACCGATCATAGCTATAATTCCGAATCCTTCTTGTATGCTATATCAACGTAGGTACATACTGATTTCAATCTGGGTGGCCACTCACTAGGTAGGCACTTCACTTTGTTTTTCAAGTGGAATATACTAATCACCCCACCGGCCCAAACAAGGTGTATGATCAGGAAAAATTGCACAGGGTCACGCACCATTTGAATCTTTCAAGGGTCTCGGAAGGCATCCTAAATCTCTCGTTAAACTCAAAAATACCCACGAAATGAGCGTTTATTTGTGGTCGAAATAATCTTAGGCGTCTTCTACGCTGATTGCTTTTTTGCCTATTACGGACTTCATATTTATATTGGTGTAAGTTGTTTCTTGTAGGTATAGAATATGGGAAATGAGAATCAGTTTCCCAGTTGATAAAACAACCTTCTACATAATGGAGATATGATATTCAGACTGTTGATATTCAACAGTTCTAAAGAACAATATTTTTTATAGGTAAGTCAAATGAGACTGTATTTTCTAATACCAGTATCAGTTCATAACTCGTAATCCATTTAAAAAGACACCGACATGGTCATTCGCTGAAAAGTTTATTTTAACTTTTCTAGTGAGTCAAACAAGGTGGCGTAAGTATTTATTGAGAGGCGGAAATATTTTTCATTCGCCCCGAAATTTCCCATTGCTTTTCCCGTGATAAACCTTCCACAGTTTTCAGCCTTAGCCTTAAATGGTACCAACCTTACAAAAATTAGCGGAATTCACTCAGAATCCATAACACTACAGTTTCTCGCGGCCTAATGGTCTGATTTCGCTCAAATTTGGAGGTTAGATGAGGATTAAACGTCGAATAATTCTACATGAATTTCATTGTTAGGTCAATAGTAGAGACCGGGCATGAGAAAATGTGATTTTTTCTCTAATGTTTAAGACCATTTGAGGAACAAAGCGGTACACTCTTTCAAGATATTCTAGTAAGTACTTCTTTTGACAATCATAGTGATTGTTGTGATTAAAATTCTTTTTTTCCTACAATATATATATTTATTGGGGTTAAGGGTAATTAAATGGGATACAAAAATCAATCACTTTGAAATTTCAATATTAATTTCTTAAAATGGCAATCCAAGGAGGAAATAAAGAGGGACTACTCTGACTATTCTGATGTCAAGGTATATTGAATATAATTCAATAATAGGTTAGAAGATACCTTAAGAGGGTGAGGGTAGCAATTAGGTAATCGATATAACATCAATAGGGTATTGAGCTTATTGCTACTAGATAGTAGGTATAATCTGAAATATGAGATGGGAGCTGAACCGCAGTTGGTTCACTCGGCGTTCTTTGGAACGTTTCGAGTAACAGTTCCTCCAACCAATACGTACGTTTGGTCCTGAACTGTTCCATCCTTCACATTCATCCCACAAAGATCAATAGTAGATTAACCAATTACCCAATAACATGCCCTTGCACAACCATTTTAGATAAATCTATTATAAATTCTTTTTAAACTTCCATTTATATATGTTGCAGCCTTTTTGTAAAAAGCCTAGCCTTTTACAAAAACAACACGCTGCCTTTTCGTAATAAAAACATTGGAATGACAATCAGCCAGGGGCCTATTTCATAAAACAACAAGTTACAAGTTAACAAGTACAAGTGCAGGTACTTGTAATGCACGGAAAACTAAAGCACAAGTGTTTCACCAAAACAAAGAGTACAAGTGCAGAAAAGTTACACTTGGAGAAACCAAGTTTACAAGTGTAGCAGCAATGAAAAATGGCGTGTGGGGACAAACGAAATGAACAACGTCAAGCAGGACGCCGAAATTGAAGTTTTGTCAGCGAATCATAATACAAAAACGTTGTTAAGTACACGATAGGATGTTTATCGTACATGACAGGGTGTAATGATTGGAAGACAGACACATTATAAACTGTAAAGTGGAGAAAGTGTGATGTAATTGATTTCAACTTATTTTGATGGCTGGCACAATCGAATTTTTCTCCTTCATTCAGCGGAAATAATTAATCAGTTCATCAAGTCTTAATGCTACTGGGTTAGGAATGTCATCTGTAACTTCGAGATGATCTCCACACTTCACTTTGTTCTTCTATGACGGGGAAATCCTCAATATCCGATCAGGAAAAATTGCACAGGGTCACGCACCATTTGAATCTTTCAAGGGTCTCGGAAGACATCCTAAATCCCTCGTTAAACTCAAAAATACCCACGAAATGAGCGTTTATTCGTGGCCGAAAAAATCTTTGGTGTCTTCTACGCTAAATGCTTCTTTCTTGTCTGTATTCTTCAGCAGAAGATCGATTCCTACATATTAAACACCAAGAAATTATCAACTCACAATGCTGGAAAATAACAAGTTTAAAGGTGAACGGCCGTAGGTTAAAAATCGGCCATTTTTTGCTATACTGTAAAACAGTGACTTTTTCAAAATGGTGGGGGAACCATTGTAACTTGTCCAAATTTGCTTGTACACTTGTTAATTTTCACAGTGCATTACAAGTCTACACTTGTACATTTATGAAACGCTTGCTCACTCATTTTTTACAACTTGCACATAAAATTGGCTTGTCACTTGTTGCTTTATGGAATAGGCCCCTGGTGTTTTTAAGCCTTTCTGTGAAGAAGCTGAAAGAACTCAGCCTTTTTGCCAAAACCATTACATTTGACAAAAAGTCTGAGGGTGATCCTTCTCTTTACAATAAGGCTAAAAAAAATACCAGGCTGATTGTCATTAAAACGTTTTTATTACGATAAGGCGGCGTATTGTAAAAAGGCTAGGCTTTAAAAAAAAAAAGGCTGATTTCACAATAGGGCTGCAATAATACACATGGATACAATCAGTGTTGGGCATAATCATATCGTCGAATACGAATACGATTGTAATCGCGATAATTATTCGTTGATTATATTCGTATTCTTGTAATCGTATTAGTCTGCCGGCGATTACACGAATACAACCCATAAAAATGCGTCACAGTCATCAATTTTAAAAGGGCGTTCTTCTATAATATGCGAAGCCTTGCTAATATTACCTAGCTTTAGAGGGACGTCCTTAAAGCGAATTCTACGATCGGAGCCCAGCCTATTTGTCTCAAATCAATTTCAATAGGACGTCCCTCTGAAGCTAGGTAACATTAGCAAAGCTTCACATATTATGGAAGAACGCCCTATTGAAATTGATGACCGTGACGCATTTTTATGGGTTGAATTCGTGTAATCTCCGACAGACGAATGCGAATATAATCGCAGTTGACTCAGAATCAACGATTAATTATCGCAATTACAATCGTATTCGTATTCGACAATAAGATTATGCCCAAAACTGGATACGATGAAGCTAAGTGCCACACCCAACGTCAACTCTGAAGCGATCACAATGAAAACACAAGCACGTGGATCTTGAACGCTTTCTAAAAAAGTGCGTATTTTCGAAACTATTGTAAGCCATTCAAAACTAAGAATAGGCACCGAAATCTACCAGAATGGGAGGTTAAATTTAGCGGGGGTCAAAAATTGATTCAGCTTAACCACACCGTCTGGTGGGCATTGTGTCAAGTTTTCTCCCGGCAAACTTTACGATTTGGCATTGTCCTCGGGGTCATTTTGTGCCCCCTTTTGTGTGAGGTTTATCGATCTGGCGTCCCATTCAAAGTCTGGGTGCTGCCCAGGAGGTGAGTTGTGATCTCGGGAGAGGGGCCGAAGCGGCAGTGCACCCCCTCAAATTAATCAATACAACTTCAAAACTTGATGATGGCACTAGTGCTTGAATCAGGAACATTGACCCCTCAAGTGGCCATCGGAAGAAGATGATCTTACCTGGAGAAATAAATAGATGTGAGCCACAAATTACCTTCACTTATGCCCACACTATTTATACAGTGTAGCAGCATTTATAAGGACTAATGAAAGTTTGGGATCATTATTTATCAAATATATTTGCACAAATAATAGTAGAACTAAGGACTAGTCATTCGGTAATTTATAAAATGCACCACTTTTAATAACAGGAGATGTGGAACAGTTCGCTCTTCAGTTGATGGGGGAAGACCGAATCATTTCGCCAGCCAATGTTAATCGCCTTCAAATATTATAGCACTCACTAGCATAAACCCAGAAAACTTAACGCGTATGAAACGAACAGCTATAGAAAGGCTAAGAAAGAGATGAACAATTAAAACAAATACAAAAGTATTATAAGAAATTTCAAATTATCCAGATGTTGACCTATTGTCCATACTTCCTCGGAGGACTCGTTTAAGATGTTTTATATTTACCCTTCATAGTTTTTATATAATCTTTTAATCGTTATCATTGCATCACAACACTGAGCGGTGTGACATCGCGGTGGAATGGAAGCGGTGGGGATTTAAGCACCTATTGTAATCTCTACCTCAGATTTCACGTTGAATGAACTGGTTCAAGATTGAATCTGAAATTCGATTTGGATCCATTTGGTAAACCATGTCTGCTTGGTTCCACATTGCTTCAAAGGAAAAAAAATTTTTTGGTAACAAAGCGGTAATAGAATTACAACTGATTTCAACGAAAAATAAGATTCTGCTAAACTGTTTTCAGTTTCAACTGAATAGGGAAAACATTTTTTATGTTCCTGTATGAATCATTTTAGATTTGTCCTCTTTTCGACACAAGTCTATCACGAATGTGAGGGTACAGTTGATCTCCAACTAGCCCTTGTAGCCACAAAAATGTTAATCCTTTCATATTTCGTGATCGAAAGGTGAGACGGAGATACATATCTAGGCCAGGCTTGCGAATTCGTATAGGTTGTCAAACAATCGTTCAGCATTCAGGCAAATATTTCATCTTCCTTGGTCGCCCAGGTAAAGCAGTCTTCCAGAGTTTGTGTAAGTCTTACTTATCCTTTGAGATCGCCAAGCAGCTGCTCATTATTCATTGAAAAATTCTGTTAATTAGTCTTCCGAAAGCACTGTGTAGTCGGATCAGGAGTAGAAGAATGCCTATTCCTCCTTTCTCTCCTTTCCTACAGTGGTCATTGGAGATAACGATAACTTGTACTTGTTATTGCAGATGATTTTAATAGAATTTTATTTTCTGTTGCCCCCCCCCCCCCCCTTCATCTTGGCCATGGTTTTAATGTCGGTAAAAAAAATATATATCTTCAGTATATCTGTATTAAACATAACATCTCTGGAATTTCATAATTCTTCAAGATCCAAACCCAGCATTAGGCATTCATGGATGTGGGTCGACAGTATAAAAAAAAAATCCTTCCAAAACGTAAACATTGTTTCCACCAAATATTCTGGAATAGCTCACATAAAGAGGCATAGAAAGGAAAAACATAATTAAAAATTAATAACGTCATGTTTCAACGTTTCCACTAATTCCAGCGCCATTCAACCCCTCTAGTGTGGATGGTGGCAGCTTGAATTGAATACATTTGCACATTCACCTATAGAAAGCGAACCTACAAGTGTAATACTTAATGTAATTTAGCATAAAGGAGCAGTTCCATGTTTTTAATATCCGTAACTATAGCCAACATCTGAATTATATTTCATCAATTGAAGTTCGGTAAATGAGCTCGTTCATTTCATTAGTTTCAATCGTTTTTATTTCGTTCCTAATTTGTCATTATTGTCTAGTAAGCAAGATGCCAGGCGATTGTTACAATTCCCGGCGGTTTTGAATCCTCAACCCCAAAAAGCTACACGGACCCATTCCTATCAATTTGGCGATCATAATAATTAACCTTACCAAATCGGTTAGACGCAGTCCCGCCAGATAAAACCTGGATCAGCGAACAGGAGAAGTAGCGTACTAACTCGTGATTAGGCGTAAACCCACGCAGGGGCGGCCCATTAGCGGTTTTAGCCCCAAAGGAGTGATCTTTCAAAAGTTATCCAGCTCCAAACAAGCGTCAGAGATGTGGAGTTAAGTAGGTAACTTCGTTATGGAGTTTAACCAAAATGCCCATTAGATTTAAGTGGTAGTGAATGATACTATTTTAAGAATATAGGAGTTCGTAAACTAAAAAGAATGAAATCACGTCTGTGCAGGATACTGTTATGAGCAAATTTGTTATTGTATTTATCTGAACTTGGACCTCTTTTCGGTGGAAGGGGTTTCAAATTTATACCACATTAAATTATCCCATATGAATCAAGTTATAAATTTTTTTGGGTGTGTGTGTGTGTGTGTGTGTGTGTGTGTGTGTGTGTGTGTGTGTGTGTGTGTGTGTGTGTGTGTGTGTGTGTGTGTGTGTGTGTGTGTGTGCGCGCGCGTGTGTGTGTTTGTGTGTGTGTGTGTGTGTGTGTGTGTGTGTGTGTGTGTGTGTGTGTGTGTGTGTGTGTGTCATTCCAGACGATAAAATCAAGCTTTCCAAACGAAAGGATGCATTCGTTGGCCAACAATTTTTGAGCACATAAATTAGTCAAATTTCGAAAAATGTACTAAAAAAATCACTAAAATGTCTAAAAACGGCCAAAAATTGTTAAATTTATATTTTGTGGCAGAATTTTAGTTAAAACTAAATTGTCAACGATTAAGGGCACTTGGTACCCCAACAAAAATTTTTCAACCGTTTTTCTTTTTTTGTCTTAAATAAAACTAGATTCATTCCTGAACAAGATATCATATTGCATATAATATTTACAACATTTAAATGTCTCACAAATTAACTTAGAAGTTGCCCGCCTCATGGTCCGCTGCCCCTGCTTCTTCAAATTCAAACAGCTAGGGAAAGTCGATAATATCCAAAATACTGGTACTTAGTAATCCTAATCCAAATCCTAATTTCTTCTTGGAGGAAGATAACCAGCTTGAATCACCGGATGAAGTACTAGGAAAAAGAGGGGTTTCAGAGAAAGAAGTTCCAGGAACGGAAGGATCATAGGAAGCCAAAGAATGAGAGCCCGGTGAAAGACGAGCTGGATGGAAAGTGGGAAATTTCGGACGCAGAATCATCTCCACGCAACTTCTTGAAGAAATTCGCGATATGGTTGACCTTCTTGAATATTCTTTTACTTTTCGTCATTGCGAATAACACTAAAACCATACGGACTAAACGAATTGCGGACAAACCGAACGCGGAAAGATGCACGGAGAGAGGAAACGTAAACAACATAGAATAACAGAACATTTTATCATTGTTATCATCTTACCATTCTGGTTCGTTGGTATTATGCTCTGACTGTGTGAAGTGAAGTCATTAGGGTTACTAACTCATTCACACATATTCAAGTCATATTAGTTCACTAAAACGTCGCAGAAGCTCGAATATCGTTACTTTTTCGTTTGGCTCTCCTGAAAAGTAGCATATTTTTGCGCATCGGACCCTCTATCTTGGGATCTACAGAACCAAATTCATTTTTCTTCCTCTAGAAAGTTATCTCTCAACCTACTGCATAAATCTGCGGGAATAGTTTATCGAAATAAGTTATTGTAATTACGGGACAGATAATCGAAGTTACCTCAAATACCACCAATATTTCCGAAATTGGCTTCGATATCGTAATGCGGCAAATTAATATTTTTTCAATCTGATTCCGCAGATCTTTAGATCTTTACGAGATCTATCAGTTAAAAAAAAGATCATCGAAATCGGCCCAACGAGTGCCGAGATAATGGGTCACGAATTTCGCCATTTTTGGGGGGTACCAAGTGCCCTTAAATATTACATTTCTCAGAATTATGCTGAAAAACGTACTTAAATTTCATTAATATTTTTTTAAATTTAAAAAAAAACTGCAAAAAAAAATCTAAAAACCCAAAATCTCCTTTGAATCGCCAAATTTTATTTAGAATGAGTTTTTTTTTTTTGCCATAAAATTGGTTTTTAACCAATCTACTGAAATTGTTCCAATTTCAATACAATTTAACATAAATTATGATACGATAAATATTTTATGAAAATTCGCTGATACGATCATGCTGCATGACTGGAACTGTATTAATTTTCGATCTTTTTGTTCAACCACGTCTATATACAAATTCATTGTTTATAAATTAGGTTTAAATGTCGTTATTTATTTATTTATTTTATTTATTTATTTATTTTTTTTTTTTTTTCTTCAATTAACTAAGGTGGTTTGGGTTGATTAGTCATGCAAAATCATGGAAGCTTCAACAACAAGCGATTTCGGATAGTAAAAGACGGTAGTTTTAAGATGAAATTTTAAAATGGATTTTGTAAAAATTTTGTAAAAATCCATTTTTATTGGTCCGATTTTTATATTATTGATTTATTAGTTCCGATTCCGAATCGATTCAAAAAATCAATTTTTTCGTCACCAAACCCATCTTCAAGTTCAATTAATGTTGGTTACTGATGATCACCTAAACTTCATTGGAATGGATTCTCACAACTGGTTTAGTTAAGCTCAAGGTATATTGACCTACCACTACGAGCTATGAGTGAAGTTCAGTTACAAATCGATGAAACGTAATATCGCAACGTTGGAAATTTCAACTAGAGGGTCGACTAGTAAGAGTGTTTTCAACTAGTTAGCGGAACGAGGTATCCAATCTGAGGGAGCGAAGTAAGGGCATCAGAATTTCAATTTCGCTGCGGAATAATTGAAGAAGGAACTGCCGGCCACCTCATAAACGTTAGAGCTTGAAAGGGGTTCGCTGTTTTGGGTTAAACCCAACTTTGATGTCTAACATAACCTAACTTAGTTCATTTACTCATATTATCCAGCGTTGACCACTTTGCGTCATAGCGAAAGTTTCAACGTAATACCAAAAGTAAATGTTTTTTAATTGTTTTTAAACGAAATCCTTCCTGAATACATGATACCAAAATTAAGGGTGAATTTTTGTAAGCTGAAGTATCCTTTCAATACTACCTAACAGTATATCCATAATACGTTCAACATTACTTACTTAACTCTTATACTGATGCTGAGGCCAACTTAGTTGTAATATTTTTACAGCTGAAGGTTATAACTGAAGTCTAAAACTAAAAATAGCGAAGAATGAGCGAATATCGAAAGGTCGTGACCTACCTCGTGGATGATAACAACGATGCCAAAGGGAATTCGAATAAACTAATTGAGAACCAACATGCACTCGCCTCCATGCTGCCTATATTATGAGCATGAGATGCCGGACTGGCGAGGCAATAATTCTGTTCCGTATTGCATACACAAAGCATTCAAATTAGATGAGACAAAACGGGATGGAATCTTATTGATTGAATTTATTACTTGTGTTTGACGAAAGCGGAGAATTTAAATGTAAGGGAACTTTGTAATGCAGCTCGGAGCGAACCCAAGATAAATTAACGTACGAAACTATTAAACACCAAAATATATATATATATATATATATATATATATATATATATATATATATATTATATATATATATATATATAATGTGACTTAGTTATTTACCGGTATGTTAAGTCTGAGACGCATATCTATGTGCAATAATTGCATATAATCTCCGTTTTCAAGCCCTGAAGAAGTTCTACAAACAGAACGAAACGTTGGCATGAAATTTTGAGTATTTTTCCCCAAGACCGACTCTCAAGAGCCCTACACCGAATTTCATCTATAGTGGTCAAGAACCAAGTCAAATTATATATATATATATATATATATATATATATATATATATATATATATATGAGGCATTCCACGTCAAATTTGAAGCTCCAAAAACAAATTCTCTCCAAAATCGACCATTTTCTCACAACTTGTACTTGTATTGAGTGTCATCCGTAACATAAATTATTTCTTTTCCATTTTGCTTTTCGAGGATTTTCGCGAAGATCGGTTCCATATCTGTGAACCCGTGAAAATTCTTAACTGAAAATGTCAGGGGAGGTATGGATCAGCCATCGAAGAGAAACAAACGTGGATACCATGAAGCACATTATGTTTTACGAGCCTTATAGCGGTTGTAAACAGAAAACAACGCGGATTAGTTAATTCAGCGTTAGGAGTTAACACATAGCTGTTTTAACTCCGGACTTTAACTCTCTTTAACTTTCAGTAGTTCTCTACTATGCAACGGAACTACTCACTCGAAATTGAAGGGTAATTGAAGAGCAGTGATCAAAGTGATTGTGAATTGTGTCACGCTTGGCTCAACAAAGTCCACTGCGTGCCGACGTGAAATTCTCTGTCAGAGGCTGATCACTTCTTTATATGTTTAATGAGAATTTTGACACCACCCGCACTTTCCTGTGATAAGAAGTTTTCTTTCTATGGATTTTCAGTTTCGTGTACTGATGACGCCACACAGGCGGGAGGGGTGCTTTGACGTCATCAGTTTTACAAACTTTGGAAAACCATGGAAAAAGAACTACTCATCTTAGAAGAGTGCGACTGGTGTCAAACATATTAGAATGGAATCTACTTTCATTTAAAAATTATACATAATGAAAGCGTGGGGAACGCTTACTGCCCTCGTATCGACAGTACTTCCATGAGGAATACAATAATGTGAAATATAGATTACAATCAATTAATCTGGTCTCCAATTAATTCAAAAGGTCTATGAACAATAAGTCAGGAAGCGATACTGTCTAGCCAACCTAGTAGACGTTTTTTGACGCGTTCCGACATGTGTTCGAACTGACTCCTGGTGAGGATCAAAACTGTTAAAAGGGCCTAGCTGTCTCCCTGAGCGTATAAAGGAGTGTTTTCCACAAACCTTCCGTCCCACTTCACAGACTTAGGACTGTCTCCACGAGAGCGTGCAGGTGTGATTAAAAATTTGTGGTGTTAGTAGATGTTAGCGAACATTTCGTCATGCTTACCCTAATCAATAAAAAATAATCAATGTGGAACAACACATCGTCAAGACAGTAGAAATATGTACAAATACCAGTCTAAAAATTTAAACAATTAAAAGTGCTCCTAGTGATAAGGATGTTACGCCCCTCTTCCCGAACAAACACATTTTCACCGGAGTCAGTTGGGATCTCCGGGGTTTGCATTTTCGTCGGGGCTGAGGGCCTAAGGGAGTCAGTTAGATCTATCACGAGACCACGTCCCCTCACTTTTGATTCTTCGGGAGTCGGATAGGTAACGCCCGTACCGGTCAAGAGAAAATACTTCTTCGACCCGATTTATATTGTAGTGAAGAATTGTTGTGTTGGTGATGAAAACATGGAATATCCCCGGACCGTGTCTTCCTTTATATTGAATCCCATCGTGAATTTCACCTTCCGCCGGGAGGCGGCATTTCTGAACTCAAAATCGGAAAGAGCACGAGCAAATGTTGGGAAGCGTCCCTCCTAGTCGAGAGGGGAAGGCGCCGATCGATCCCAGCATCCCCCTACCAGACCGCCCTCTTCCTCAACACATTCCCTCAAAGCTTTCAACCCCCTCGCAATTCCACCCCTACGTACTTGCCGCCCCTACAGGCGCACTTTCAACCCTTCCTTTCTCTTCCTATGCCGCCCCACCCCCCCAACAACGACTTAGCGCTCCAAAGTCAGGTGCACCATCCCGTATAGTTAGTTACAGTTTTGAACAACAACGCCAACTCTGACGGTCGGCAAAACCATATTACTGCTATACCTCCGACCTCAAGCATTTCACTACCTCCACAACTACCTGGCTTTACGCAGAAAAGTTCATTGACTATTAATTAGAAAAGTTATTGCATGCCCCAGCCTCCTATAATAATGATCAACATTTCCTCTCATTATAACAGCATTTCTGTTCTAATATTTCAACCTGAAAAAACTATCCCATTGTTAATATTCAACAACCCCACAAAACATATCCAGAACTAGAAGTGAGGTTGTTTCAGTCGATTGAGAAGATCCCAGGAGCACGAAGTGTCATGAAAACATTTGGAAAAGGTTAGGTTAGAAACGTTGATCATAGAAAAGATCATGGCAAATATCAATAAATGAACATCAATACGAGGTTCAGCACGGAAAAATACCCCGAAATCGTGTATTACATGTGGCAATTTAATATCATCTTCAAAAACTGTATTTCACAATATTTGCACTTTTAGAGCGGAATCGTACAAGAAAAATCGGGTGATGGGTCATTTCTTCATAAAATTTCACATAGGATTCGAGTCTTCAATAAAATATGGTGGTTCCGATATAGGGGGGGGGGGGGGGGGAACAAAGTTCATGTGATTTGCGAGACTTTTGAAGCAAGTGGCGCGCGCCAAAGTATTTTTCCTGAGATCTACGTAAAAAAATGATAAAGAATGGCGTTGGTCCCAATTTGTTATGCTGAATTCAGGGGAAATGAAGAGGGGGAATGAAACACTTTTCCGTGTTTCCTTTCCTTTCCCTGTATTTGTAATATAATTATCGTACTATATTAATCGTAAATCATTATTTGAGATTTAAGCACTTTCAGAGCTCTTCTAAATTATAATCGGCTGGTCAAGCAAAGATTTTGGATTTCAGGCATGCTTGCAGTAATCGATTTTTTTTAAGCACATATTAATGAAATTTAACTATTTTTCAGCATAATGTTGTGCATAAGTCTTTCAGTGTTAATAGTTCATACACTTTTTGAGTAATATTCTGCTAAAAATATGAAATTAATTATTTTGAGCTTTTTTCACTATTTTTAGTGATTTTTCAGTACATTTCTTGAAATTTGACCAAAGAATTGTGCTTCCAACGGATTCATCCTTTCAGTTGGAAAGCATGATTTTTTGGCGAAAGAATTTCTGATTTCAACTTCTAATTTCTTTTCATGTATTTTATAGTCTAAGGATTAATATCGTCTGGAAGGAGACACAAACACATACACCTTATTCTACTTTCGAAAGTGATCACAAGGACAGGTGATTAATTGACAATGTGCACCTTCCACATAAATTTATCATGTCTTAATTTAAAATCAAAACTGACCCTAAACATCAGTACCAAAAAAAGCTGGTAAGCAAACTACTTTGAAAATCAAACAATAGATAACCATAATTTCAAATACAATATAATAAAATACCAACAAATACTCAACAGGTTACTAACATGCTGCAGAAGGAGAACCTCCATATCCATAACTATGCAACACTTATAGCAAATTCAAGGTAAATACGTACTTAAAGTAAATTCTACTTATAAGTACCTATAAGACTAGCTTATAACTAAACTATAATTATTAAAAAAAAAAACCTTTACAGCTCTGAGGGGCCTAAAAAAGGGCGAAAGTACTCAGCAGGAAATAAATACATAAAACAATTAGAAGCCTTCAATACCTCGTCCTCTAATCAACCTACCTAAATATGGATTCATTCATGTTTCGCATTCCGCATGGTTCGGGAAGTCAAGGAAGTACCCACTTACAGTCATCTGGAACCCTTTTCAAACTAATATTCCTGTTGGAGCAGAACCGACCGCGAAGAACGGTTGATTGTTGAATGAGTGAGTAACTCCCACCTACGGTCTACTCGTGCGGAACTTTGAGCTCATGAAATATCACTCGGGGAAGCCGAAAAAACATCCTTTCTTGCTAAGCTCCTTTTCAGCTTCGCGCCGTTGCTCGCCAGGGGATGATCCTACCTATTTTCCACGAGGAAAAATACCTGTTATTCGAGGTCTTATAGGGTCAATCAATCAGCTAACCCTTCCAGGTGACCCTTACCACTCAGTCATGTGCAGATAAAGACGATTTATGTTATAAGGTCAAATAAAATAAACGATTGGAGACCAAGTTTTCTCGTTATCCATCCTAATATTAAGGTTTAAACAATACCTTGAAAATACGAGCAGTGCTTAAATATTAAAGTTCCACTCATGCAGTATGATCGTATGAGCTAATTTTCGTACATTATCGTATTGTATGATGATTGTTTTGAAAAATTGAGCGTTTTGAGCGCAAAAGAATTGTCAACTATTAATTTTATGTCAAATAACATATTCTAAAAAATAATCTGCTATTCAAAGAAAGATTTATTTAGCCTGATTAAAGTTTATGAAGCTTGGGTCGAAAATCACATTATTAGATGTCCAGTTGAGACTGAGTTCTCGGCTTTCGATAAAACCTCAAGGATAGAATCGAAAGGATGAAATATTTTAAAACTTTCGAGACAAGAATAATGTTTTTCAATATCAATGAATGTTGTTTTCTTCCTCACTCATTTCCTCGCAGCGCAAAGCGCAACTACTAAAATTGAGTTTTTCTGTGTTTCCCCAGGTTGGTGTGATTCGGCGTGAAAAAATATCCCAAAATCATGTATCGTGGGCGGCAATTAAATATAGGTAATAAAAAACTCAACATTTCACAATAATTTTTGCTTGATTTTGCGCATTTAAAAAAACTATTGATGGGTCATTTTTTCATAAAATCTTACGTGAAACCCACTTATACCCAAATGGAGGTAACTATTTAAAATGAGAAACTTTGTGTGGCTTGCGCATGATTGCGTAATTGCGTGATGCGCCAGAATGTGATGTTTTAATTTCTTCCTAAAATCTGTGGGGGTCACAATATAAGCGGCTAGTGCATACAACACCCTGTAGTGTGTATAGTTACATTTAGATCAAGTCTTATAGAGGTCGTTTAATTTATAAACTTGCGATCTGCGTGAAGGGCTATCTAATACAGAAAGTTTGGTGTAATAATTTGCAGCGTTTTTACTGGTTGGGCAGTGGCTACGCGATCCCAGATCTGCTAAACGTCTCTAGTCCCACTTGATTACTCAGTGGATCCAGCGTTCATAACCCGTCTAACTCCAGACGTGCTCTGCATTAACTTTCAGTAACTCTCGCCATTCACGAATCCCATACACATAGATTTGAGAAAAGATATGGAAAAGTAGTGACTTTTGTAAGACAGGAAAGGAACCAACTTATGAAGACGAACCTGGAAACTAAACATGACAAGGACTTTAACATACGTAAGTAGAGCAGGGAATTTTCGTAATTTTTCGCATCATAGCCAAATACATTTATTTTTATTCAATTGTTAGAGAGTTTTTGTTCTTCCCGTAATTGTCTACCCGTTTACGCAAAAAGACTGAAAAACCAACTGCGCATGTGCGAATTTACGCTTCAACGTGTAGAACTACGTGTACGGGAAAAAGGCCTACCTACACGTAAGCGGGTAAAATGCTTTCGTTGGAACCCCTTCCTACGCGTATTCACCATAACCTGACGCAAAGGTGACCACAGTTTCAAGAGTATAGTTGAGGTACCTACCTATTCATTCTCCCTCTGACTGTCGTCTAACAATATTACCCTTCCACAATTACCTACTTAGTTTCAAAAAAGTAAAAACCTGTGATAAATATTATCATTGTATTATTAAATCAAATTCCGTTGGATCTGTGAACAAAGTACCTACATTGTCCGACATCAAGATATCCTTTTCACCTGCTGGGGAGTAAATGCAGTCGTTTATACTTTCCCGATTTTCAAGTAGATACCCATTCTTCGTAAGCATTTGCTAGTAAATTTCGTACTACAAAGTTGTATCTACCAACACAAAGATTCACACAACGATCAAGTTTGTGTTTAAATAATAAGAATTTATGTAAAAGCTGTTGTCAGTCCAATAACAAACTGAATAGGTTGGTAGTGGAATTTGTGCAAGGTACCTTCTGAGATCTTTGAAATGAACATTTGATAAAACAGGGAAGGCAAACGAACTATCCCACGAAGCCCGATTAAGTAAACATGATGTAGATAGATAAAAAATTGAATGATGGGACATAAAGATGCCGGAATTGCGGCGCTTCCGGAAGGTCACCTATCCAAGTACTAACCGAGCCCGATGTCGCTTAACTTCGGTGATCAGACGAGAACCGATGTTTTCAAAAAAATATGCGTTGGCGAATACTATTTTTTAGGACGTAGGTCTGTTAATAACTTGAACCTAGTTATTCGATGCCTGTGAAGAAGATAGTTGATAAAGCAGAATGTAATATATTTCAAACTTCTTCTACTCGATCTCGAATTCAAGAGAACCGATGACAATGAAATACTAAAGAGACTATAGCGTGACTAGAGCGTTTGGTTAGTCGCCTACATACGTGTAGAAATACGGGAAGAGCTAGCATCTGCAGTTGCTTGCTCTAGACGCTGCTCTATGCGTTAACGGAAGAAAATCGTACAAGAAGAACAAAATATCTCTAAATATTATTTTAGCGAATTTTTGAAGAAAATTAAGCTATTGCTCTCGCCTCAAAATTTGTAGAATGTGAATTATTGAAAAAATTTTATGCAGAAATCCGTTTCAGGCTATTCTGAATCATATCCGCATTTTTTTATGTATGTATGTATGTATATATGTATGTGTTATTCCAGACGATAACTGTCCGTAGAATTGTGCTAGAAACTTCAAACAAATTTTAAAATGTTGAGGACACAAAACGAAAGTTCAAGTTCGTTGGCCAGCATGATCGGATTACATCTTCGGGTTGAAATTTTCAAAAATGTAGTCAACTATTTCAAAATAGCCTGTTTTTTTGCGATTTGTTGTGCGAAATAATTTTTTCAGCATACTAACATTTGGTATATTCGGAATCAGCGTAAAATTTCCTATAAGAATATGTATCAAGTTTTCAAAAATTTCAAAGTTGAAAAATCAGTCAAAAATCGAAATAATGCCGTTCGGTAGTTGTAAAAATCGATAATATTTGCATGAAACATTGTCCGAATTCAGATTGAACTACTCTTATGGAAGTGTCCCTGTCTAAATCATAAACTAAAATTTCTCTACACGATCAATAGCGACTGAAATGTCAAAGATTTCTTCAAAAATTCGCTCATGGGGTCATGCTGCATGACTGGACTTTTTTAACGTAGAATACGTTTTTACGGAAACCTAATCGCCAAAAAATGACACATGAAGCCGTTACGAAATACCGTCACGCTATTTCTTTCCAGCTAATTTCTTTGTTATTCAACCTATGAAGCTAAAATTTGAAATGGAACCCTTTGGACGTCTAGAAACGAATCATAAAGCCTAGAGCCCCCCAGATCAGCCGAGAGACATCCGGAGCTAAGTTCTTTTCTGTTCAACCTATGATGCTGAAATTTTAAATGGAGGCATCTTGGAACATCTGGAAATTAATTTAAAATTCCGAGGGTTCTTAAATTAGCTGTGTGAGCTCCGGAGCTAATTTATTTACTAATCAACGTATGAAGCTAAAATTTGGAATGGAGGCCCCTTGGGCATCTTGAAACTAATCATGAGGTCTGATGCTCTTTAGAGCAGCTAAGTGAGCTTCGGAACTAATTTCTTTGCTAATCAACAATCTATGAATAGCATATTTACGTAGAAAACGTAAAAACGTATTCTAAGCTCATCACTCTTAGCCTTCAAGCGCAAGGTGGTAGTTTTTTAAAGCACTATATAAACCAATTTCAGGACTTTTGGTAATTTTTTATTGTTTTGATAACTACATATAATATACCACACCACATACCACCACATCACACACACCTACCACTACCACTACACCTACCTATATCACATTACAATAAAACTTGGAAACTTTCCAGCACAATTTTAAGCACGAATTTTTGAAAGTTCTACTTTACCGTTGATGTTATAGCACATTGATGAAAATCAGAAGTTTTTAATGTCCAACGAGCTTGTCCACTTTTTTTTGCAACAGATGCTTGATTTTTCAGCAAAATAACGGATTTTAATTCTAATGAGTGACATTGTTTGCAATCACGCACATACACACATTTAAAAAAAAAAAATTATTATTACCTATTGAAAGAGTGGGGAGGACGCCAAGGTTCTCCATTAGGATCAAGGAAACAGAACGAGGAGGAGGGAGGGTGGACACAAACACACACACACCCGTATACGTACATAGGTAAATCTTTTTTTTTTTTTTTTTTAAACCAAAAGTTCTTAAACGGATTTTGATTATGAAAATTTTTGATGGTGTGGTCTTAGTTAAATTTTGAAACCAATGAACCAGGTTCTGCGTCGAGGCGAATTCGGTGGTTGCTGAATTTATTATACCCCATGTCCCCCAAAACTGGGAACTAAATGCAACAATGTTTTTTGTCCCTATTTATATTATACTGATTCATGAATTTACATAAATAATCGTTCGCCACTATAGAAAGCCGCAATGTGTTCCACACTATATGAGTATATTCTGCAACGTATCACACGCAGAACGTTAACTCTAAAACTCAATGTGTTCCGTCGTTTGAGAATCCTTTCGTAGTAAAGACATATTATGTATATGTCATGTTATGTGTATGTAAAGACATATTATGTGTAGGTATATTATGTTGTTATAACCTCAGGGGAACAACTCGTGCGCAGAATTCATTCTTCTAAAAGCACTGATGCCTTCAAAACATGTATAAAGAAAACCCCGGACTGATAACGAACGAGCACAGTAAGAAACCATTGATGAAGCAAACACAACAGAGCGACGATTGCGCAAACATAGAAACTTATTTTACTAGAAACATTCACGTCTTGTGAAATCCGCCAATTGCGCACGTCTTTTGTGCTAACAATTCTTCTGACTTCTTGTTAACAGATGGAAAGGGAAACGAAAGGGCGGTAAAAGATTCTTTTGACTCACGAAATCTCTTTCATGGCCGGCGCTTTTCATTTGCTTGTTGGAAACGAAAGGATTAAAAGAAAGGCCCCCCCGACTCGCGGCTGTGTGAATGCAGCTGATTCAAACGTCCCACAGAGAAAATGGGATCAGATTAAAGACAAGATGATTTCACGGAAAAAATAACAGTAAGGAAGGGGAAGTGAGTGGAGGGTGTTCAAAAGACTCTTTCGGAAATTACGCTTAATCCGAGCTTTTCCCCACAAAATCGTCTTCCGACTATTTCAACCGAGTAAAAATCTGGACCAAAAATTCTCGAAAATGAGGTTTTCACGGGTTTATCGCTTTTCACCAATGAAGTTGAATTTTTGGTGTTTAATATGGATGGTGGATTATTTTCCTTTCTCCAATTTCAATTCCAAGATTCAAATAACTGCGGTTTTTTGAAAAAGTAAAAATCGGACGAGGAAAAAAAACCTGAGATAGAATATGCCGATACACGAGAGAGAAACACAATGGTAGTAGAATTCAACGATGGGAAAAGAAGGAGGTTCATAGCAGGAGATGAAATTGAAATCCCTGAATTCAGAGGGAGTTGATAATCGTCTAATGATTCAAAGGTACTAGTTAACCAGGTGGTCCCACATAAAGTTAAGTTGCAGATTTTTAGAGCAATCTTTCGAATAATCCTCACTTATGCCGCACAGAAGAATCCAATATCTCCTTCCCTGAATGGAAGTTGTGTTTGGGAGTCCTCAGGCAATATGCCTTGTGGTCTCCCCCCAGACATAATCGTTGAATTTTTACCCACGTTAACAATATTTTAGAATAAAAGATTTCATGAACTTTCAGAACACGACTGTTTTATTTTTCATATAACTCAATATGTTTAAAACACATTGTTTACAAACACAACCGAGACTTGTTAATTTATATTATGAGGCCGAATGTTTAATTTTGAGTAGGTAGAATTGGAAACACAACAATGCCAATTTCAACATATTCAGAATCAGCGTAAAATTTCCTATAAGAATATGTATCCCAAAGTTGAAAAATCAGTCATTGAAATAATGCCGTTTGCTGGTTGTAAAAAGTAATATTCTTCTGCTCATGGGGTCATGCTGCATGACTGGTCAATATGTTTCCATTGTTTACAAACACAACCGAGACTTGTTAATTTATATTATGAGGCCGAATGTTTAATTTTCTAGAATTGGAAACACAACAATGATTTCAACACTTTCCCTCATTGGCAGCTGTCTTCCTGCCTGAATGCCCAACTCTTCCCGAATCATCTTCAGTCTTGGTTTGGCAAGCGGCTTGGTAAAAACATCGGCTAGTTGAAACTCAGTTGCAGTTTTCTTTTAGCGAATTTTTGAAGAAAATTAAGCGGTACTAGCATTATAGGCCGGAAGGTTCGATTATTGAGAATTTTTTGATCTGCATTTTTACTAAGGGATTGACTACTTGATGTTATGTATTTTTGAGAGAAGCATCCAGACCAACAAACTATACACTTTATTCTGATCTACATTTCCAACTAAATTTTTGTGGTTTAAACCAACCGCATTTTGTGGTTGCTCGTGCACAACAGGTATTGAGCTGCAGTGGATTCACTATTGACATCGCGCACTCTGACGGGAAAACAACACTTGACACGACAACTAAAAAAACGACTGTCCTCAAGCACAATCGATACATAATCGCATATTTCGATTATCTCAATAATCGAACCTTCCGGGCCTATAATGCACTAGTACCAATTAAGCTATTGCTCTCGCCTCAAAATTTGTAGAATGATAATTTTTGAAAACTTTTTATGCAGAAATCCGTTTCAGGCTATTCTGAATCATATTTCCAGACGATAACTGTCCGTAGAATTGTGCTAGAAACTTCAAACAAATTTTAAAATGTTAAGGACACAAAACGAAAGTTCAAGTTCGTTGGCCAGAATGAGCCTGTTTTTTGCGATTTGTTGTGCGAAATAATTTTTTCAGCATACTAACATGTGGTATATTCGGAATCAGCGTAAAATTTCCTATAAGAATATGTATCAAGTTTTCAAAAATTTCAAAGTTGAAAAATCAGTCAAAAATCGAAATAACTAGTAGTAAAAATCGGTAATATTCGCATTTGAATTTCTTGCTGTGGGATACTAGATTATGCAACTGACTTTATATCTCTGCCTCACCATCGATTGGCAGAATCGAAAACTATGAATATCCGTTTCAGGCTATTCTGAATCATATCAATAGCGACTGAAATGTGAAGTTTAACGCATTTTTTTATGTATGTATGTATATATGTATGTATGTGTCAGGTTCGTTGGCCAGCACGATCCAGACGATAACTGTCCGTAGAATGTGGTAAATTGTGCTAGAAACTTCAAACAAATTTTAAAATGTTAAGGACACAATACGAAAGTTCAAGTTCGTTGGTAATTACAACAGCATGATCGGATTACATCTTCTGTGGCTGAAATTTTCAAAAATGTAGTCAAAAATTTCAAAATAGCCTGTTTTATTGCGAGTTTTTGTTGTGCCAAATAATGTTTTTCAGCATACTAACATGTGTAGTTCTTAATGTATCGATCCATCAATCATGTTGGATTTTTTCAAAGTTTTTTGTTGTAATATTCGGATTAACAGAATTGTTGTAACATTACACCCTTCATGCTCCCGTTTTGGTTTTGACAACGGACGTCAGTCTTGTGAATTTTGCTGCGACCTGAAGAAGAGCACGAATTTAAAACTTTAAAAGCCGGTAAGATGGAATGCTATATATTTCTTTTTTTTTATCGTTAATGTATGTTAGGCACTTTTATACTCATAATTTAATACAACATTTTTTCAATGTTCTATTTTATGCTTGATAAATCAGCGACCTAATTTTGACAAACTCATCCTTTCGTCTGGAAAGCTTGATTTTTTGGTGCAAGAACGGAATTTTTATCTCTATCCTAAAATGTCCTATAAGAATATGCATCAAGTTTTCAAAAATATCAAGAGTCTCAATAATCAGTAGCAAAGATATAATGCCGTTCGCTAGTAGTAAAAATCGGTAATATTCGCATGAAACAGAGACTACAATATTTTATTCTCCAGCACGGTCAACAGCAATCATATATAAACCTATGTTTATAAAATGGATTGCGTACCCAATAAGTTTTACGCAAATCCGTGTATAATGAAGTAGGTACATGAAGTCGATGATATGATCATGCATTCATGCGGCATGCAGGTACCTTGGAAATGGATGTTGATGAATACTGAAGTCGAGCCGCAGGTGAGTTTGTGCTGATATGAAACACGACACTAACACAATGAAACACTTCAATACGTTAACGATTGCCTTTTTCCTACACAGCCGATCGCGGAAACGCGTACCGAGTACGAAGCAATATCACCAATGAACCGGTGCCAAAGCTGCAGTGGATTGGAATCTTCATGTTGGGGCAAAGCCAGCATCCAGGCGGACGACCACAGAACGACCTAACACACAGCCACGGTTGTCGAAGACTGGGGAAAAATTTCTAGTACAGCCGACACCCCTTCTGTAACTGCGCATGACTGCCAAGTTCTTCGAAATTGAGTTCCAAGAGCAGCGCCAGAACAACACGTGTTGCTATTTGGTTCCGAGAAAGCGAGAAGGACTGGCTGCCACACAAAAGAGCAAACAAAAGAATTTCCTAGTATTGGATACTTCTGTGTATTGTGGAACCTTCCAGAGGTTTGGCCATGGGGAACTTGTCAGAACCAATCAGATTCTTTGAAATATGGCTCCACGTGGATGCCACATACTAGTTTACACACACTTACACTTTTCTTAGAAGCTCTTTCGTTATGAAGGGTCTTAGGGTGGAAAGGTGGGGATAAGCCGGGGCCCACACCGTTTTTCCAGGTAACCAGGACCTACCTATCAGACCACGAAATTGTCCCGTTTACCTCTCCTTTCCCGCCGAGTGGGTGGGACACACGTGAAACACTGATAAACTAATATATCAATCTTGTAACGCCGGAAAGCCTTTACAAATAAATAATTTATGTCATAAATAAGTCAAAAATTTATGTATAAAAAAGTCCAGTCATGCAGCATGACCCCATGAGCGAATTTTTGAAGAATATTACCGATTTTTACAACCAGCGAACGGCATTATTTCGATTTTTGACTGATTTTTCAACTTTGAAATTTTTGAAAACTTGATACATATTCTTATAGGAAATTTTTTTGAATTGCTGATTCTGAATATACCACATGTTAGTATGCTGAAAAAATTATTTCGCACGACAAATCGCAAAAAACAGGCTATTTTGAAATTTTTGACTACATTTTTGAAAATTTCAACCCGAAGATGTAATCCGATCAAGCTGGCCAACGAACTTGAACTTTCGTTTTGTGCCCTTAACATTTTAAAATTTGTTTGAAGTTTCTAGCACAATTCTACGGACAGTTATCGTCTGGAATGACACATACATACATACATACATACATACATACATACATACATATATATATACATAAAAAAATGCGTTAAACTTCAGAATATGATTCAGAATAGCCTGAAACGGATTTCTGCATATTTTTTTTTTCAAAAATTCACATTCTACAAATTTTGAGGCGAGAGCAATAGCTTAATTTTCTTCAAAAATTCGCTAATTATGCGTAAAAATGTGCTTAACATACATTAAAATTTGCTAAAAAAGTTACAGTCATGCTGCATGATCATGAGCGAATTTTCGTAAATTATCGCATTGCGTTTTGTTGCATTGTTTTGAAAACTAAGGACTTTGAAAAAAGGTAAAAGAAAATGTTAACTAATATTTTATGACGAAAAAATCGTTCTAAATAATATTCTGCGATTCAAAAACAGATTTTGGATTTTTAACTGTTTTGCTGTTTTCATCGATTTTTTACCACATTTCAATGAAATATAAATACATGTATCAGCATAATTTTGCACATACATTTTTTAATGTTCTATTTTATACTTAATAAACTTCATTTGAGCAATATTTCGCTAAAAAATATAAATTCAACGATTTTTAGCCGTTTTTTGCTATTTTTAGTGATTTTTTCAGCACTTTTTTCGAAATTTGACCAATTTAATGCGCTCAAAAAATGCTGGACAACGAACTCGTCCTTTCGTTTGGAAAGCTTAATTTTTTGGCGCAAGAACGGCATTTTTATCTCAATCCTAAGGAGGGTTATCGTCTGGAAGGTCATATTTATATGCATAAACATATGAATAGATTTTAAGCTCTAGAATTCGTTTCAGAATGACTCAAAACGGATTTCAATTAAGGAAATTTTGGAGCCATTGCAATTGCTTCATTTTCTACAAAAACTTGCTGAAATCGATAAAACTGCAAAAAAGCTAAAAATTCTAAACCTCTTTTTGAATAGCAGATTACTATTAGAAATACGTTATTGCCACGAAATTAACAGTTAGCAATTTCCTTGATCTCAAGAAGCTCAAATTTCAAAACAGATTAACATTATACAATGCTATAATTGACGAAAATTCGCTCATACGATCATGCTGCATGACAAGAAATTTTTAAATCAACTGTAAATTAGGAAGAGTTTTCGAGGAATGTTTATCGGGAATTTTTTGTTGGAAATTAGTTGTAGAATCGAACTCCTGAATGAACGTTGTCAATATTTCAGTTCCTGTGAAGAACCAACATTATTTTACCAGTATTTATTTTGTTCCAATTTTACTATTCTGATGTGGAAATAGTTTGTCAACTTTTAGTGAATCCTTTTCTTGTCAACTAAGTTCCCAATATGGTGAAAAGCTAGCTAGGAAGAGTTTTTGAAATTCAATAAAACGTTATTCCGATGTTCTGATGAGACTATTCATTTCCCCCTTATTTTAATATGGCGATATTATACCCTTACCCCATGGCGGTATTTCCCCAGCTAGCTGGGGTAATACCGCCATTTACAAGGCTTTCGTAAATTGTTGTTTACTAATATAAAGTTGCTATGCTACACAACCCGCAAAAATTTACCACTGGAGATGTTTTTTTATAATTTGCTTCAAAATCTGAAGCTCCTAAGTGATAGACAAATATGCTTAAGGTGGCGATATTACCATATTTTCCCCGACCTACTGCACAATTTTTTACAAAAACGAGAGGAAATAAACGTTATTATTACTGAATCTAGGACCTTCCTGGGTTCGCAGGTACCCGATCCACCCAAGCTTGTCCGTGCTGACGTTTTGAGAACTGTTAGTAGGTATCTACTTCTCCAGTGGTATTCTTTAGTTGCACGAACTGTAGAAGTTGTGTGTACTGTGGAAGGAAAAAGGTTTTGCCCAGCGCCCTTTTCCCTAGGAATTCTCAAAAGAGCTCGGCTAAAGTCCACCTGTAGACCTATAGATTACGGTGACCATACGTCCCGATTTTATCGGGACAGTCCCGATTTTAAAGCCAGTGTCCCGGGGTCCCGAATTGGGAAAGAAATGTCCCGATTTTCACCAATAAAGATTTTTTCAAACCAAATCATCATGAAAAGTTATTAGCTTTATTTTAAAATGAATGATTAGTACCGTGGAATTTCGTTACACCGCACACAACATAACTATTATCATAGTCACAGGAGCAGTCTGGAGAACCAACTGTGTTGGCCCCCTCGACCTCAGCGAAGGTTTCTGCCACAGAGGCAGCAAATGAATATTTGATTCTTCACAAATACTTGGTTGACAGAAAAGAGTCTTTATTTCTACCAATGAAAGTAAAGGAACTTCAAAGAAACAGAGTTGCTGCAGGAAATGCATGCGATTTACAAGAGGTGAAAAATACAGTAGGAACTTTTTATGACCACTGCATTACTTATTTCTATCTTTGGAAATCAAACGTTGACAGCTTGAGTCAACTGTCTTGGATAGACTTAAAGAAGCAGCTGAAGTGGGAAGAACTAGAGGAAAGTTGGGATTTGTTTCAAGATAGGCCACCTCTCTCGCTTGATGATTTGTTCAATGAGCTTAGTGTGCTGAACACACAGCTTCCTGATGTCGTCCTGGCTGAATGGAAAGAACAAAAACTATCAACTGAGCAACGGTGGCTGACTTCATTTCAGGACTTGCAGAAAAACGAAATAAGCGTTCCTAATCTCAAAACTCTGCTAGAATTTTCTCTTTCTTTACCAGGAACAAATGCTTCAGTCGAGCGAGCTTTCTCATTGATAAGTAACTTTTGGACCGCAGAAAAATCTTCAATGACACTAGGCTGTGTTAAAGCATTACTAATTGTCCAAATGAACAGTTCTTTGTCGTGTGTTGAAATGTACGACAAAATAAGAAAAGACGACTCCTTGCTGAGAGCACTTTCCTCAACGCAGAAGTACGACTGGAGTAAAAAGAGTACCCCTGGCCCTAGTGAAAAAATATAACAAGAACAATGATGTAAACAGACTGCTCTGTTAACAAGCTAGTCTTTGTGTCTACACAAAGACTAGCTTGGTCAATTCTCAACCTCAAGTTCTCATATTTGACTAGTCAGAAACTCACCACAATATATATGTATATATATATGTATGTGTCATTCCAGACGATAACTCTCGATAGAATTGAGATAAAAACTTCGTTCTTTCGCCAAAAAATCAAGCATTTCAAAAGAAAGTATGAGTTCGTTGGACAACTGTTTTTGAGCACATTAAATTGGTCAAATTTCGAAAAATGTACCCAAAAAATCACTAAAAATGGCTAAAAACGGCCAAAAATCGTTAAATTTGTATTTTTTGCAGAATTTTAGTCAAAACTAAATTTTCAACGATTACCTAGGACATTAAAATTTTTGCTCAAAATTATGATGAAAAATGTACTTAAATGTCATTGAAATTTGCTAAAAAACGTACTTAAACAGAAAAAAAATTTAAAAATCAAAAATCCCTTTTGAATCAGTGGAACTTTATTTAGAATAAGTTTTTTGCCATAAAATTGGTTTTTAATCATTTCTGTCAACTACAATTGCTTCAATTTCAATGCAATTTAACATACTATAGTACGATAGATAGTTTATGAAAATTCGCTCATACGATCATGCTGCATGACTGGAACTTAATTTTTAATTTTTTGGAAAATTAATGTTTGTTTATTTGACTATAAAAACTTACCTGTTGTTCGTGCAAAAGGTAGGTACATATATTCTTTCTGTGTATGTAATAAACTTCTTGAAATTATTTTGTCATGTAATTCTTAGTGCCACATTCTTTAATGAATATTACATATTTTTAGTTTGATACGAAGCTCTTAATAAACCAATGTTTGAATGGATGAAATAGGCTTAAAAACAAACTTTTAAAGGGTAAAAAATTCAAACTTTTACGGGGGTGGACCCCCGGACCCTCCTACCCATGGAGGGTATTCTATACCCCTCAGACCCCCTTGATAGTTCTATCCGTCCCGATTTTGCTTAAGATAAATATGGTCACCGTACCTATAGTGGATGCGCAGACGGCCCTGCGTAGTAACATCTTTGGCGCGTGGACGGTGTTAGCGAATTTTTGAAGAAAATTAAGCTATTGCTCTCGCCTCAAAATTTGTAGAACGTGAATTTTTGAAAAAAATTTATGCAGAAATCAGTTTCAGGCTATTCTGAATCATATTCTGAAGTTTAACGCATTTTTTTATGTATGTATGTATGTATATATGTATGTATGTGTCATTCCAGACGATAACTGTCCGTAGAATTGTGCTAGAAACTTCAAACAAATTTTAAAATGTTAAGGACACAAAACGCAAGTTCAAGTTCGTTGGCCAGCATGATCGGATTACATCTTCGGGTTGAAATTTTCAAAAATGTAGTCAACAGTTTCAAAATAGCCTGTTTTTTGCGATTTGTTGTGCGAAATAATTTTTTCAGCATACTAACATGTGGTATATTCGGAATCAGCGTAAAATTTCCTATAAGAATATGAATCAAGTTTTCAAAAATGTCAAAGTTGAAAAATCAGTCAAAAATCGAGATAATGCCGTTCGCTGGTTGTAAAAACCGGTAATATTTGCATGAAACATTGTCCAAATTCAGATTAAACTACTCTTATGGAAGTATCCCTGTATAACCAATCCTAAAACCGCTGTTTAAAACGTAGGTAGTAGGTGCTTGTTTGTCTACCAAAATCATAAACTAAAATTTCTCTATGCGATCAATAACGACTGAAATGTCGAAGATTTCTTCAAAAATTCGCTCATGGGGTCATTCTGCATGACTGGACTTTTTTCCTCTTTAACTTTCTCTGTTTTTAAACTCTCCTTTATCATAGGTGTTGGTGCGGTACGACAATCAGGCATTCCAAATCTTTTTAGGATTCTGTTCATGTAGCCCTGTTTGTGAATTTTGATTGAGCCATCCTTTCTTTGCTCCAGTTAATACCCAGATAATAGGTTGCAGGCATACCTGTTATTTTAAATTTTTCTTTAAGTTCACAACGTAACTTCTGTAATGACCAAGTTTTATTTCCTTTTGATGAGTTCATTTCACTGTCCATTGCGTTGATCCACTGTTCCTTCTGGGCACTTCTCATAGCTTCAGTGTAAGTAGAAGGCTCGGGAACGGGAATATCAGAAGCAATTGCTGACATGATGAAGTCATGGAAACACTGTGGTTTTTTCAACGTTGTTCTGTCTCTCAAAACTCGTTCATAATTGTCGTGTTGTTGTTGATTTTCACTTGGTTTATTTTCCAGAGATTGTTCAAGTTGTTGATATTCACACGGTTCGTGTTCTAATTGACAAGGTTGATGCATTCTTTTTTCTTCACAAATCGAAGGAACTTCAGCTGTTACTTTCCCTGATGTAGGCTCTGACCTCACACGCCCTAAGAGACTTGGCTTATCTGTCTCAGGCTCATCAGTGTTCAGCTTGATTGTAGTTCCTCCTTCTTTTTGTTGAAGTGGCTTTTCATCAAATATAACATCCCTTGAACGTATTAGACTATTATCCTCTTGTCGCCAAATTCGGTATTCATCTACCCCATCATATCCAACGAGCACGCCTTTCACTGCTTTTGCGTCAAATTTCTTCCGTTTTTGTTTAGGAATATGAACGTAGCAGGTGCTCGCTATGATGCGCAAATGTTTGAATGCTGGTTTCTTGCCATTCATTAATTCGCTTGGTGATTTTCCAAGAATACTTGAATTTCCACTGACGTTCAGGATATATTTTGCTGTGTTAATCATTTCTGCCCACAGTACTTGAGGTATGTTTCCATGAGCATACATTATTGAACGTGCGGTTTCATGTAGAGTACGATGTTCCCTTTCTGCACAGCCATTTTGTTCTGGCGTGTAGGGCATGGTAAAACTGGATCATACCAATTTCCAATTTTCGTTAGAATTTGTTTTACTGAAGCGCAATTAAACTCTCCACCGTTGTCGCTCAAGAGCTGCTTCACTGTATGCCCTGCTGTTTTCATCAAAGCTAGCATCTCTTCTAACTTGGAAGACACCTCAGACTTGGCCTTCATGAAGAAAACTTCCCTATATCGGCTATAGTCATCTTTGAAGACGACATAGTACTTATAACCAGATATAGAAGAGTAAAATGGTCCACAGACGTCTGCATGTATGAGTTCTCCCACCATAGACGCTCGTTTTCTTTTACCAAACTTCTTCCGATGAGATTTACCGAGAATACAACCTTCACACACTTCGCTGTCAAGCAGTAACTTTTCACCAAACTCGTTTTCAACAATCTTTTTTACGTGTTGTTTGTTTTGGTGACCAAGTCGTTCATGGTAAAGTTGTAATTTGTTTTCCTTGGTTACTATGTTTACTTCGTTACAAGCAAGATTTCTCAATTTCATTCTGTAAAGGCCACCGTTTTGTTTTCTTGAGCCTTCAACCCGTACTCTCCCACCGATTTTTAAGTAGCACGATTCAGTTGTTGAGATGAAAACGCTGTCCCTGTGTCTATCTTGTGTCGCTAGAACCGAGAATAGATTTTTACTGATTTGTGGAACATACCAGACATCACTCAAAATGAATTTTTCTTTACTGCCATTCACATCTGCTTCAACATGAATGTTCCCTTTCCCTACAGCTACTACGGCATCTCCGCCGGCAGTAGTGACAGATTTTGGTGTTGAGAAAGGTGTGAAATTTTGAAATAGTTCCTTCTGTGGTGATACATGGTTTGTTGCTCCATTGTCAGCGTACCAACAACTGCCGTTGTATTCAATGTTCAGGAGTTCGTCTTCCGAAGCAAGAAGAGTAGGTTCAGGTGCTCGTTCCACAGTCTTGGCTTGTGGCTTTGGTGGTCTGCCTGCTGCTATCCACTTTGAACAGTCCCGGACTCTGTGCCCTTTAGCTGAACAAAAGCCACATACAAAATCTTTCTTCTTGAACGATCGTTTCCCTTTGGAGTTGGACGAAGAAACTACTAACGCTTGCTCAGTCGTGCCTTTTTCTTTCAGTGTTAGCTGTCTTTCAAAGGTACATAGCTGATCAGTCAGATTGTCTATGGTTCTTTCCTTTTTGGACATCAGAAGCCAACTACTTTTGAAAGAAAAATAATCTTCAGGCAACGTTCCTAATATTTTGCAGATCAGGAATATTTCTGGCAATTCGCATTTATTTTCTTCTCCTTTATTTATTTCCAACTTCAAGGAATTCCAAAGGTTTTTAAGCTTTGACATGTGACAGCTCATGTCATCTGCGGATTCTCTCTCATAACTGAAGAATTGCATGCAGAGATTGTAAGCTTTGTCTTCAGATACTCCTTCATAAAGTCTGTGGAGTTCAACCCAGATCTCTCTTGCTGAGGTGAACCGCATGACCTTTTTTAAAGTCTCTTCAGTCATATTCGTTGTGAGTATTAGAAATACTGTTGCGTGGAGTTTATTGAAGGTTTCTAGTTCCTTGTTGTATTTGGCTAAATCTTCAGGATTTGCCGTGCCCTCTAACGGAGCAGGAGCCTTCATAGTACCTTCAATAATTTGTTCAGCACCAGTGATCCCTCTTATAAGAGCTATCGCTTTGAACCTCCATGTACTCCAGTTGGATTTTCCCTCCAATAGTCCGATTTTGACTTTGGCCAGCTTCACTAGCTAATAAAGGGAATTTTGTCCTAACTGTTTTTGAAGAGTGACACAATGGTTCTTATTACGAACTGGATCCCATAACCCGTTGAATTTTTACCCACGTTAACAATATTTTAGAATAAAAGATTTCATGAACTTTCAGAACACGACTGTTTTATTTTTCATATAACTCAATATGTTTAAAAATCATTGTTTACAAACACAACCGAGACTTGTTAATTTATATTATGAGGCCGAATGTTTAATTTTGAGTAGGTAGAATTGGAAACACAACAATGCCAATTTCAACAATAATCAGGGAAGATCCCCCAGAAAGGAGACTGTTCACGCAGTCAATGTCCTTGACGAATCCCAAGTACCTGTCTTAAGCTACGGGTCGAGGAATGCGTTCTAGCTCCCATTACCAACTATCCAGGTTGGTGCCCGAGTTTTTGGATATCCGCAAAACTCCAAATGCCGGGGTCCGCGGAAAGAAACCTACCCCCGCAAGTCAATTCCCACGGACATTTTCCCATTTCTGAAACTCAAGCCGCAAAGTTTGGGGATTCCAGGAATATCTGGTGGTGTAGAGGGGGAATTATTGCTGTTTTTGAAGAGGATTTTCCATCTTCCTCAATACACATCAGATTACCAGTGCTCAAGGAAACAGATCTCGACACGACATCCGCATACACCATTGACTTGCATCTTCACTAATAATATTGTAAAGGTGGCTAAGATGTCTGAGAAGCGGTTACGAAAGATCCTCGCAAAAGAGGTGACCAATACCGGCATATACTGGGCTGACGATTGGAGGATCTTAACACTTGAGCACTGTGGGAACTGTAACCTACCCTTGCTGGGGGCTGTGGCCTTGAAGTGTTGCGAGTCTCATGCTGTATGGATTCAAAAGCCAAAGAAGATATCTGTTCAAAAAGAGGGCCCAGGATTCCAATACATTCACTCTGTATCGTGAACTCAATCGAAAGGTTAAGTGTGGAAGCCTGTTCAGACATTCTTCACAGGTACCCTACCCTGAATGCCTTGAGGTGGTTATCTGAGGTGCGCACTAAACTCTTATCACTCAATACTAAGCCTTATATCTCTGACCAACAGGAAGAATGCTCCTTGTGCAAGAGGATACATTTCACTTTCTGCGCAGTAGCTCAATCCTGTCGGAATTCCGAATGATGGCATTCAACCATAGATTATTGAAGAGTGATGAAGTACTCCATATTTTGAATGGGCCTAATTGGCCCAGGCTGGTAGAGTTCTGTAGATCGGTATGGCGTTAGGTCGCGAATTTTTATTAAGCTAGTTCAAATGGTGACCAATGATTCGGACGACTATTCAACCAGTCCAATAGTTTATTTATTCTTTTTTTACAGATTATATTATATAATGTATTTCATGTTTTACAAAATAAACTATTTTTCTATCTACATATCTACTAGTTTACCGATTTTAAGGAATCGAGTTCTAGAATGAGCTGGGGATCCCAAATAATACACTGGAAAAGACTTGAAATTCTAGTAAAAGGTAGGTCCAACAGGTGGGAAGATTCGTGCCATCAGATACCGCATGCTAAGGATGGCGTGTCCACAGGGTTGCATGACCTAAACAACAAAATAGCGGCTACCCGAGTGGCATCTCAAAGACCTCGACCTTACCTTCCACTACCTCGAGCTCCGCCGCGCTGAAGTCAGATGAAAAAGACATCACTAGTATTGCTTCCGCTTAACGGAAAAAAGGAGTTTCCTTACGAAGAAAAACGACGTAAATACTGAAGGACCTAGAATATAAGAAATAGGAGAAGGAGACTTGAAATTAGGGAGAGGTAGAAAAGGGAAGTAAAGGGATATCTAGCGATCTCGAGAACACTTTGATCTTCCGATCTCGTATTTTTAGTTTACACAACAAATAAGACGTTCAATTATTGTTCTACATTTAATTGGGGGAATTGACTTTCCAGATTTTCGAGGACTCTGCAGAGTTAGATTTGTATAGTTACGAGCTGGAGGAGCAAGATAGTAACCAAAGGGTAACGTACAATATCAACAATAACAGACATGCGATATAAAGAAACGAATCACATCCTATGTATGTTACATCTCCGTACGCTTCAAATGTGATTCGCAGGAGCTATCAAAACCATATAAATAGGAAAGCCAGAGACGAGTTGATGGGGTTCTTGACCTATAGAAGAGGGAGAAAACTGCTCGTCGCATGCTTCACAACCGGGGGTGACTGCTATTGTCCCAGTCTGCCTAGCAGGGTTTTACGGAAATCGATGGAATCGGAGGGGATTGGAGTCGAGAGACGGCAGAAGGTACCCTCAGAAGCCCCCTCTCAGACCATAACAACCAATATTACTTCTACCTTTTAACAACCCCCCAACAACAGCCTTTCATAACTGGAGTTTCTCCTTCCCTAGAGCCGAGAGAGGAATTCAGCTAAGAGGATTCTCCAGGAAACAAAAGGGAAGACAGCGACGAAGTTTTATCGCGTCAGATCCAGTTCAGGACAAACCTGGTTCATGAGATTAAGATCCTTCTTTTCTGGAGTTCCGAAGAGTGAAAGTTTTCCAGACTGTGATACAGGATGCCGATCGTAGTTTCAGTTTTTTGTATTCTACCTACAGCTTCTGACAACTTTGACGTCCAAACTTCCCAATTTCAAGAGCGAAAACAGGAATAGAGGAAGACAATACAGTTTCTTTATTAGTGTTCCCAAGAAAAACTACTAGGGCAATATCACGGAACTAATTAAGATGTTCGTCATTTCTTCAGAAGGTACTTACACTTCAAAACCCCATCGCGTACAAAATATATTTTAAAAGTTCCATCTGACTCTCTACTATTTGGGATCAAATGCGACACTACTGATTAATCATCGTGCCTGCAACAAAGGTCTCTCCTAAACACTTTGAGTGTTTGGTTTGCTATCCCCCCAAAATGGCATGTTTACTACCTACTTGCACTACACAACACTACCAACTACCTACCTACCAGCACTACACAACACAACTAACTACCTACCTACCCAAATACAATTACCCTTCTTGGCTCAAACAACAGTTGACATCAAAAATAATTGCATACGCGCGCTATTTAGAATAATGGTAACCCCTATTACCTCCAATATCAGCAAAAAGATTGATCCCATATTCCAATGAGTGCTCTTTAAGAGCTCTTTGAGGAGCAAATCGGAAAAGTAGTAATAAGTTTATTATTAGCTCAGAAAAAGCGAGGTGCCGGAAAGGATCGTAGTTTCAAAGAAAAATAAATTTAAAAGAGCTTTCCCTTCATATAGGTACTAATAAAATTGTAGATTTTCCACCTTCACAGCCGGATGGGTTTATATCTTAACAGGATTTTATGGAGGAAGTTCATCGTTTCCCATCGAGTTTTAGCTTTTGAAAATATCCCAGAGGATATAGGAGAAGACGCTGAAGATTGGCTAATTTAGAGCCGGGGTCGGGGTGCTAAATCCGAGAGGCACCAATAGGCCCCTTTCTTAACACGGAAATTCGAAGCGAGAGCGATTAGAAAGCTCACTTTATTAGATTTTTGTTAAGCTCGTTATGGGCGTTAGTGCCGAAGGCTAATCCCTGGGAGATGTTTTACTGAGCGATAAACGTTGGGGAGAGGACGAAGGAGGGTCATTGAGAGAGAAAGAGATAGAGGAAGTAAAGGGGGAAGAGGACAAGAGAGAGAGAAAGAGAGAGAGAGAGAGAGAGAGAGCGAGAGAGAGGGGTGAAATATAGAGATGGGATGTAGTGGAGAGATAGAGCGAGAAACAGAGGAAATTAGGGACGAAGAGTATATAAATATATTGTTGATGAGGGAATGAAGAATTACAGAAAAAGCTCATTTTACACTTCAAAGAAATGATAGATACAGGGTGTCTCCCCCCCCCCCCCCCCCCCCCCCCCCCTGCTAAAATCGTTAATAATGGGTCAAAAAATAATTGTTTTTGTAAGGATCTCAAAAATGACAAGAATGTGCATTGCGCACGGATGCAATTGTGCGCAATTGACATCAACTTCATCATTTTATATGGAAACCCCCACTTTTTTAATGCAGATTTGAAGCCCCGTATAAGGAATTTAGGTGCCCCCCCCCCCCCCCCAGAGGTGCAATGGGGGCCTAAATCCTCATAAAAAGGTAGAGGAGAGTAACAGGCATCCCGTCAGAGAGATACCACCCCTACTAATAGCTTTTAATGAGCCATGTTCGGGGAAGGTTAGTTTCCCAGCCAACGCCAAACCCAGCTTCGAAAATGATTGAGAACAGCCCGCAGCGCCCATTGATTCATCAACGGGACGCCGACAGCGCTATCTCTGGTGCTCTGACGGGAGCTTGATGGACCTCTCAGGAGGTAACTCTGTTACACTCCTCCCCTTAAAGACATACTTGATTGAAGATCAAGTATGTTAACTGGGTGGAATAGTTAATAGCTGAGAACTGATGCTCATTCAATCATAAATAGCTGCATTGGCGTTTTGAGGATGGGGGAATAGAAATTAAAACAGGATTGTCAATGAAGCTTCCTTGAACAATCGGGACAAAACGGATGCTCAACGATGGAGACTTATACCTCAGGAAATCAAAATATATATAGAAATTAATTTGCCCAACATTGGGGACTTTAAATTAAATTGCCCAACTATGGGGATTTAGATGGTGCACTAACCTGGTAATCGACATGTAGCAATACTCAGGTGGCATGAAATTTAAATAATATAAAATGAATTTTCCCAACTTAGGGGACTTAAATTGTGCACTAACCTGGTAATTGACATAATAGCAATACTCAGGTGGCATAAAATTGAAAGAAAATATGGTATATAAAATATAAAAAGGGGAATAAAAGAGAAATTATAAGTCAAAGACCAATGAAATTATTTATATACCAAAGCAGAGGAGGTAGAGGAGAGTAACAGGCATCCCGTCAGAGAGACACCACCCTTACTAATAGCTTTTAATGAGCCATGTTTGGGGAAGGTTAGTTTCCCAGTCGCCTGGGATTCCATCCAACGCCAAACCCAGCTTCGAAAATGATTGAGAACAGCCCGCAGCGCCCATTGATTCATCAACGGGACGCCGACAGCGCTATCTCTGGTGCTCTGAAGGGAGCTTGATGGACCTCTCAGGAGGTAACTCTGTTACACCCGCCAGCGTGATCTGCTTCAGGTTCCCAAGCACCGTCTCGCAGTGACAAAAATGAGGAATCCTGATTCGAATGGTGTAAGGATTTTCAATCTGCTGCCACTTTATGTAAGGAAGTTACCCAAAACGGCTTTTCGAGAACACTTGAAAGCCTGGCTTATTGATAAAGCACCATATAATTTTGAGGAGATCCTCGGTGCTATAAAGGACATGCAATAGACATATGGATGGACATAAATGCTGCTTATCTACCATGTTTTAGCGAATTTTCTTAGAAAATAAAGCTATTGCAATGGCTCCAAAAATTTTAAAATTAAAATTTTCTTCATCGAAATCTGTTTTGAGGCATTCTGAAATGATTCCTGGATTTTAACGCTTTTTTATATGTTTATATATATATATATATATATATATATATATATATATATATATATATATATATATATATATATATATATATATATATATATATATATGTCATTCCAGACGATAACTCTCGATAGAATTGAGATAAAAACTTCGTTCTTTCGCCAAAAAATCAAGCATTTCAAAAGAAAGGATGAGTTCGTTGGACAACACTTTTTGAGCACATTAAATTGGTCAAATTTCAAAAAACGTACTTAAAAAATCACTAAAAAAAAAAAGGCAAAAAACCGCTAAAAATTAACAAATTTCTATTTTTTAGCAGATTGCTACTCGAAAAAAATTAATCGAACATGAACTAGGACATTTAAAAATTTAAGCACAAAATAGTACTGAAAAATGCACTTAAATTTCATTAAAATAAGCTAAAAATCGATAGGAACTCTTGAAAAAATTGTAAAAATCCACAAAATCGTTTGTTCATTGGAATATTACTGAAAAAAAGTTAGTTCGCTATAAAACGTATAATAAAATTTTTATTTGTCCCCAAAGTGCTCAAATTTCAACAGAATTTAACATAAATGTAATACGACCATTTATGAAAATTCGCTCATACGATCATGCTGCATGACTGGAACTTTTTTTTATTTTTACTATATTCTCACTCTTTTGTTTCTGCAGTTTTCTGATTTTTTTTTTTTTTTTTTCCGTTTGCTATATGCTATGTTTTGTATATTGGCGAATAAATGTGTTGATTGATTGATTGAATTATACGTGAAATTTCATGAAGAAATGACCCATCACTCGATTTTTCAAGTGCGCGCAAACGGTGCAAAAGTCGAATAAATGTGAAATACTGAGTTTTTAAAGATACTCAATTGCCATATGCAATACATGATTTTGGAATATGTTTTCAAGCTGAACCTCGTAATGATAGTCATTTATTGATACTGCAACACTTGGGAAAACACCGAAAAATGGACCAGAATTGCAGTTTTGTGACACATTTCCACAATGAACAAGACGTACTGAAATGAAGGTTTTTCGGTGACTCACATGACACATTTCAGTTTCGTATTCATCTGTCTTTTCCGCAGAAGCACAACTGACAAGATTGTCATCAGATTAGATGGCATAATCAGCGATAACTGGAATAGGACATCTACAAGTTCTACTATGATCTCCAATCATGGATCAATATTTGCTTGGGTACGTTAATTTCACGTGACCATGATTTCTCAATGAATTTCACCATAGTCAAATCAATAAATAATAGGACTAACTGAGCTTGCGTAAGTGAAAAAAACGTGAGATCTTCCCTTCACTCATAATAGTGATAAATTTCAGGATCTTGATGAATTTCAGGGATTAAGCGTATCAGGCCCTGGTGATTGTTGGCCTTGGCACCAGCAACATGAATGTAAAACCATATACAACTTCTCACAGTTTTATGATTTCTAATACATTATACATCATATCATACTCAGCCTTATTCAACAATTTATAAATCAATACATTCTAAATCCTACCAATAAAACATACCATTAGAGTATACCCTGCCCTACAAAGAAAAGATCCCGTATCCGACCGAACCCTACTTTTGGGAAAATGTGTCTCTGGGTTTTGAGTCAACATTTCCTGATATTAGCTCTATTTTACGTAGTCTTGAGCTCCAAAAGCATTTATTCCATAGAAAATTTCACGCTGAATCGTGTGGTGTGGCTGGAAAAACATTATTTTCGTCAGAAAATTGCGAAAAAAGGTGTAGAATATATTATATACTAGACGATTTCTTCGTATCTGGTGCACATGCAAGTTTTTGTTTTGCAATATGACTGATACGTTTTTTCTAATACATAATTAGTACGCCTCTACGTGGCGGGAAAAAAAAATTTCTCGTGTATGTAGGATACTAGGAGAAATAATTGTGGTTGCCAAACTCCAAAAACCGTATCTGATTTGACAAGATAAAATGCATTCGTACGATCAAAATACTGAGAAGAAAAATCGTATCTGCCACTGATTCCGAAATCGTATCAGACGCCACGAGTCCTAACATATACTAAGAAATAAATTCTTTTCTGGACTTTCAAGAGTGTTAAGATTCGTATGTATGTACCTCAATACCTATGAAATAATCGTATCTGACGCCTAGATGCAGGTTTTTGCTCTAGAAAAAGTCAGTTACGGGATTTTCATTAGTAAATTGAGCCAAAACGTAGGTAATGCGATAATTTTAAGCCGTTTTTGAGGCATTTCCAGATGAGATCTGACTTCGAGACTCGCAAAATCGAAAGAAACCACATTTCCAAACGGGGGGGTACCATTAACTCAATATGGCCAAAAATGCAGATACGGGATCTATTCTTGTACGGCAGTATACTATACAATCTTGAGGGAAACGAGAAAACTATGTACCACACCCAACATAGTAGAAGTTTTACTGCAGCGTTCATTGAATACCGAAGTTAAAAATGCGGACTAGCCCAATATCTACTGGATTTCGAGAAAAGTAATACGGTAGGTATACATCATCCCGCTGATAGAAGGTTTAAAAAAAAATCTATCACTGAAGAACATTCTTGATTACACGTGGCTGTGGAGGGAATAATAAAACTCTTTTTCATTCGCATCTCGTTACCTTTGTTCGCCTCAAGTTTGTTTTTCTTCACTCACTTCTCGCTATACCTCTTTGATTGAAAGTTATTTCACTACCTGCTCCCCTTCCCATCAGCGCCTGAAAGCAGTTTCCGTTCATCACCGTCATCTGAGACGACGACAACCCCTTTGAAAAGGTTCTGAGAAAGATGGATGGCCCCTTTTGATGCTTATTGCAGCACTTCAGTTTTAATTAAGCCGTTATTTCCCGGTCTGGTTGAACCTCGAACATTTGCGCAGGCTATTTTAAAAATTGAAAAATAAACGTTCTTCTGAGAATTTTGGATTGAAGGTAGCGGATGTAGAACCTATCTTTCACTCAGAATATAATTACAGCGAAACCTGGCTATAAGGAATCGCAAGGGGAAAGGATTTATTTCCTTATATAGAGGTTTCCCTAATAACCAATTTTTCCTTATAACCAGGTATCTACTACTGAAATTCGTTATGTAGAGGTTCTCGGAAGTTTGAAAGAAAATGCGTTGAATGTACACAGCGTCAAAATATATTGTGCGAAAAAATTCAAGAAAATACAAAATTCAAATGGACGTTATTGCGTGGGCTGCCCGAAAAAATAGGAAATTTTCGTCTGCTTTTCAGTCGTGGTCATCTTGACGCGATTTTCCAGTTCATGGATGAAGTCAAACGATGATAAGTCACTCTCGTTGGACTCGAAGAATCGTTGTGCTGTGGCTAATGCAGCGAGAGCTTCCTTTTTGGACGGCGCTGGAATTGGATCGTCGGTGTCGTCCTCATCTGAATCCTCGTCGTTCGCTACACAGAGGTCTGAGCTGGCTTGTCTTTCTTATGTGGGGATCCCCCTTACTTATATCCAGGTTCCCCTCAATCATCTTCCTCACACAGAGGTAACGAGTGGCCAAATCAAATTCCTTACTTGGGGGTAAAAAATATATTGTGTCGAAAAATTCAAGAAAATACAAAATTCAGATGGACGTTATCGCGTGGGCTGCCCGAAAAAATCGCAAATTTTCGTCTGCTTTTCAGTCGTGGTTATCTTGACGCGATTCTCCAGTTCATGGATGAAGTCAAACGATGATAAGTCACTCTCGTTGGACTCAAAGAATCGTTGTGCTGTGGCTGATGCAGCGAGAGCTTCCTTTTTGGACGGCGCTGGAATTGGATCGTCGGTGTCGTACTCATCTGAATCCTCGTCGTTGAAGCCACACAGAGGTCTGAGCTGGCTTGTCTTTCTTACGTGGGGGCCCCTCTTCCTTATATCCCGGTTCCCCTCAATCATCTTCTTTACACAGAGGTAACGAGTGACCAAATCGAATTCCTTACATGGAGGTAAAAAACTTCCTTACATGCAGGTTTCCGGCTTCCAATGTTGTATTGTTGATTTGTAAACCAATGTTGTTCCTTTCAGTTGGTGTAAATGCTTTGAATGGAGTAGGAACTAGCTATTCCACCTAAGTACCCAAGTACTCCACCTAAGTAGTAGTATGTTAAGTACCTACTATCTAATTAACATGAAGCTTGAAGGAGCAACAGGCCCAATGGCTGCCCTCCGATTAAAAATAGAAAAGTCATTAGATTTTAATAGATGTCTTCTTGTGTGTCCAACGGGTCCGGGTGTCGTTTGCCTTAGGTCGTCGTGTCAATCGTGGCACAGGAATGTGTGTTGCTCAAAATATATTTTGTAAAGAAATTCAAGAAAATTAAAAATTCAGATGGACGTTATTGCGTGGGCTGCAATACGGAAGTTTTCGTATGTTTTTCAGTCGTCATCATCTTGACGCAATTTTCCAGTTCATGGATGAAGTCAAACGATGATAAGTCAGTCTCATTGGACTCAAAGAATCGTTGTGCTGTGGCTAATGCAGCGAGGGCTTCCTTTTTGGACGGCGCTGGAATTGGATCGTCGCTGTCGTCCTCATCTGAATCCTCGTCGTTCGCTACACAGAGGTCTGTGCTGGCTTGTCTTTCTTATGTGGAGGTCCCTCTTCCTTATATCCAGGTTCCCCTCAATCATATTCCTTAAATGAAGGTTTTTGGTTCCGAGGGTTTTTTTTTAAAGGAAATTTAACTTTATTTGTGAATCAATGTTGTACATCTCAGTCGGTGTAAATGCTCTGAATGGAGTAGGAACTGCTTAATTATCATGAAGCTTGAAGGAGCAACAGGCCCAACGGCTGCCCTCCTAATAAAAATAGAAGTCATTTTCTCTTGTGATTAGATGTCTTCTTCCATGTCCAACAGGTCCGTGTGTCGTTTTCTCTTCAGTCGTCGTGTCAATCGTGGCGCAGGGATGTGTGTACAGTATGTCAATACTGTAGCGTGTATTGATGGATTTTTGTGAGTTGTCATTGATGAGATCATTGTGGATTATGGCGTTGCGTAGAAACCATGGAGCACCTACGATGGTCCTTAGGTAGAGGTTTTGTTTTGTCTGTACTTTAATTTGTGATTTGCAGGCTGAATTCCAGATTTTACACCCGTACATCCTTATGAGGCGCACAAGGGATAGGTATATTAGTCTTTTGAGGTGGAGAGGGAGGCGCAATTTAGCTGACACTAAGAATTTTAGTTGCTTGGTAATAATTTTCATCTTTTGAGACACTTCATTGATGAGTGATGACCATGTGAGCTTAGAGTCAAGGATGAGACCAAGATATCTTACCTCGTTCACTAGTGGAATCGTTTCATTATTGAAAGTGATTGAGACAATATTTATTCGCTTTTTATAGGTGAATTATACAACTTTAGATTTTTGCGGATTCATTTTGACTCTCCATTTGTCACACCACCTTTCTATATGAGCAACATGTCCTTGCAATGTCCTGGATCCAGGTTCCTTATTGCCAGGTTTCACAGTATTTCCTTAAAAGTATCAGTCATGCAGCATGATCGTGTGAGTGGATTTTGGTAAGATTGTACTACTGTGTTTTGAAATTTGAGCACTTAGAGTGCAAAGAAATTTTTCGCTATCAATGTTATGACCAAAAAACTCGTTTTAAATAATATTCTGTGATTCGAAATAGATTTTGGATTGTTAGCATTTATTTGCAGTTTTATGCAACTTTTAGGGGAAAAAATATTGAAATTCAAGTACATTTTTCAGCACAAGTTTGTGCATACATTTTTTAGTGGTCCATTCATCGTTGAAAAACTTTTTTAGACTAAAAATTATTTTTCGAGGAAATTAGTTGAAAGAAGACCAATTTATTGAGCTCGAAAAGTGTTGGCCAGGTTGTTCTGGACAGAAGGGGATAGTTAGGTTCAAACTAATTAAATTTATATTATAATTAAATGTATAAATTTATAATATATTTAAATTATATTAGGCTTATTATTCAATATTTTATCCAACTAGGTATACGAAGCTATCGTATCTTTCTCTAACTTAGTTTCAAGTGATGAACGTGGAACATCACGTACGGTGTAACGTGCTTTCTGTTATTCCCACGTGCCCAGTATGGAACTGGCAGCGTAAACAAAAAAAAGCACAAACCTTCGCATATTCATAGAAGATAACGCGAAAACATGGTTTTAACATGCAATGAGCTACCTAATTAGTATTCAGCTGATAATTTCCGAACTGGAGGGAAAACCTTGGCCTTGCTCGGAAATTCCGACGGTCTGCTGTTTTTAAATTAACATCGAGAACAAATAACTTAGCGAGGAAGGTGTAACGAACGGTGTTAACACAAATAAGTAATACAACGAGGTAGCTCCTCTTTTCGGTATAACAAAACCGCAGGCGGGGGATTCGTGGAAAACGTCCATTGCAATTTTCCGGAGGCAATATCTCTTGCGAAGGCAGAAAAGTGGCGCCTTATCTCTTAACGCTCCAACGGGTTTCCACGCGGAGGGAAAGGGGATAAAACTTGGTTGGAAAAAGATGAAAATTGAAGACAACGTATTTTAATGTCGTTATCTTCCACTTCCACGCACCACTGCGGACAATACGAGAAGATGTTTTAATACTATACTAGTAAGTCAAGAGCCGAAACGAGATCAAGTTCTAATAAGCAGGTATAAGGTAATTATATTATTTGAGCGAAAATATACAACGCTATAAACAACCAGAAAATTTTATGAAAAAATGCGCTAAGAATTAAAACATAAATTTTATTATTCCTGAATTAGATAGCCGTTTTGCTCAGATCACTGGTCTGTATATAACGGGCACTGACAGTTATAACAAGAACACTTAATAAGATCGAGCTTAATTAACAGAAGCTCAAAAAATCAATAAATCTATTAGTTGTTTGAGCAAATCAAAGAGTTTTGGCAAAGAAGAAAGAAGGAAAAACAAAGAAAGGAGAACAAGAGAAAACAGCTGGAAGGGGTCAGGGGGTTTGGCCGATCTTGACGATCAGTTCTCCAGGATTTGTGGAGAGTCTCCACAACATCCGTTAAGGGCTGCCTGTTCAGAAATAGGCTGGTGGCCTCGGGAGCCGCCATGGTGGGTAGGTCCGGGCCAGTCGGGGCCTTCAGGCCCTGACCGGCAAAACACGGGGATGAAAGCCTCCTCCACACGGTAAAAACGACACAGGAAATAATATTGGGCACAGAAACAGAAGATAACATTTGACAACAAGATCTCAGCTACACTATACCAAAGGATGACATCAAAAACAGACGAAATTTCAGGATATATAAACCATCCCCATTTCATTATAGTTCTGGTACATGTACAATTTGTATGAAACCAATAAATGAATTTAAACAAAAAATCAAGAACCAGGCAACATTGAAATTAACATACTTCAAAAACCTATCGTATACCTATGTACACGAATTTTGCTTCCTCACTACCGAAGCATTATGTTCGTGATTGCAGTCGAACAAATGTTTGTCCAAAAAATGTGTACAAGACCAATGAGTGTTTTTTTTTTTTTTTTTAAATTACTTTTTGACAAATATCTACAATATTTAGAATAAAAATGGAATAATAATTAAATATTTACTTCAAATTATGGCGAAATTGCGAAAATAATTTTTGAAAATAGAAAGGAACGTTCAACTCCTCTTCCACCACGAGATATACCTCATACGGAAGATTAATTTCATGATGTTGCTTCGTTTCTATGTAGAAGTGTTTTTATTTATTTTTTTTTTTTTTTTTTTTTTTTACCTGACTGTATACCTATTTTTCATTTCTATGTGTTTTGAATTTGTAAAATAATGAAATGAAGTAATAAAAAAATATAAAATAAATGTACAACGCTACAACCAGGCGATGATGAAACGATGAAAGTGGAAAAAAGTATTAATGGAGAGTCGCTATACAAGGCAAACTCTCAATCAGAGAAGAAACAAGGAATTAGGAAAGTGAAGCAAACTTGCCAGATACTAAACAAAAGTAACGAGATGTAAATGAAGATGGCTTATTACACTCTCCATAGCCTTGAGTAATCAAGAATGTTTACCCGAGGTAGCTTCATCTTGAGAGTTAAAATAAACTCAGATAACCCCCAGAAAATTCTGGAACTCCCTAAAAATATCAATAGGTCTGGAGCTAAACATAAAATATTTTAATGAATTCACACGGTTTTAGATAGATAGTTTTATTTGCCATCATACATAAGTGCATAACAATAGTCAAAAACAAACAAGCCAAATAACAAATACTAATTCACTACTCCCAAATGATCAAATTAGCACACATTTATATATATGCAGCCACACAATTTTATGGAAGAACAATATTTAAACAGTCACTAAAAAAATAAATAAATAAGAAAACTTATATAAAATGTCGGCTGCAGACCGAATAGGTGGTCTGTTACCACCCAGAAGGTGGCTTGGCCGGGGCGTCCCGGCCAAGCCCGGACCCGACCAACCATGGCGGCTTCCCGAGGTTCACATCTATTTCTGGATACGCACCCCTAGACACGATCATAACTAGGGTTGCCAGATTTTTTCGGATCATGTAAAGTATATTCTGGCTGCAACCAAGGAAAAGTAAAGTATTTCAATGAAAGTTAAAGTATACATTAAAGTTAACGTTCTAGACTTACACACAAAGGTATTTTTCATTCAGCATCAGCACACAAGGGCTTGAATGTATCAGATTATTGAAAATAAGAAAGTTCGGTTTGAGAAATTAAAAAAGAACCATGGATAGTAATATTTTACTGTACGTAGGTCACAAAATGTTTAATCCAAAGAAAATATTACTAGATATTTCAATCGTAACGAGTCCATATTTCAGCAATGTTGTATTACATACATAAATGTAATTAGGAACATCATTTTCAATCTCGTTCTCACTAAAAAACGCTGCGAACTATCACACAAAGGTTTATTATTTATGTATTAGACAGCCCTTCTACGTAGATCTCTGGTCTATAATTATTAAACGCCGCTTATAGTATATTTAGTATCGGAACTCAGAGCTTCGAACCTCACAAATGGGTTCAATCCATTACAGCAGCGGAATTTCACAATTTTTTTTAATATAGTTGATAAACAAAACAATTTATTACCAAGTCATCTTTCCAACACATAAAAGTGTTACCTATACTGTATATTGATATCATTTAATTGGTCAAATTTCAAAAAATTTGCTGACAAAATCACTGAAAATGGCTAAGAATAGTTAAATTGATATTTTTTAGCGTAAGATTAGTCAAATAAAGTTTATCAACTATGAAATAGAACATTCAAAAATTTATGTACGAAATTATGCTAAAAACTTGAACTTCATTAAATTTTGTTTTAAAAAATCTATAAAACTGCAAAAAATAGCCTAAAATCCAAAATCTCTTTTTGAATAGAAGAGTATCATTTAGAATACTTTTTTTTCCATAAAATTAATAGCTAACATTTTCTTTTCACTCATAAATCTCCAATTTCTAAACAACTTGAAATATACAAAAAAAACGCTGCAAATTATTTCACAAAGGTTTATTATTTTTTCAATTGAGTTTGATCGTAGTTTTAGTTGGCGTACGTCATAAGGCCCGTCCAGACTCCTCGGCATGTCCTATTACGAGTTGCCACAACCTATACTTCTATAATTATATACGTATGTTTATATTTCTCGATTTGAGCTCCTATCTATTCAAATAATCATTGCCTTAATAAAATCATTATCTAAGTACGTACGAAAAGTCGAGAGGATTTGTTATTAAATATGCGTAGGCAAAGCATTGGTATCAACACACAAATATGACCTAGAAAAAAACATATATTCATGCCTCGAAGGAACATGAAATTCGAAAGCAATACAAGTGTAGGAAGTTTTCCAAGCCACCCTGGAGGTACTCCCTAGGTCTCGTTACCTCACGACCGGAGGTTCACCGCCCTATTACGCTTACACTATCATATCACTCATATTTTTCCATCAACATTCATTTGAAAGTTTTGCATTTTGAGATGAGTGAATTTTGTCCTAACATGAGAATAATAATTATTAGGTCGTGCAGTTGTGGTCGTGCATGATCTGGTCCTAAAGTGTTCTGTAGCGAAGTCCTACTGCCCATTGTTATGCTAACCGTGGAATATTAGCTTGCACAGTTGTCGTTGAGCAGGTTGGAGTTTTAACACGTCAGTCTAACACTCAAAGCTTCGAAAAAGACACTTTTTCGCCCGTTTTTGGCCCATAGCATCTATGCGAGTAAAGCGATCGGGATGGTTAAACGTTAGGACCAACTAGACCCCAAATGGAGTCTATGTGCGAAAGAACGGGTTTTTTAAGTCAATTCTTGGGCCTTTTATGGCCCGGACGGCGGACGGCGAACGGTTATAAAAATGTTTTGCTATACGATCACATGGGCTTATTATTGAAAATAATAAACCAAAATATCTCGTGCATCTATTGGGCACGGAAGGACTAAGGACGTTAGGAACTTTTTAGGAACTCGAAAAGTTACATTCATTCAGTCTCTCTTTCTTTCCCTGAAACACTGTACCTATAAAATATTAAAAACGCTACAAATTATTACACAAAGGTTTATTATTTCTGTATCATACAGACCTTCAACGGAGAAAACTGACCGTAATTATTTAGCCTCACTCATAGTATATTTACTAGGTATCGAAACTCGGGGCATCGTGCTTCCAATATTTGGTTCACTCGTTCACTGCATTACAGCTCCAGGACCCCATAATTTTACGCTTTATAGTAAAGTTGAGGAAAAAAATAATGATAAATGGGGCCGTCTAGGGAAGCCCGAAAGAAGCGAAGAATAGAATTATGTGTATTTTCATACTCATAAACAATCTCTTCTAATTGGAATTAATTTCATCACACTCTCTCTCTCCTTCCCTCCCCCTCCCTTCCCTCTCCCCTCCCCTCCCTTCCCCCTCACTCCCTCCGCCTCCCTTCCCTCTCACTCCCTCTCCACTCCCCTCCCTCCTCTCTCTTCCCTCCGCCTCCCCCAAACTCCCTCGCCCTCCCTTCCCTCTCACTCCCTCCGCCTCGCCCTCCCTCTCACTCTCTCTCCCGCCCACCCTCTACCACCCACAAGGCGTGCGCGCGTTCGTCAGTCTTACCACACAAAGCATCGAAAAAGACACTTTTTCGCCCGTTTTTGGCTCATAGCATCTATGCGAGTAAAGCGATCGGGATGGCTAAACGTTAGGACCAACTTGACCCCAAATGGAGTCTATGTGCGAAAGAACGGGGTTTTTTTAAGTCAATTCTTATGCCTTTTATGACCCGGACGGCGGACGGCGAACGGGGGACGGACATTTCAAATTTGGATTCTACGCACCTTGAAACGTAAAGTGACAAAGTTTGAGGGCGGGGGGTTATAAAAATTTTTTGCTACACGATCACATAGCGTCGTTTAAGTTGCAACATAGCATATCTCAAAAAATGGGATATTGAGTTATGCATACCGTTGGATTCGTATTTCCGCGCCCGAAATGTTGATAGCAACAGTTCATCCAGCTGACACGTGGCTGCGCGGCAATCGAGGTCTTTGACAACATCGCACATCTAAAAACTGGCGGGAACACCACACATCTCAGGAGTTTCCTCAACGATATCTCAATATCCCATTTTTTGAGATATGCTATGTTGCAACTTAAACGACGATAGGCTTATTATTGAAAATAATAAACCAAAATTCGGAAAATAGCTGTGGAAATTGAAAATTCAGAAAAACTTTGCAAATTGACAATTTGAAAGAAATACTACTTGACAAAAAAGTAAATTAGACTTAAAATATGTATTAGTGAATTAGTCAGAACCCGGCGGAGATGGTCAGCCTTCTCAACTTCTCGAGTATACGTGAGCGACCCTAGATCAATTTTCGTCCATGCAGGTAGGTAGTTCTGGTTTAGGTAGGTATGGGAACCTTGTCCTTGAATAGTAACTAGGTGCGGGGGCTGCACTTTTCTTCTTCGTTTCAAATATAAAGTATTTTGGTCTACTTTAAATTGTCTATAAAGTATACAGTATTTTGAACAAAAATAAAGTAGGATACTTTAAATTAAAGTAGATCTGGCAACCCTAATCATAACAATCGCTCCACCGGAGAGCAAAACACCAGGCGAGACCGCCCCCGGTCCGACCGAGAGCCCCAAGACACTTCGGTCGATACAAATCCTAAAGCATTTCATCAAATTTTGAATAATCTGAGGAGCTCGCTCGACAAGGAATCTATAAAATATCGTCAAAACGCCAGAGTTAAGATGTGTATTGACAATCCTATTATTACACCTAAAATACCCCACAATGTATAATGATGGAAAAGAAGAGGGTGGATATTGAAACGACGTATCAACCTCAGAGGGAGAAAAAAATCCACCAAGTTTGAGACGTCTAGGAGAGATATAGGGAGGTAGGTGTGGGTAATTGGGTCGAGGTAGTTCTCACGTACAGATGAGATTAGGTTACTGGAGAGAACACTTGAACGGGAGGGAACTAATGAGAGGAAAGAGAAGCTAGGAAGGGCTAATGACTCTGTCCAAACAGCGCTCCGCCTCGCTCTTATCTCACCTTATCACCGGTGATGGAACGACCGAGTAAAGGCCACAAAGATGGAAGGTACCCAAGAGATGCTGAGGGTTCCTTCGAGAGAATCCTCGTCGCCGCAGAGCAAAACAGTGAACTGGGAGATGATGGACGCAAAAGGGACCCCCCCCCCCCCCCACCCAACCGGGTACCGTCCAGTACGAAATACGTATACGATTGTAATCGCGATAACTATTCGTCGATTCAGAGTCAGCTGCGATTATATTAGTATATTCGTGTAATCGTACCCGTCTTTCGGCGATTGCACGTATACAACCCATAAAAATGCGTCACGGTCATCAATTTCAATAGGGCGTCCCTCCTGTAACATGCAAAGCCTTGTTAATATTACCTACCTTCAGAGGGACGTCCTTAAATCGAATTCAACGATCGGAGCCCAGCCTATTTGTCCCAAATCTATTTCAATAGGACGTCCTCTGAAGCTAGGTAATATTAGTAAGGCTTCGCATATTATAGAAGAGACGCCCTAATGAAATTGATGACCGAGACGCATTTTTATGGGTTGTATTCGTGTAATCGCCGACAGACGAATACGAATATAATCGCAGTTGACTCAGAATCAACGAATTATCGCGATTACAATCGTATTCGTATTCGACGATAGGATTATGCCCAACACTGGTACAGTCTACTTAAATTGCCGTATCTACGGTTAAAATTATTTTTTTAAGTACTTAGTCATGCAGCAAAACTAATAGAGCGAATTTTCGAAGAAAAGTTGTGGATGACATTAAGTTAGGAACTTAAATTCTAACCATTGATGCCAACGATGTCCAGAACAAAACTGAGGGGACACCCGTGTACCGAGATCGCAAAGAAAATTTTGGAACGCGCAGCCGAACTCGAAAATTTGGTCAATTATGGATATTTTTCACTTAAAAATCTATTTCAAACGACGATTTGGAAAACTTTTTTTAAATCGTAAGCGGTTCAAGAGTAATGTCATCCCCCTGATGGTGATTGTTGATTATGGAAGCTGGGTGGGGTCTGATGATAGATAGTTTAATGCTGATTTCAAAAGTGTGGTGAACATCTCAAAAATCGAAGATAAAAATAGTAAGAAAGTGTTGATAATGATGGAAAAATAAAAATCGGACTTCCGCAAAAAGTGGAATAACTCAGAAACGAAGCCCCAAAAAGAAAATTCCAAAGAGGCATTGTCTGTTCCAAATTCAACCTAAAATCGAAAAAAGCAATAAAAAAGGGGGGTCAAGAGGTAATCGTCAGTTTCAATCAATGATTTGAGACCCTAAAACATGGAAAAATAAAAATCGGACTTCCGCATCGTGAAGCTGAGTTGAAATACTATAAAAAAGGTCCAGTTCAATTTTTCGATAGCTCGCACCGTAAGGCTGTAATTTCCCGATGGGCCCGTTTAAATGGGACACCCTGTATTTTGAGGTGTTAGATGGTCGGAAAACATAGGGAACAAATACAACTTACAAAATTGAGAATATTTCGCCGTATCGGCGTCGTCAGCTCTAGTCTGTCTGACTATCAGCTGATCATCAGCTTTAGGAGCCTAACAGCTGATAAGAGGTCAATGCATCGTCTAGTACCTACTGCTTACAAGTAGGTACCTACTACTCAATAGTATACCTACACTGTAGTGCCTTCTTTTCACATTATTGAGTTCATTATGGTTACTTAGCGTAATTAATCAGCTTTCCTTGACACTGCAATGGCTTTGGGATCATGAGATGTGATAAAATAAGAGCATTCCGAAAAGTGGCGAACGATTTTTCTGCTATGAAAAGTAAGGGAGTTACACTTCGCTAGTATCTCATTGGTTGTACATGAAAATTGATAGAAATTAAAAACTCGGCCCTTCGACAAGAAATTGAAAACTGAAATCTTTTCAAACTAGGTATTGCCAGAATGTGCAATGCATGTAGGTTAGAATGAAGGAATAGAATTTATAAAACAATTCGTAATATGAATGAATCAGTGGGGAAAAGTACATATCTTTCAATTGGAATAGTTTGGGTCATTAAACCACCAGAAACTGCATCATTGATAATTTGTTATGTTGTTGTTCTCGTTGTTTTAAATAATCGTAAGATCAAAACCAACCGCTCCTTATTGAGGTGTTATAAATTTACTCACAATATCTGGAGTTGAAAATACGAAGTGCTTGGGAACTTACCTGAAACATAAATAAATGAAATTTAGAACTCTAAAGCCAACGTGCAAAATACCGAAATTTATATTTTAAAGGTAGTATTATAATTTATGAATCATTCGTTATAATTTATACATTATTCATTATGATACGTACATGGTGACCATAAGCATGAAGCCCATCTTATAAAAAATCATTGCGCAAGGGTTTCAATTTTAAAAGCGACTTGGATGGGTTGGGTGTGAATCACAAAAAGTTAGACAAGAACTTTTCATTGGAAAAACTCGCCCCCCTGGACCCTCCGGTTGCTTTCCGCTTTGAGCCTTCGGCTGAAATGCTAAAACATGAAACATGCTTTCTTCCCGCTAATTTAAATTTAAATAAATTTTAAACTACGACATAAATGTTTTACTAATCGAAATTAGAACAGAGTACCTAGGTAGGTAATTTTCTGTTATGGTGCGCGTCTCAATTACTATAATCAAGATTAACTCCTCAAACAAGTGACAACAAAACAAGCGGCATTGTTTACTATATCCATTTAAAACATAAATAAATATAAAACTACGACATGAATAGAAGAACAAGTACGAAAGAAATGCGTGATAAATCGAGAGCTTTCCAACGAGTGGAGAACGATATTTATCCGGTGAAAATTACAGAAGTTTCATTTCCCCAGCAACGGCTTCTTGATTGTACGTGAAAATCAAAAGAAACCTTGACCCCCAGCCAAATGACACATCCATGTCAAAAAATATGATTCAGAATAGCCTGAAACGGATTTCTGCATAAAATTTTTCCAAAAATTCACATTCTACAAATTTTGAGGCGAGAGCAATAGCTTAAATTTGTTCAAAAATTCACTAAAACAAGGTTCCAATGAAAAAAACTTCTCCCTTGACGGGAAAAACAAAAGATCATGGATATGTCCAGTACCTACTGCTTACCAGTTAGTACCTACTACTCAATTGTCTACCAACCATAGTAGTGCCTTCTTTTCACAAGATTATTCCATTATGGTTACAAAACAATATTAGTTTTTAACTTAGAGTAATAAATCAGCATTCCTTGACACTACAATGGCTTAGAGGTCATGAAATGTCGTGGTAAAATGAGAGCATTCTAAAAAGTGGCGAACGATTTTCCTACTATGAAAACTATGGGAGTTACTCTTCCCTAGTAACGCCTTGGTTGTACGTGAAAATCAATAGAAAATGTGTCGGTCGGGGAAAAAAGTGTCGGTCGGGAAAAAAAAGTGTCGCGAAAAATTCCTTGACCCCCAGCCAAAAGACATACCTATCCATGTCAAAACTATCCGCTTTACAAGCAGATACCTTGTTAAATGGATATGTCTTTGATTGGGGATTTCATAACGGTTGTCCTCGACTGTTGTCAAGAGGATGAAAATGTTTCCTATGGAGTGCAGTAAATGATGCTATTGCTTTACGTTAAGAATATTGTAACCGGCTTATTAAAATTGTTTATAGTCCAATTAACTTGGTTTCGGAATGTAGCCAGGTACGTAAGGAGGGGGAAATTGGTAGCTTGAGATATGAACATTTATCACATAAATCAAGCGCTTTCCAACGAGTGGCGAACGATTTTTGTGCGATGAAAACTGCGGAAGTTCCATTCCCCTAGCAACGGCTGGGTTGTACGTGAAAAACACTGAAATTGTGACACAAATTTTGCGTGACGGAAATTTTTGGTTGACCCCCCAGAGCAAAGACATACCTATCCATGTCAAAATTTCGTGACACATCCGCGTAACGTTTTTCGCTAGTTAGTCCAAGTTTTGTGACACTTCCGCGTAACGTTTTCGGGCAGTTAGCTCAAGGCTAAAGCATGTTCCATGCTAAAAAACCGTTGCATTTTATAATACTAATTTCCGCATTCACATAGGCCAGCCAATAGACATATCCATGTCAAAACTCCAGAAAATTGTACAGAAATTTTCAGGACAATAACTTAAGGAACCGTTTCATAATGCCTCAAAACGGGTTTCCACAGAGAGTTTTGGGAAAAAATTCAATTTATATATTTGTTTAACACCTTGCAAATTTTTTACAAAATTCCCCAAAACAGTGTCTATGAAAGACATTCACGTTTAATATAATTAGGTAGATATGAATAATGTTTTTAAATGAAGCTTGAAAAGATGATATCTCCGGTCCCTCCATTTCTCGGTGTGTATAAACCATTTCGGACCTCTTCACCTACATATTTATGCTCTAACTTTTTTCCACAATTTTTGAGATATCGGAATGAAACTTGGAGAGCGTTTTCGGGGTGCCAGATACTAATTTTTAAGCAAATAGAAACAAGGAAAAAATTGAAAGGTTTTTGGACAACCTAAAGGAAGTATTGGGTACCTGCTTCGAAAAAAATAATAAAAAAACATAAGCGTAAATGAGCCACTGGTTTCAACATGGTCAACATCCTGTTATAAACTACAACGATTGACCAGATGGTATACCTTCAATGGAATTCAGTTTTCAAGTAATTGATCCCACAAGATCGCACAGTTCGCTATCTTGGGCTTCACCTGGACAGCAACCTTACATGGGAAGACCACATGAAATATCTGGTCTCAAAAGTTCGTCAACGAATTGGGCAATTAAAACCACTACTTGGACATCGATCACCAGTTTCCCTCAGCACAAAAAAAACTAATATACCTTTCACTCATCAAACCAATTTTGTCGTACGCTTGCGGCTTGTGGGGGTCGGCGGCGGCATCTCATATAAACAAAATACAGGTGACTCAAAACCGAGTGCTGAGGCTCATTACTGCGGCTCCGTGGTATGTACGAAATTCAACGCGCCACAACGATGGAGGAGCCTTCATGGAGGAGTCGCCTCCAATGGAGGAGCTCAGTCGCATCCCAGTCGCCCATTCAAGAAGTGATCAAAAGGACTTACAGTGCTCTCCACACCCGAATGATAGATAATCCTAATCCCTTAATTTCACAATTGGCAGCTAATCCTCCACCTATACCGAATAGACGCAGACTGAAGAGGAAGCGACCACAAGATGCTCTCATTACATAAACTCAAGCACTGTGTTTTGTGCTAAAGACTGGTACAGGACAACCACTGGGTTGTACATGCATTACAAGTTTCATGTGAATTAGATATGTACTTACGTTCTATTATGTTCTTATTGCTATCAAAACTGTAATGTTGATTTTTCAAACAACAAAGTTAACTGTGGAAAATCTTTTATTCCGTTCATTTTCTTTCGGTAAACGTATGTATTTAAATGATGTGATTTGCAATGATCTGTGAAAAAGGGCTAAAACCTTCACAGGTCTCCGGAAGAAGAAAAAAGTTTTCCTACGATGCCAAAACATGCCATTGGTCTCTGTCGATGCTTCAGCCTCTCCCGAGCCAGGAAAACTTCGTCTCCAAATCGTAGCTGTTCATGGGGTTAAAAAACACCCCTTCTTAGGGGTGGTTCCGGGATAAAATGAGAAATTTTTTAAATATTGGGTTAATGGGATCAGAAGTTTTTCCAGCCGATTGCAATTGAATTCTTACTTGTTCTTGGCCCAGTTCTCGGATTGGAAGGGTCTTGAATATTTTTTAAATAGGAATAGGCCCATAAATGCAAAAATTATGATGTGCATGATAGTGAAAATCCAGATTTTATTTCATCACAAGTAAATGATATTTATTCAAGTGTTATACCTATTTATACTTAATTATTTGCATATCTATATATTTCTGCTTACATGAGAATCGGAAGGAAGAGTTATGGGTGTCATCTGTACAACTAATGTACAGATATTTGTAGTAACATACCGATAGAAAAATCCATTCAAAGTACAAAAGTGTACCAATTGTCTTGTTTTTCCTTCCGCTCCCAGTATTTGTTTATATATATATATATATATATATATATATATATATATATATATATATTTATATATATATATATATATATATATATATATATATATATATATATATATATATATATATAGTTATTTATAGGTACCTGCTTAAAGTCCAAGGGTAGACGTTTGCTGTTTTTATTTACCAATCCTCGACACAATTTTCGCAGTCATTATTAGATGTTTATCGACATCGAGCGTTTCTGGTTTTTACACGATTCTTATCTTACATCAAGAACAAGTCAATAGTGTACTTTTCCGTGTGTGAAAGAACGTATTCAACTTCGTGTTCACTATTGTATTATATTGCATACGTGTGTATCCTAAAGTGTACTGTGCGAAATTCTGAGAATAACAATGCCCTATACTTGTGACCACCGTTGCGATCATGAAGAAAACAGAAAAAAACTTTGTGCGCCTTGTGGAAGAAAAATTAGCCTCGGAAATCGGAAACTTGAATACTATCGTATTTCAACATGCAACGAAAAACTTGTACAGGAATTCATAAATCCCGAGTTCTCATTATCTAATCCTAAATATCCACTCAGCATTTGCTCTAATTGCCGCAAAATTCTTGCTGAATACAGAAACGGAGGTAATAATTGTCGGAGGCCTTTCAAAACGATGCCAAATTATGAAGACATTATTCTTCCAGTGAATACAAGAGCAAATCATGAAGGGGCGATTTGTAATTTTTTTTTTTTTTTTTTTTTTCATTTTCACTGATCCCTTATGACGTCCAGTCAAACAAATAAAACAATTACAAATCGCCCCTTCATGATTTGCTCTTGTATTCACTGGAAGAATAATGTCTTCATAATTTGGCATCGTTTTGAAAGGCCTCCGACAATTATTACCTCCGTTTCTGTATTCAGCAAGAATTTTGCGGCAATTAGAGCAAATGCTGAGTGGATATTTAGGATTAGATAATGAGAACTCGGGATTTATGAATTCCTGTACAAGTTTTTCGTTGCATGTTGAAATACGATAGTATTCAAGTTTCCGATTTCCGAGGCTAATTTTTCTTCCACAAGGCGCACAAAGTTTTTTTCTGTTTTCTTCATGATCGCAACGGTGGTCACAAGTATAGGGCATTGTTATTCTCAGAATTTCGCACAGTACACTTTAGGATACACACGTATGCAATATAATACAATAGTGAACACGAAGTTGAATACGTTCTTTCACACACGGAAAAGTACACTATTGACTTGTTCTTGATGTAAGATAAGAATCGTGTAAAAACCAGAAACGCTCGTTGTCGATAAACATCTAATAATGACTGCGAAAATTGTGTCGAGGATTGGTAAATAAAAACAGCAAACGTCTACCCTTGGACTTTAAGCAGGTATAAATAACTATTTATATATATGGGTCGTTCTCAAACTAGAGGCAACTTTCGGACACAGAAATTTCAAAAAATAAAAGTCTTCAAAAAAATTTGAAAAAATTCAGGGTGGTTCCTTGGTCAACACTGATTGCAAAAATACATATTACCCAGATCAGCTCTCAAATTTAAGCCTAGTTTTTGGAAAATTTCAAATTCGGTGTCCACGGTAATAGCTGTAGTTGCCATGGTAATTTCATCAGTGTTTTCAACAACAGATAATTATACTAGGAGGTAGGTAATAGCGTAAAAACGGTTCTAATCCAGCAATTTTTCAATTTAAACTCTAATTTAAATAAAATAAAAACGATACAAACTTGAACACAAGATCGTATATATGTAGGTAACATTCGTAAAATAGTCAATTACACCTAATTAGTCTTTTAGTTTTTATTTGTAACCTTAGTCTTTTGGCGTAGGACACAAAGGGGTTCATATTAGCAAAACCTGAACAACAAACCAACAAAATTAAAAAAGTAATTGACTAAAGAGCGCCCAAGTGGCGTTGCACTATACCAGGCAAATCAGACAAAATGTTGCAAAGTGTTAATGAGATGGTAAGTTCAGTATATATAGGAAGGTATATAGATACCTATATAAATAACTTTTTCGAATGAATAAGCTTACCTAGTCAACAAAAACTATTTTTACAATGTAGAACGGTACCTAGGTACGTGCTGTTTAATAGCTAACTATGTAAATAAGGTAGGCAAGTTTAACAAAGTAAGTAGGTATTAACGTACTTTTATGAAGGCTGGAATTGAAATTATAAATTAACCAAATTTAACGACATGTTGTGTCAATGGAAAAAGATGGAGACTACGGAAAAATTTCCTTTAAAGTAAATCTAACTAGGTAGTAATTCCACCATCGTTGGACAGGAACCCAACACCGAAACTAAATTATCTGTCTAGCTATGCTTAAATTGTATAATTATGTACTAGATTTAAAAGAAGTAGGTAGGTACATTTATGACATCACCCAGGGAGTCTCTGAAGCAAAAATATTGACTGGGAAACCTGAGAGTAGAACCAAAATTATACTCGTAGAATAAAGCTTGAAAGGCAAACAACAAGGGGATTTTGAAAGATATTTCTCATTAATTTAATCATTATTTGAAAACATATTCAAATAACACTAAATTAAAGTAATAAACATTTATAATAAATATATAAAATTAAGAAGCAATAGTAAGTAAACTAATACTCCGAACATTCAGTACCTAGTAAAAAAAAGGTTGGTACTTAAAGAACCAACGTGACTTGAAAATTCGAAAAAAATGAAAAATTCCGAGTCTAGCTAAAGGTGGCGGAAGCATTGTTGTTTCACTTTCAGGAGAAAAAAAATTGTTGGTCTCGAAAACCAAAATTTCCACTTGCATTTTACGTTATAGATCATTCTGAATAACTTTGGTTCCGTGTCTATCTTGTGTCCGCAAATCCTTGTAACAACCTTATTTTCCACAGTTTTCATCCAATTTGGATGAAATTTTAAGGGATTATGTGGACGTAGACAGGGTGTATGTAGTATAGGTGGTCCCCCTATCAGTTTCACCATTCTTGACTCAATACTTCACTTTGCGCATGCGCAAATGTAAATTGTACCAAGCACCATTTTCTCACGCCCTAGTCAAATTTGGATCATAGTTCAGAGACAACGATTTGATCATCCCATATAAATTTCAACATTATGGTATCATTAATAGCTACTGCGCATGCGACAATGCAAAATCCTTGTAACGACCCTAATTTCCACAGTTTTCATCATCTTATTTTGATGAAATTGTCTGGCAGTGCGCGTTGCGGGTTAGGTTGTAGATGGTCCCACATCAGTTTCATTGTTGCCAAACCATTTTTCCTCAGTTTTCTACTTTTGGCCCTCCTATCCCTTTCATTCAAGTCACATAAAAGTTTTATATCCTTTTTCCGTTGCTGGTACCTTGAATGTTCTTTCAGCTAATCTTCCTCCCTCAGTTCGGGTTCATTTCTTGGCCTCTCTCTTCTCTCGCGTTCTGCATCTCTTTCTCTCTCTTTTTTTTTAAAGTACCCCTTCACGCCAAATACCTGACTTCCTTCTACCACAAGCCATGAAAATGCAGTGGAATTATATTACCATGTAGCTAATGCAATTACCGTGGATTTTAATAAACCCATGGTAATAGCTCAATTTCAGACATGGTAATTGAAAATCGTTGTTTGAGATCGATTTTCAACCCTATAAATAACTTCAGTAACAAAAACTTAGATGTATTTTGAAAGAGGAGAACGGAAGGAAGAGGATAGAGGAAAAAAAAATATGCTAAAAATGTTCCCTAGTCATCAATTTGACACACATGGTAATAGCAAATGAAAAGGTACGCTCCTGACTGCACTCCTTTCGACGTGGCGGTCCACCAGCAACAGCGTTGGGTGAGGGGAAAGGGTCCTATCCCCACCCTAACAGATCCCAAGCTTCCCAACAGAATGAGATTCAAACCAAAATTTCGGTTGGTTTCAGAATTGAAGTTTTCAGTTCCAACCATGGTAATATCCCAAAACATTGGGACACTTTTTGGCGATATATTGAAGGGATCGAAAAGTTGATAAGCACATTCTTTCAATCAATTTCATAATGCTCTACAACCCAACTTTGCAAAACGAAGACCTTTTTGCTACATATAAATCAATATTGTGGGTAAAAGTAACATTGTAGAGCAAAAAATTAATTTGGGACACCCACGGTAATTGCATTTTTGGCCTTTTATGCGCAGAAATATTTGTATAGATGTGCAGGTATGGCACTTGAATTACTTTTTTCCAACACACTGGCCTGCAAGGAATCCCTGGGGAAAAAAAGTTTCTGGGAAAAAGTTACTGTACGTGAGCAAGGCCTGTGGGACTCAATAGTTGCCCCTAGTTTGAGAACGACCCATATATATATAAACAAATACTGGGAGCGGAAGGAAAAACAAGACAATTGGTACACTTTTGTACTTTGAATGGATTTTTCTATCGGTATGTTACTACAAATATCTGTACATTAGTTGTATAGATGACACCCATAACTCTTCCTTCCGATTCTCATGTAAGCAGAAATATATAGATATGCAAATAATTAAGTATAAATAGGTATAACACTTGAATAAATATCATTTACTTGTGATGAAATAAAATCTGGATTTTCACTGTCATGCACATCATAATTTTTGCATTTATGGGCCTATTCCTATTTAAAAAAACATTCAAGACCCTTCCAATCTGAGAACTGGACCAAGAACAAGTAAGAATTCAATTGCAATCGGCTGGAAAAACTTCTGATCCCATTAACCCAATATTTTAAGAAATTTATCATTTTATCCCGGAACCACCCCTAAAAAGGGGTGTTTTTTAACCCCATGAACAGCTACGATTTGGAGACGAATCTGTGAAAAATGTTTTGGCTAACTGTTTTCTTCTTCCGGAACCTGTGCCTTCGTGTGGTGATTCCAAAGGGGGATCGCCAGAAAAAAATTTGCCCAAAACCGGCTATACCAACCATGGCTGAACATAAAAGGCGCATTGAGTCGGTACAACATAAATTTCTCCGCTATATTGCTTTTAAAAAACGTGTTCGGTAGGATGATGTTGTTTATGATTCCCTGATGACCGAGAGTGGTCGTTTACCCCTCCAAGATTGACGAGTCGTGGGTGATCTTTTATTTTTGTTCAAATTACACAATTGCAAAATTGACAGCCCCCAGTTATTATCTTATTTTGATTTTCGTAGGCCGATCAATCCCACAAGATGTAATGATTTATTTTCCGTCCCTTTTGCCCCGAGTAATTATTTCTTAAATAAACTTCTTTATCGCATGGCAAGACATTATAATTTAATGGCAGCTTAGAATAATGGTCTTGATTTATTTTTCAATCGTTTCACCGTTTTTAAAAACCACATCATTTCCAATTGTTCTCAATTTCCAACCTAGTAAAAGGTACTATTATTATCTTTTGTGTATTGATTTTTTTTTTTTTACTAACACTTAACTCTGTATAAATTTCTATTTTCATTCGTTATCTGTATTTTCCATGTATTGTTTCCTTATTGTATATTGGGCTAATTATCTCGTAAATAAATAAATGGCTTTTCTGTGGATCTGACCTTGAAAGACAGATTAATTGATCAGAGCAATTAATTCCTCGTTAATAACAACCAAAGAACACTATATAATTCTGCCTTAAGGTCCATTGATGATTATTCGCGAATGGAACTAATTAGGTTTAAAAATACGTGCATCTTTCATTCGAGGGATCCCAACGAAATTTGAATGATGTAACAGGCATTCACGCCAAAACGGAAACGTGTTTTTTTCATCTTTAGACACCCGATCTTGCGAAAAAGATGGGAGTCCTCTTACGTAAAACTTATTTGAATGGTTATTTCAGCGGAAGGAAAAGGTGGAAAGCAGGTTACAGAGGGCTCAGAATTCCAGATTATTTATAGTGGAGCGGGTAAGTTGCTCGTTATTTATAATTGCTTTGAACGCCCTTAGCTCGATTACCGTGAGAATATCAAAAGTAAAAGCTAACTTAGTCGACCGACTTCCTCCTAACACGGAACATAGCTTCCCGCTTTAGTCACGGCTAAATAGACAATTATAAAGATAAGAAAATGGTATAACAAATACGCTCAAATCGCTTGAACAAAACATTTGGTGCGAAGCGCACATAACATTTCTTGTTTTAGATGTTAAGGGCAATAGAAAGCGGCATAATTGAACAGTTAACATGGTTTTGGAAAGGTTGAATTACGGTTAGCAGGAATGTGCAGGAAAACACGTTTTTTATTACCAAATTCGGGCTCAATTTCGTAGTTCCGATAGTTTCGTGATAAGCAATCAATTCTTATGGGAGAGGGGGGGGGGGGGGTTGAATAATCGATTACAAATGCTCATTATTGTATAAATTATAATAAACCATTCTTTGAAATTTCTCTAGATTTTGGTTTTATTCAATAATGAATCCTTGCGATCGAACAAGAAAGAAAATTTTTAACCCCTCGCCAAAACTTGTGGAGTACGGTTCAAGATACATATAATCAAACAATCGAATTATAACATACAAACAAATTCATCCGTCCGGCGTAAGCCGTCCGAAGCTTTTATCCGAAACTAATGTACCAAAGATTACGGAATTTGGATAGAAAAGCATACGTAGGCCGCCCAGAGATGTGAATTTAATCAAAGACATCATTATCATTCAATCCCGAGGGACACAATATAATTAAAATGTAAAAAAATCAATATCTCAAAAAAACCTTCGGAACATAAGGGTGATTCTTAGTCTGTAGCTATTAATGATAGCTATTAACTATCATCATTCCTACGACTTTAATGCGGAACCACTCGGGTTGCTGTACGTTCATCCGTTCGTTTCTCTTAAGGGGATCTTCGCTGGAATGTGAAAAGATCTGAAAAGGCCTACAACGTAAATACTCGTACTTAGTCATAAATGCAGTGTCTCGATAACACAGTGGCTATCCTCCTTGCCTGACCCCGCGGTTCAAAATGTTGTACAATCAGGGTAATCTCTCCCTGCAGTGGCCACAATATTCTGATCAGATATGTGGCGTTCCTTAAGTACGCTGGTTCAATTAACTTGGAGTGGTAACCTAACGACTGTTATATCAAATTACCTACTAATGATTCATTTTTTCAAATAAAATGCAATAAAAATAACGGCATTGGCTGGGAGGGAAGCAGTTTCCATTCAAAAGAAGGGATTTCCGTTAAACCAGTCTTCTTCATAAACTGAGTTTTCATTCACTAGTTACGAAGTTTCACGGACGAGACTCCAAATATTTTTCAATCGACTATAAAGCAATACTGGAACCAAACCAATAAATTGAGATCCAGGCGGACACGAGAACACGATTTAGGTTTATGCGCCTCCACCGTTTCCCCTAGCTCGCGAATCATATATATATATATATATATATATATATATATATATGTATATGGCCAATAGAGGGAAGGGCAGATCCGCGGGACATCGATCTCAATGCAATTCGAAGTAGTGAAACTCGGGCAGGGGTGCATTAGGGTCTACCAATATATTCAATTAAACTCGCCCGCTTTCACTGGCACACTGAACGCGAATACGCGTAGATCAGAATAATTGCATTGAACGGCGGGATATTCTGCAATTTTAAATCCCCCCAATACAAGAAAATGAATTTGATCTACTTACAAGCTGAACAAAGAAACAGACATCACAAATCTAGGTGCTTATTTTCAAAATATGACGTCGACAATCATTTTTCAAAAATTATGCAACATATTTTTTCTTTGTGTATGTGTGTGTGTTTCCAGAGACGTTACGATAGTTCACTATTGAATACTGAATCGAAAACAATACATGATACATTATTAGCCATATTCAAAATATTTTACTCATTTATTTATTGAAAATGCCTCAATACAAATCTATACCTAATGCAGAAATTAAAAGAAGAAAATACTAATAAGAAAGAGAAACAGGTCTACAATGAATGTAAAAAAAAAAATAATAACTTCATATAAAAATTAAGCCCCGAAAGTTTATTAATAAATTTAAAAATTGTAATTATTATTTTATAGTAATACGAATTTTTTCAAAGACCCGAAAATCCGTTCCCTACCCAACTCTTCGGCGATGAGTCTTAAAGCGCGGCTGACCCGACAAATCCTTTTTTGTCAAACGACTGAGAAAAAAGAAGACGCGTGGCTAAATCGTTAGGCTTTCAGAGTTATGGCTGAGCACTATTTCTTAACGTCGTTGAGTTTGCCCATCCATCCCCCCCGAAAGAGGCCAAGATAAAAATGAGGAAGGACGAGCGAAAAGCTTAAAAAGAAAAGCGAAGAAAGAACTTTCTTATAGAGGTTTAAGAGTGTACCTTCCTAAAAGGAGGAATGCGAAGAATTTTTCCGAGCCCCTCGGCCTAATTCCACCGGGAATTACCAGCTTTGTGCTACAGGAGAACAGCATTGAAGGCTGCTGTTATTTTACGGGGACAATTTTAGGCCGGCGAATGGATTCCTTTTACTACTTCTGGTAACTGGAGAACCGTGTCAGGTGTACCAAAATACCTACTTGTACAATGAAAAGATCTGATCGTGCAGCATGACCTTATGAGCGAACTTCATCCGTAATTTTTGAACTAGGTATTTTAATCACTTAATAGATAAGAAATGAACTTTTCTGGATAATATGCATAAATGAAAACCAATTTTTGATGTATTGCCCATTTTTGCCATTATGAACGATTTGATCCTCGCATTTTATAAACTTGGACATATTTTTGTGGTCGAAACCCGTTACGGTTCAAATGTAAAAGAAATTATCTTTCTCAATCAATATTCTGCAATTCTGCAAGTCCAATCAAGGATCTTTGACATGAAAATGAATAAAATTTCCAGTCCGTCAAATTTTTTTCTGCAAACACCCGCCCATCTTCTGAGTCCACCAGCAATTACGCCGAAACCAAACGAATATAAAGTACCATATGAAGCCATACGAAATCCCCCACCCACGACTTTTCTAAGAACAGCTTCACAAAACTCAACACGATTGGAAGAATACCTACAGCAGAATCATCCGTCAGCTCTGCACATATACACAGATGGGTCAGTGATTGATGGTAGGGTAGGCTGTGCCTTCTTTGATGCCTCCAATGACCACACTCGAATGTTTAAACTGTGGCAACAGGCCTCAATATATACAGCTGAGCTTATTGCGATACTAAAGGCCCTGGAGTATGCAAAACAGAACACCCATCACTATTCAAAGGTACTAATACTGACCGATAGCATGAGTACTTTAACCAAAATGTCGCTCACTAATCTCTCTTCCAATATCAACGCAATTGAAGGAAATATTTTGGAAACCACCTGTGACAGGCTGAAATAACCACACTACTCTGCTAGATAAAAGCACACAACAGTCTGGTAGGCAACGAGAAAGCAGACAGGGCTGCAAAAACTGCGACAACCCAACCGAACCCACCAGATAATTGGACCACATACCCACCCTCCGATCTGCATCGCATGTTTAAAGCTCAGTGTCTCCTTCGAAGTGAGATTTCATTCACTCCATTCGGCTAATTTTCGCAAATGATTTTGTTTGGTTTGGAAAAGGTTTCATTTGGTTGAATAGGTTTAATTTGGTTTGGAAAAGGATTCATTTGATTTGGTAATGCTATATATGTTAACGAATACTGCACTACGGATTGTGGCGTAAAGCCCGCAAACATCAGGGAGTTTTCGCAACGCAGAGTATCGAGTGGGAGGAACTACGAATAGAAATGGAGCATTGCGCATGCACGCAAAATGCTAACGGTTAGCGGCCCATTCGTTGTACGAATAGAAAAATCTTATTCGGAGCTGAAGGGAAACCGAATACAGCTCCGAATACGCATCTAACCTTCCATTACGATAACTTATAATCAATTTTTATTGTTCCTATTTCAAGGTGGCATGACATGGACATCGTAATATTAGTGATTTTCAAAAAAGATGGTTGGTTTGTAGGATTCATCCTCACTTAAATTATACTGATACCTTACAATGGATTCTAAAGCTTCACAATCTACCATCAGTCCAATTTCGCTCGACGGTATTTGGGTAGGTACAAGTCTCAGGATGCCATCCTACTAATTTTGTTGTAATAGGTAACCATTACACACGTCAAACAAGAAATTGGTTGTTATAGACGATGCTCCGATACTGATAGATCGATTTTGATGAAGTGGGTAGGGATAGTTCCACTTAACAGAGAAGATAGACACAGACAGAAACTGCTGTATTCGCCCTTTGTCGCGTATTAGGAGGTATCCACATCTTCAAAAATGGTTCGTTATTTTCAATAATAAAACGTAACTGTCCAAGTGAAAAAAGAATAAAATATCGTACCTACATATGTAGGAAATAGGTACAGGTAGGTACATATTTATAATATCGGTACATCATGAAGTTGATCATGTTGAAGTTCCCGAAAGAGATTCTCCTAACCCAAGGCGAATTTCAATGTTGCCTTAACAACTACACTTCCAAGTTCTCTTCCTTCTTCTACCACATCTACTTCTAGTGAAAAAATTTAATCACATAGGTAGATAAAGTTATAGCTAATTTAATAGAGTACTTCTTCCATTATGAAAGAAAAATAATACATTACGCGTCAGGTAATCTATGACTCGGGCTTAATTTTTTATGGAGATTTCGTGTAGTATAGTCACGTTAGTGTGACTTTTGAATCGTTTCATTCAATCGTACAAAGATTCCCTATTCGTACAGTACGACTCAGTGGTTAGCTTCTGGTTTGCTTGCGCTAGAAAAACCTCTATTAGTACAAAGACTCAGATGGAAAACTGCTAAAACTCCCTATTATGAAGTTAATGGACCGAAACAGTGAAGCAACACAAAGAAATACTAGTTAAGTACTATTACTAGTAAAGCAATTACAGGTTGACCATATTAATGGAATAAACTCGCTATTCAATCAGCTATCAAGGTGGTTTCACACATGAAAATGAAGACGATCTCGCACTCAACAGCGTCGTACGGTACAATACACAGAAAATTAACAGCGATTTTCTCACGAACGTGATATCAGTGCGTGGGGAGATCTCACAACAGAGTGGATGAGATGGGAGCGGGTAACGTGATGAAATGATCCCTTTGTTTAAAAAAAAACTCTCCTTGTTTTATAAGTTCCAGTCCTGTAGCATGACCGTTTGAGCGAATTTCCCTAAATTATAGTGAATTATTTATTCATATTAAATTGGGGTGTAAATTAGTGCTGACCCTCATCTTCAAAACAAGATTTCTTCACTTCAAACTATCGTTTTCTAATTTTAAAAATTCGATTTGAAATCGTCAGACTCCCCTTTTCTTCATTTTTGAAATTTGGAACATCCTAAAAACGACTTGTATTAATAAATTGTGGAGTAATGCAGTTGGGGGCAGCACTAAATTATTTCCTCAGTCAAAACGTTAGTCCTACCTCCCCAACTTTTTTAATGTGAAGATAAACCAGAAACTTGAAAAAAGTAAGATTGATGACACAGAAACACACTTTGATCGAAATTTGAGGGGTTTAGATGCAAATTTTGGAAATATTTATGCAGGAGTTGTTAATATTTTTAAAAAATCGCAGTTAGACGAACAGAATGGTTTTGACACACTACATTCTTAAGGTAACTATAATATTCCACAGTAAATTCAGGTAAAAAATAAACTGAGAATGAGGAAAAAAACTACAAGTTTCAAAACCCAGTTTTGGTATTTCGAATTCAAAAACATAATAACGAATGCTAAACGGCCACAAGGCTCTTCAAACACTATCGTATCAAAACACTAGATTCTGTTCTGTTCTATGATTCTGAGACATATTACATATTAATACAACCTAATTGTTAATGACATAATATATTAGGTTGTATGCGTGCGTGTGTCATTCCAGACGATAACTTTCTTTAGGATCAATACAAAAAATCCGTTCTTTCGTCAAAAATTCAAGTATTTCATAAATATATATAAAAAAGTTCATTAATATGTGCAAAAAAAAAAAAAAAAAATAAAAAAAAATAAATAAATAAATAAAAATAAGTAATAATTAATAAATAAACTGCAGAAAAGAAAACTGCTAGAAACCCGAAATCATTTGTTGAATAGCAGACCATAATTTAGAATGAGTTTTTTGCCATAAAATGTATATTTAACAACTTCATTGCCCTCAAAGTTCCTAATTTTCAAAACAATTTACCTAACCTAAATGTAAAACGACAAATTACGAAAATTCGCCTTTAATCATGCTGCATTACTTTTCATTTAATATTTTATGGTCTCTCAATTTGTGATCTGAAGCGATTTGTTGAAGATCAAATTCAAATTTTAATCATTTGTGTTGAAAAAAGGAAAAGTTTTTAACAAGGATATTTCTTAGCTTTGCGGATAATTCCAAATTTTCGCCCGACTGCAAAAAATGTCTCGCTTTTTTCCACCTACTTCCAATCGGTGCCTTATTTCCCATCCCACAAAAATCTTTCGTTGGAAAGCTGTGAATTTATTACACATGGCTTCACATTTCAATAGGCCAACATGAGAAGTCCTAGCCTATGTACACCAACTCGTTGTTGGGACTCTAACTGGATCAATCCACTACTCTGTTGGGTTTTCTCCCTAGTTCAATAACCTGGTGATTTTTCTCACAAATAGTTTACTAATAGGTGACGAAGTAACCAGGAGAGCCGAAGATATATCCATGTCACAATGTAACTCTTTGAACAATACCACGACTCTTGACAATTATTTTTTTTATTCGTATTACCCATATATAAAATATTATGCAGTATGATAAAGTACGCCGTTGAAGTTTTATTGTTTAGGAGTTAAAATAAACCTTAAAACACTGCAAATTATTACACAAAGTATTGATTGAAAAAATTCCCTGACATTTTGGTGTTTTTTGCAAAATTCCCTGACATTTCCCTGACTTTTCCCGTCGCACAAAATTCCCTGACAATTCCAGGTTTTCCCTGACTTTTCCCGTTGGGGGCCACCCTGTAATAGTATTGCATTAAGTAATCACTTCACCACGCGAGTCACCGAAATCGGCCCCATCAAGCAGTTAGCCGAAAAATGATTGCTGGATATCTCCCCGTTCGATCTCAGGAGAGTCTGGAAGACCCCCCCCCCCCCCCCCCCCCCCCCCCAAACCACAATTCAAACTACAGATTTTAATCTATTCGTCCAACCAATCTATATTTTACCAAAACGATTGATTTAGGATATTTTTTAATTTTGAGATGCGAGCATCCAGACCACCAAACTATACACCACATCATTCAAATCTATTTGACCAACACTAATCTGTATTTTAAAGGATTGGTTTAGTTCCGGGTGATCCCGCATTCGAAGGTTCATTTTTCTGTCGCTAGATTTCGCATCCTTAATTGAAATCGCCAATTGCAGTTGCTTCATTTTCTTCTACAAACTTATAAAAGTGATTGGAGAACGTGAAGGGTTTCGCTTTTTAGCTCCATCTGCCTGGGTGATGTGGGAGGTATCCTGCAGACACTCAATGGAGTTAGTTTAGCTGAGGAACTGAGCTTGATTGGATTAGGAGCCGGGAGCAGAGGCGTCCTCTACGAACCGCTAGATTTGTGACGTGCCAACAAAGACTGCCTCCAATTCTAGAATCCACTAGAAATAGGACAAATCCTAGCGAATCCACCACTGAACTTTAATCAATATTATGATGTCAACTACTAGAGGAGTAGTTGAACTGATATTTTGCAGAACATATAACCTCTATATCAAAGTTAATTACATCTCAAATTTTAAGTATGCATTACTTGAGACGTAGAAGTTTATTATTTCTAGGAATTGAGTTTGACAATACTTCTGTTGCCTTATACTAGAGGTACGAATAAATCTAAAATAATATAACGCGAGGTATTTTAAAGTACTCAAGAGGTACCTACGTTAATCAATTATGTAGCCCTAGTCCTTGTACGATTATGCGCAGAAAGGCATACCTATCGATCGGGAACAATGTAGCGTTAAATTAGTGCTACTCAGCCAGCCCTCTAACATTAACAATTCAGTTCAAATAATTCCTTGTTATTACACGAACGCCAGTGATAAGGTGTGATAGAGTTTCCAAGACAACCAACAGCTGTTAACCTGGCGTTACGTAGCAATCGCTAACCGGAGCTGCCACAACGACCTTCCCCGCTTCGGCTGACGAGCATTAACCCGACTTTAATCTCGCGTTTCCTAACGCTGCGTTAACGGGGATCTGCCACAACCGGCCCTAAACATATACAACAAATTCAGAAATGATTGTACGTGAAACGTCGGCGTTTGATGGGTTCAAAGGTATCTTGTGCATTGATAAACTGATGTGCATTGAAATGGCTATTAAACTGATTGAATGTATCCAATAATTGGATACATTCAATCAGTTGAACTAAGCACCGATATTTTACGAGATATCAGCGGTGTATTGATTCCACTTCCGTGTCACACTGTAGGACACGAATGCTCCAAATGTAAATACGTTTATTTAGTACTATTCATGAGTATAACTCTACAATGAGTATAATGAACATCTAGTCTTCGGCATTTAGCATATTTTCAACCATACATACAGGATTACCGTAGAACAAAACAGTGTATATTGATCCTTGTTTGTATTTTAAACCCCTTGAAACTACTAAGTAGAAGAGCTAGTTGGAGACTCTACTCTACAGTATTCATTTGAAAATATGAATAATCATCATCTTTCCCAAATAAATACCAAGATTGCTGTCGCAGATTTTACATTTTCCGAAACAGGCATCAAGTACGAGTATGTGCAGTACCTGCTGGGTGATTGGAATTCCTGCGAAGCGAGAAACCCATCCAACAGTGTTATTTGATTTGAACGGGAGATGTGAGTATTGGCCAACGCAATCACAAGTGAGTTTAATTATCAGATCGAGCGTAGCGTTTGGATTTAATATTTTGTCGCTTGAATCGTATTATACGCTAACGGTAATGGAAAATGTATTAACAGTTTCTGTCAACGGCACGGAGTAACCGTTGTTGGGAGGGGGTTGTCGAAATCCCAGAAGCGATGTCCTATACCAGATATATCTACCTTTAGGCTCAACAACCAGCCATCTCCCAGAGTTAGGAGTTGAGTATGCGATGGAAACCTGAGATTTTCCGTTCTTAGTTTAATAAGTTTGAGGGCCTTCAGTTGGAAATAACCGACAGGTGTCAAACTTTCCGCGTTTCATCCAGTATTTTGCCCATTCCAGTTTTCTCTAACCAGTGAGGTCTAGTAAATTTACCCTGGACAAAAATAAAAAGAGATAGCGTTTTGATAAGTCCTCTTTAATCCTCATGGACCTCGAAAGTTTTGTTCGATTCTGCGCGCTATCCACGGTTTTACTATTCGCGGATGAACGCTTACAATTTTCTAACCTCATTTGAAGTTACTGCGATGGAATCAAATTTACTTGTTCCGTAAGGACGTGAGACTGAGAAATGCTGGAAAAATTATTCCAGGCGGCAATTTAGTTTCAGGGAATAACATATTCCTCTCAAATCTTGCATGTACCCAAGCTTCTAATCTACTTTTCCATATCCGCAATATTGGCGACAGGAGAAACCAACATTGAATCAGTTACAAAATTAAACCACTCCATCCTCCGCATCCATGGATGGACAAAAAGATGGAGAATTAGATAGAATGAAGCGAAGTTTGTAGATGTTGATTTCACAAATAAAAGGATCAACTACGTGCCAGCTTTCCTTGAAAACAAGGCGATTCCTTATTCCTTATGCCAATGAAGCTAAATATATTGGGATGACACCCGATGCCAAACTGAGGTGGAAATCACATGTTGAAAAGAAAAAGTCCGAACTAGTTATCAAATTCAGGAAAATGTACTGGCTTATGGGAAGACACTCAAAACTGTCTATCCACAATAAGCTCATATTGTACAAGCAAGTCCTCAAACCTGTCTGGACATAAGGTGCTCAACTGTGGGGGTGCACTGCACAAAGTAACCGCAACATTATTCAGCGCTTTCAGAATAATGTTCTGCGTACCTGCGTCGATGCATACAGATACTTCAGAATCGACAGATTACACTATGAGTTGAAAGTTGCAGACTTAAAATTACTAAACCGCATGAACTAAGTGAAATAAAATGAACGTCAACACTAGTGACTCAATTATCAGAACAATAAATCTAAAGTGAAGTATATTAGATCTTAAGAAAATGTATAATAATTTATCACATGAATATTGCTTATAAGTTGTAATTACTTGGCGCAATAAAACTTGTCAAAAAAAAAAACTTTTCCAAACACATTTATCGATTTTCCGAGTCTACTCCACTTAATTATCAAAACATTACAGTTTTGCCCAATACAGAGTCCTACACAGGGTGTAACAAAACTAATGGTGAAAAATCCAGAGATCGATTTTACAACACGTTTGCAACAAAAAGTTCCTCGTAGAAATTTTTTTAAACGCTTAGTTCTTAAGTATTCAGATAATGTATAATTGACTTCGCTTGATGATTATAAACGAATGGTCTGTATATAAGTGCTATCTGATACAGAGAAAATAAACCTGTGTGTAATAATTTACAGCATTCTTTTGAAATAATCTCCATTTTACTTCACGGGTTTTACCTGCTCCGTATCGTATCGGTGTCCTCTTTTATTTTAATTTGTCATTCAACCCCATCATCCCCAGAGTCCACTTAGCCTGATCCTGAGTTTTATGTTTTCAAAAGGCGAACTACTCCATCATTTCTTCTCTCTGTGTCCGAAACGACCCATTTATTCATTTTTTCCCCTTCAAATACTCGTTTCCCTCTGCAAACTGAACTCCGATTCCTTTCGCTTTTTAATTTCGTAGTTATGTAACGTTGGGAAAATCCTTGAATGTCTTCAAGAAGTTCTTTTGCTTTTCGCGAGTTGTCTTGGCTCCTCGTTATTTCCGAGTCTATTGTCTATAGTTTGAGAAGAACTCCCGCATTTACTTTTCTTCACCGTCTGCAATTTTTCGCTATCTGTAGTATTTTTCGCTAGAATCCTTCGTACTTTACAAGGCACATTTCTTTTACGCTTTTTCTAGGAGTCAAAATGAAGGACGTATTATCGCAATCGCAATTTTCAGTAAAGGATTAAAAAAATAAATAAGGTATTTTTATAGAATAAAGACAGATTACAGTTTTGTGTTTTCCACAATTTGACCTTTACTCCCAAGGTAGATATTCAATTTACTCTTTTCTCCATCCAACTATGCTGAAAAGGGTTTTCATAAATTCATTGCTTGAAATCTAGTCCAAATAGGCTAGTTAGATTTCTCATAATATTCCAAAGTTAAGCATGTACCAATGAAAATAAGCAAATTGCTACCCGCTCCGAGAAATGTTGGAATGAATATTTATGTGGTAATACGATTTTGAAGAACTGTGATTTAACGGTAAATTGCGTCAGACACAATCTTGGTTTTATGTATATGCATACAAGGGCATATCCATGTAACACAAGCTTTTGTGACTTCCTTGATACTCATATGATATACATTATGCAAACTATCTTGAGCTGTTGTTAGAAAATTGACGGGCTGTGATTGGTCTCTATAAAATTTCTTCAAGCCTGCAGAACGGATTTTATCATATACAGGGTGTCGCAGTTTCGAGCGCACCATCGGCTAGGGTTCGATTCTACCAATAATTTGAGACTTTTTTGTCCATATATTCTTTAATTCACTCTAAAGACCACTTTTTTCACTTTTAAGACTTGTTTCGCGTTTTCGATTTGTGTCACTAAAACAGTCATAACTCCCTAAATTTTCAGTCAAAACTCAAATCTGATTATACCGTTAAAAAGAGCGTAAGATTCCCTATCTCCCTAATGACTTTTTAAAATTGTTTAAATGGAATGAAGGGGTAAAAAATAATCTGTAAGTGAAAAAAAATTTAAATTCCAAAAATTTTCACTTTTTAAGTTTGCCATGCTGTAAGCCTACAGTTGAAGTTGAATCACAATCCCAGCTCTCCAACGGTATAGTCAATTTTTATTTTACTTTGTTAATTGGGGGAGAAAAGTATGTTTGTATGGTGAAAGACGTGGTTTTTTCCTATGGAATCGAGGGTTTTCAAGAAAAATGCCCCCTAAGAAAATACTAGTTTGGGGTCGGATTCTACATATTTTTTGACGCTGAATCGAATGGTGACACTCGCAGGTCTCTCCAACTCCGTTGCTACCGAGTTTTACACTTTAACAAACTAGTTTAAGCATTTGTTATGGTTAATTTTATGTGTTTAAGGGTAAAACCATGTAAAATTCGGAAAAAATTCCAATTTCGGGGTTGGGTTTCTATAAGAGTTTCTATAGAAAAATCAGCTTAAAATTATCATTTTCAGGCGGTTAAAATAAACAGAACAGGTGAAAAATGTCGTTTTTAGCACTTTTTTTGCCTTTTTTCAAAAATGGCACGACGGATTTTGATTAAATTCACACTAGTTACTCCTCTTCTGGGTAGAAATGATATCCCATACCCCTCAAACCTGGTAAAATACTCTGAGGGTGGTAATTAGCAAAAAACCTTCAAAAATAGGTGAAAAACACCGTTTTTTAGCACTTTCTTGGCTATTTTTCCAATAGATACGACCCATCATAGTAGCATCCATCTATAATGAATACAAGTAGGGAAAGTAGTGTGAAGCCTCGCACCAGATGTTTACATTTTGACGCCATCAAAATAGCTCATTTTGTTTTTTGAAAATTTACAAAAATGAAACGTCCGCGTCTCCAAACCCAGAACTAGAGCTAAAACCGCATCCCCCAGCCGGGTCATCAGCCAGACTGAAGGGCACTCCGGGGAGGGTCAGATTCTATTTATAAGGGCGGAACCCTTTCCAGAGATTGTTGTCAGAGTGAGAAGTGGGATCGGAAATACTATCCACCGAAGGATACTATAGCGCAGCATCCACGGTCCCAGCTGCTGCAGGCTCGAGGACGAAGTGTTGCTTGTCCCAGTCTGACCGGTTTTCTTGTTTATATCTCCCCCACCCCGTCTCCATCCTACCAACGGCTTTATTTGAATATCTCACGCTAAAATCTCCGGAGGTGGCAGCGAAATTCAATTCCAACTCGAACCTCTCAGGCCTCAACTTGCTTCGAAAGCATCTAACAAAATCGTTCTGTGTAGAATTAATTCAAGGACAGTAGAAGCATTTTGTATTAAACAGTAACCACATAATATAACAGTAAATTTCTGACAACACCCTGAAAATTTCATACCAGTAAGGAGGGTAAACTATCAGCTGCCAACATTAAAACTATTTCGCGTTATAAAAACTGTCTCTTCTCATTTAAAAAAATAAAATAAAATGAATCAAAATTTGAAAAGTTCTCGAAGTTTCAATTCGATATCTCCGAAACTATGGGAAAAGTACTTTTTCGGGCTAATACAACAGCGGATACTATGAAGACAATAATATTGTGGTTTGTAGAATAGAAAAATTGCCAATAACACAAAGAACGAACAACGAAAGTTTGTCCAAAGTGTCCTGCAGGACGGTGAGCCCTTTCGTAACCCAACTTCAAAGGATGGATCGAATAGTGGTCAACCGGGTTGCCACTGGCCATACCCATCTTACTCACAGACACCTGCTCAGTGCAGAAGCTAGAGATGTTACGTTGTGTGTGGGGAGTGTGGGGGTGATCTGTCCGTCCGCCACTCTCTGGAGGACTGCTCAGCTCTCGTGGGCCTCTGAGTCCAGCATCGGAACCCTCAGTGGTTTGATGTATTATCCGGAACAGGTCCGATCCCTGTTGTTGTACCTGAGAGCCACTGAGCTCTACTACGGATTGTGATATCTGATCTGTGATATATTTATATAGTCATAGTTTTATTTGACTTTTTGCTGATTGTATATAGTAACATGTATGTAGTTATAAGCCTATTTTACATCTAGTCTTAGTTCATTTTTGAGGTTTTTGTATTCACTAGAGGGGCTAAACACTTGTTATCACTGCACCCCTCATTTTTCCCCCCCTCTGATATGCCATGATGGCGCTCATTTTTAGTCAAAGATGGCAGCATGGCTCCCTTTAGAATCGTGCAACTTGCAGTGTCCCTTTAGACACCTTGTTCAATGCCGCTAATGACACTTCTGGTTATGATACAGCTTAAACCTTTTAAAAAGACCTTACAACGGAAAACAAAGACAAAAAGAGTCCAGTCATGCAGCATGACCCCATGAGCGAATTTTTGACAATTTGATTACCTTTAACAAGCACCTACTACCTACGTTTTAAACAGCATGGTTCTAGGATTTGTTATACAGGGATACTTCCATAAGAGTAGTTCAATCTGAATTTGGACAATGTTTCATGCAAATATTACCGATTTTTACAGCTAGCGAACGGCATTATTTCGATTTTTGACTGATTTTTCAACTTTGAAATTTTTGAAAACTTGATACAGATTCCTACAGGAAATTTTACGCAGATTTCCGAATATACCACATGTTAGTATGCTGGAAAAATTATTTCGCACAACAAATCGCAAAAAACAGGCTATTTTGAAAATTTTGACTACATTTTTGAAAATTTCAATCCGAAGATGTAATCCGATCATGCTGGCCAACGAACTTGAACTTTCGTTTTGTGTCCTTAACATATTAAAATTTGTTTGAAGTTTCTAGCACAATTCTACGGACAGTTATCGTCTGGAATGACACAAACATTCATACATAAAAAGATGCGTTAAACTTCAGAATATGATTCAGAATAGCCTGAAACGGATTTCTGTATAAAATGTTTTCAAAAATTTACATTCTACAAATTTTGAGGCGAGAGCAATAGCTTAATTTTCTTCAAAAATTCGCTAAAACCCTCTAAATAAGTTTAAAAAAGTTCTGACAATCCGGGTCACATTATGAGTGACTCTTAACGGCATCCCATGGGAAAACTGTTTGGAAAAGCAATAAATACCGACCACCCATTGCAATAACTTCGTTTTCGGCACAAGTTTTCCAATTTTCCAACCGGAACGTATGTGTGTATTTAAGAGCCTCCTTTGGGCATTTTATAATAATCAGTATTGACACTCAACGACAGTTCTCAAGATGAGTGATACGGAATGGAAACAAAGCACATGAAACAATAAATGAATTGTTTTCCCATTATTGCTACGCACAAATATACATCGAATATATTGATATTGTTATCTTGCCAACCTGACGGTGTCAGAGATTATGAAACGTACAAACACGCTGAGTATGTCGATTGATTAGAAGATTGAATGAAACCAGTGACAGGTGTGATCGTCATCTCGATTACGATTAAACAACCATGACAGCAACAACTATTAGGATTAACGTTTCTTACGCAATTAATTTAATACTGACCGCAGCACTGATTGTCATCAAGTTACATTACCAATCATAGTTTTTTTCTTTTTTAAATTCATTTATTGGTTTTATACAATTTGTACATGTGCCAGAACTATAATGAAATGGGAATGGTGTATAGGTATGTCTTGAAATGTCGTCTGCATGGTTCGGAAATCGTTTTTTTTTGTCTTCTTTATGGTGCTGTATGTTCTGAAAAATTCCTAATGCCCCCCCCCCCCCCCCCGGCCAGTCAGGAGGGCCCCGACCGGATCGGACCCACCCACCATGACGGCTCCCGGGGCCACCTGCCCATTTCTGAACAGGCAGCCCTTAACGGATCTTGTGGAGACTCTCCACACATCCTGGAGAACTAACCGTCAATCAAGTTCAAATTAATAGGTAGTTCAAATTAAGAACAATAATCATAGTTAATAATCAAAGTCATAGTTTATAATCAAAAATGACTTTATCTCAATGGTTACCGATCCCGTATTCACACCACTTATTCCTATAAACTAGTCTGGTGACAACAACATATCCCTGTATTTACACTTATAATTTTCTGAGATTACAGGTGTAATTATTATCGTAATCTTACTCACAGATTTGATAAGGGGCCATTTAACGAAGGGCCTAACACACGGAAATCCCTTGCTAAAGTCATTTTTGGGTAATTGTAAAGCTTTAGTATTCTTAATTTAGGATAATGAGGTACTTGAAAGAAATTAGTCTCTTCATTTGTTATGAAACCTGGTCTTTTAATCTAATCCGTGAATAAGAACAGGCCATAATTGCATTCGCAATTATAAATAAGCTGTTAGTCATGATTATATTTACAAGTGTAAGCATGAAAAACAGAGAATGAGCATGTAAAAAAAAAAATAGGGGATGTCGGGTTTAACTATAGAATATAATCCATGATTAAAAGAGTAATAATTTAAAGGGGCCCATCGTTATTAGAATGTATTAAATTCAAGTTAAATTTATTATTTACAAGAGTAATTATGATCAAAGTTGCGAACATAATTACACGATTTCAGCGCTTCTTATTATAATGTGAAAAACACGTCAGGCGCCTGTAATAAACGATATAACGATGTTAAAAATTACTCCTGACACTAATTGAGACTTCAATAGTACGAAAAACGATGCAAGTGCAGTCGGGAGTATTGATCAATAACTCCGCTCCACAAGTCAAAAGCGGACGATGGATAATTAATGGAAATAGGTACTTGTGCCAACGTACAATAAAACCACGCGCCTCTACTGAAATAATTCAACCAACAGCTTCAAACGAATTCTGCGAAAGCTGAGCGGGGCGGACAAATGCGTAGTTAGGATGTAAAATATTGAAAAAGGAGAAAACATGGAAGGAAACCTAATCTCTCCTAAGCTTTTATCAAACGAAAAAAAAAAAAGAGTTGTGGGCCCAAAGCGTGATTTATGTACCATTGTTTGCCGCACGATTGTGATAAACCCAGTTGAAATGGTTCGACTAATTTAAACGGGACGTTAGGCGCCAAACTTGGTTATTATGAAACGGAAAAGCATTTCTAGGCAATACAATGCCGATACTATATATAAATATAAATATATAAATATAATATATATATATAATATATAAATTATATATATATATATATATATATTATATATATATGTATATATATATACATATATATATATGGGCCTGGATTCTAACTGAAAGCACGTCTTTACAAATTGAAGAAGTGTGAGTGCCA